>CM016488.1:6433857-7033857 GCA_002890555.2 Lagenaria siceraria
GATTATCTAATAAAGTTATTAGTTCTCAAAAGCTCTAATAAATTTATAAAATTTTGTATAAAATATTCCAAGTTAATGTAATGAATATCAGTTTATTAACTTCAGGAGATTATGTAAAATCCTATAAAAATTTGAGTATATTAGGGTAGATGGATTTAAACCACAAACCTCTAGGACGGTAATATACATTCATTTATCAGTTGAGTTATGTTCACTTTAACCGAAAAAGATGTTAAAATTTGTATGTATGTGTGTAAATATATATATATATATATAAGGTGATCATGCCCTGAAAATAGTCTCTTGATCCCATACAACAAAGAATGTTGCCCATTGCATGTTGGATTTGAGTCACATGGATGAAGAAATTTTGAAGCCATGTGCTGCCCGTCTGAAATAAAACATTAATTACCATCCCAAAAATTGATACTCCGATACCCATGATTGTTAAACTCAAAAAAAAAAAAATCATTTAAGAGAGTTAATTTCATTTTCATCTCTTGTTAGAAGTTGTATGGTTTTCATCCCAAGTTCTTTTTAGTTTTTAAAACTAGGTTTTTGGACATGTTTGAATTGATTTTCTAAGCTAGTGTTAAAAAGTTTTTTTATTAACCTTTAAAAATACTTTTTAAGCATTGAAATATGTCTATAAATTGTCAACATGTACATAGCTCGACTAGCATGAATTTGTATTATCTACCTTAAAGTTTGATGTTCAATCGCCCACCCCATACATTGTCAAGGGAGAAAAAAAAGGAATATATATGTGTGTGTATATCTCTATATTTTGAATATAATTTTAAAGATAGATAATTAACAAAATGAATAAAATTTTAGTTAGAAGTAGTGTTTGTATAAGCTCAATATTCATAATGATAAACAAAAATTGTGGGGTTGTTTGGGGCGCTAAGTTGGTTATTATATAGTTTGTGGGGTACTTATAATAATATATGGATTGTAATAGTCTGTGAATTAGAATAGTTTGTGTTTGGGGTGTAGACTATTTTAGTCTGGGTTATAATAGTCTGTTATTTGGAGTTGCAGGTTGGTTTAGTCCGAGTTTAGGTTTTTTTTATTAATTTTTTAATTTACAAGTAATGTACCTTAAATATCATATTTTGTAAATATGAATAAAAGCATTTGTTCTACCAAATTTTTTTAAAAAAAATGTGTTAGATTTTAAATTACATTATTCTTCGTCCATTTAATCATTTTGAGATGTACCAATATTTGTGAACATGCAAAAAAAAAAACGTGAGATTAGGTTATAATTCATATCACTGATTAAGAAAGTTCCATATTTGGAGATTTAAAAAAAAAAAAAAAAACTAATTACATGATGTTTAACTCCATGATGATCATATTAAATCCATAATGTTATTTAACTCCATAACAATTAGGCCATACGCGAGATTATGATATTTAGCTCCATAATGTTGTGACTAACGTAAAAGTGATTGTTGCGAAGTATAGGCCACTACCAAGATGACACACAAGAAATATTATCAACTTAATTTCATGATTTCAACAAAAAAATATATATTATCTTTGAAAACGGTTGATGAAAAAATATTACTACCTTAATATCATCTTTTGTAAATAGAAATAAATATTTTTTTCCACCAATTTTTAAAAATGTGTTGATTTTAAATTACAAATAGAAATAAAATATTTGTTCCACCAAATTTTAAAAATGTGTTGATTTTAAATTACATTATTCTTCATCCATTTGGTTATTTGAGATGTGTGTCAATACTGTTGAACATGCACAAAATAGCTAGACGAGGTTAGATTAAAATTTTATATCATTGATTAAGTAATTAAGAAAACTTCATACTTGGAGGTGTACAAAAGCATGCAACCAATTCTCTAACTCCATAATATATTGCACAAAAACATATATCTAAAGTGATAGTAGTCAAGTATAGACCACCGCTACAATAACACACGAAAAATATTATCAACTTAGTTACATGTTTCCAAATAAATAATGATGGTAGATTATAATTCTAAATCATTTTAAGAAGAAGGATTGATCAATCGTGTTTTTTCGAGAAATATGTCGCAATACTAAAATAAGTTTTTATATTAAAAGATTCTTTAGGGAATTTCTTATCTTATTCTATAGTTCAATTTGATGAATAGTTTTTTTTTCTATATATACACAGTTTTCTTGTTTAAACTTTGATGAGACCCATGAAGCAAACTATATATTAGTGCATGTTTGGATGAACTAGAACTATATATTAGTGCATGTTTGGATGAACTAGAAAAAATGTTTTTCAAAAAGTTGTTTTCATTTAAACCCTTTTTATAAAAATTGTTTAAAATAAAAACCCTCAGGTATTTATTTACATTTTCTTTAAAATGTTTTTATACTCAAATTTGTTTCGTTTAATTTTCTATACACTCAAAGTATTTCTATTAAAATGTCAAATTACTTTTTAAAAAAAAAAAGACTATTAAACACTATGAATAGTCGTCGGAGTGATTGCTAGAGTTGATCGTCAAAGTTAGCTACATACGTGGTTGTCAGAATTGGTCATTGGAGCTAGTCGTCTCTAACATTGGGCGTTAGAGGTGGTCTTTGTTGGAGTTAGCTGTTGGAAGTAATTTTTGGAGTTGATCGCTAAAGGTGGTCGTTGAAGTTGACTGTTAGCGAGTGAAGTCATTGAAAATATAACCCTGAGAACTAATTGGTTAACCTTTTCATGAGAATTCCTTCTCTTTGCAAGTTCCGCTTTTCTAAATGTAACTTATCACATGGATTCAGATAATCTTATTTTTTTTATCCCTTAAAAAAACAAAAAGAGAATTTTATTCCGTGTCGTAAATTCCTATCATGTTATTGCTTATTCTCAAATGAGGAAGCATATTATCGCTGAATAACAATGAATTTATAATTTAATAATTCTCTTGACTAAACACACTAAAATCCATCTAAAATACAGAGAAAGAGAAAGAGAGAATATCCCAACAATGAAAAAAGGGCCAAAATTCCAAAAACCAGATTTCTATTTCACACATATTACCCACAGAATTAAACTGTTGAGAGAGAGAGAGAGAGATTAATTTCTTGTGAATATCCCATAATGAAAACAAAAACACAAAAAGGTCCAAAAAACAAAGATTTCTATAAATAAACCCCTCCACTTTGAAGAAATTAAAAAACACACCCACAAAACAAAAGAAAACAGAGAAGATCATGGAGTTCAGTAGTTGCAAGGAGTTCAAGATTGGAAAATGTGAGGGCCAAAAGGAAGTGGATGGAGAAACCATGCCATTGGTTCTACAGCCTCCTGAACCAAACAAGGCTAACTTTGAGTCTCTTTTGTTGGCTCTCAAAAACAACACAGATTGGTTGGACCAAATGATTATCAAACACAGCGCTCTTTTGCTCCGAGGATATGATGTGTCGAACGCCGAGGAGTTCAACGACATCGTCGAAGCCTTCGGGTGGGAAGACATTCGATACGTCGGCCCGGCTCCTCGAACCCATATTTATAAGAGGATTTGGACTGCCAATGAAGGACCCCTCTCTGAGTTCATTTACTACCACCATGAGATGGTTTTGGTAATTAACAATTTTTTTTTAAATATTACTTTTGTTCCTATACTTTTTATTTTAGTTTATTTTGATTCTCATACTTTCAATTTTGGTTCATTTTAGTCTCTATATTTTAAAAATGTTCATTTTAGTCCTTATACTTTTAAACAGTGACCATTTTGGTCCCTTCATATTTTTTTTAAGAAAAAGATACGATGGGTCAGGAGGTGCACCCGAACATCTCCACTAGGTGGACACCTTCTTAGCACCCTGATCATCTCCCTGTCAATTGATATTCAATAAGAACACAAAGAGTTTGAACAAAGTACAAGAGGAGGGCTAGAGGAAAGCTCAATCAAACAACGATCTAATTGTTGCAAAAAGCTTGTAGGTTAATTGCTATAGTCGAAAGGTTGTATTCTTTGAAGAGACGGGCTCTGAAAGACTAACAGCCAGTGAAGGAGCAAATATCTTCCCAAAAATTTGTGACACTTCTGCTGGTATCTTTGAAGATGCGGTTGTTCCTTTCGTTTCAAAGTGTCCATAAAGTGGTTGTCACTGCATTGAAGAGGATGATCTTTTTCTTGGAGCTTTGTTTGATAGAAAAAAGGTACCGGCAGAATTCATTGATGGAGTTGATACTACCATGGCAACCAATTTGAGAGACCAACAAAGTCCACAACGATACAATCGGGTCCCTTCATATTTGAAATTTTATTTTATTTTTAAAGAATAAAAATGGTCACTTTTTTACTTTTGAAGGACCAAAATAAACATTTTGAAAGTAGAGGGATCCAAAATGAACCCAAAGTTAAAAGTATAAGACTTTTTGTCCTGACAACATGTGGGTGGACAAGTTTATATCAGTTGAGCTATGTTCATGTTAGTTGTTTTGGTAATTAATATAATAAAACAACAAATTAATAACTAATTTATTTTGATTGTTTTTATTTATTTAAAAAGTTATTAATAATTTTAAAAATGTGGAATTGAATTAAATAGATAAAGGAATATCCAAAGAAGGTAATATTGTACTGTGAAATACCACCCCCAGAAGGTGGAGAAACACCATTTGTTCCAAGCTTCAAAGTAACAGAAAGAATGGTGAAGGAATTCCCAAAAGAAGTTGAAGAAATGGAGAAGAAAGGCCTCAAATATACTTTCATTGCTCTTAGCAAAAATGATGTTTCCTCTATGAGGGGCAGAGGTTGGGAAGATGCTTTTGGTTCATCCAATCCCAACGAAGCACAAAAAAGGTAACCATATTCAACAGTAATTTACATGTATTTTTTTGAAAAAGAAAAATAATATATTTTCTGAAAATATTGCCTATAAATTAAAATAATTCACTGCATAATTTTGTCCCTAATATTTAGAATCATTTTCAATTTTTTATCTGTCTAATCGTTTGAAGAGTTTTAGTTTCACCATCTTATGCATTGTTTTTAATTAAAACCTTATTGTCAACCGGCATTAAAAATCTATGGACTACATGACAATGGCTACGTGACATCAAAATACTTTATATTTTAATTTTATGAAATAGACATGTCACCTACATATTAAATCGGTTTTGTAATGCAATTTTGATTCTTCTACTTTGAATTTGATTTCATTTTAATTCTTATAGTTTCAAATGTACAAATTTAGTTTATGTTTTCTTTTTCTGAAAATTAATACCATTTTATTAACCCAAGTTGGGGAAAGAGAGAACCAAAAACCTGGCAAATCTATAGTCCTTTGAAGTTAATTTGTATTCATAACCAAAAACCTGGCAAATTTATAGTCCTTTGAAGTTAATTTGTATTCATAATAATAATCACTTTTATGCAAGAAATGACACTATAGGAACATGTTTCAACATTTATAAAGAGAATGCAGATAAATATTATTTTATTGAAAAATAAACAAAAATTAATATCGCGAAATATTTTTAAAGATTTCATCTATAGAAAGTACTGGAGGGTCTAAAATGAAATGACACTCCACGTACATAAACCACCAAAATGTTATATTAACCTAAAATCAAAAACCATGAAATAACTAGATGTAACATAGAATGAACTTGTTAAAATTTCTTTTTTAGTAAAACAAATGGGGTATTAAGATTTAAACGTCTGACTTTAAAAAAAGAAATAGATGTCAGTTATCGTTTGAATGATGTTTAAAGTTTGTAATTATGATTAGTAACAAACTTGATCAATTTGCAGGGCGAATGCGTTAGGGATGGATGTAGAGTGGCTGCCAAATGGGGCGATGAAGACGATATTGGGACCGAGGTGCCTAACAAAGGTGTTCGATGGAAGGAAAGGAAGAAAAATGTGGTTTAACACCATGGTGGGGATGCACAGAAAGGAGCACAGCTCGGCTTTAATGGCGGACGGGACGGAGATTACAGAGAATGTAGTGAAGAGATGCCAGGAGATAATTGAAGAAGAAAGCATCCAATTCAAATGGGAAAAGGGGGATGTTCTGTTCTTAGATAACTATGCTTTGCTCCATGGAAGAAGGCCTTCTCTTCCTCCCAGAAGAGTCTTAGTTGCAACCTGCAAGTAGTTCATTGAATTGGATGTGCCTTTCCTTCTCTACAAGGCTTGTGTGTGTGAGCGAGATATATATATATATATATATATATATATAGACATTGATATGGTTCAATGAATAAAAATGTATACTTTCTTATTTTACATGGCCCATTACCATTAATAAAGGCATGTATTAAGGGGGAGTTTAAGATACGTCAAGTGAGATAATCAAACCTCTGATTACAAGATTATATTATAAAAACGATGTCTATTGAGTCATGCTTATATTGACATGTATTAAGAAGTTATATAAACCATCAGTCTTCAATCTGATTTCATGGTTGAGTAATGTTTCAAAGAGAAATAAAAGCTCAATTCTTATTTTAACGCATAAAAATACTAGAGAAACTAAATGGCATCACATGTTAGGAACGTCTTTCATATATCAAAACCTAAGCATAGTTCAATTAGTTAACACATTACATTTTTTATTGGAAGCTCATTGGCTTTTTTTTTTTTTTTTTTTTTTTTTTTTTTTTTTTTTTGCCACCAGATAAATGTTCATTTACTAAATTTAGGGAGATTGTATATAGAATCTATGGACAAAAATACTCTCAGCATTCTAGAAAGCATGAAATTTTAAAATCAGATAAATCTAAATCATAATAATGGAAAAAAAAACTGGTAAAGAAGAAAGATCCTAATGGCAACTTGATATGTATCTAATTTTAAATTTATAAAAATAATAAGCAAAATCAAGAATGTTATGTCTAAATAATAGAAAATACACTATATTCAAAACATGATTTACGATTTTGAAACTTAAACTCTAACCTCGTATCCAAAAAATGTGAAGCGACTCTTCCATTATCTCCTTGATATTATATTTAGTAACAACATTATATCATTCTGCGTAGACACTGTAGTTGATAACAATGTTATTCTGCATAACCACTATATTTGTTTCATTTACATTGTCAACCTCAAAATAGCCAATGACTACGGAAATTTTGGTTGCCATAGTGTTAGAAATGAAATATTATCTACGATGGTCATACTAGGTATATAATCCAATAAGAAAGGGCAGAAAATAATGGGAGACAAAATAGATAAATAAAAATTTAAAAAAAAAATGTGATACGTATTCCCTAAAAGATTATTATATATTTGTGTATAGATTTGAATCAAGAATTGAACCAAACCAAAAAATTAAACTCAAATTTTTCAATTAACCCCTAAAAGAAAATATATGGAGGGATGAAAAAAAAACAAAGGAATCTTAGAAACTCATGTACCAATAGGGCATCTAAAACTTCTTCAATGCCTCCTATATTGTCATCCTAAAACGCCAAGCATCTTTAGACGCCTAAATATTCTCTATACAAATTTGATCCTTCTAATTCGGAGTAAGTTAGAACTTAATCTCTATTGTTTGTAATTAGAATTCATCCTCATGGTTTGATAAAAACTCATAAATAGTCACACTACTGTAGTGACTATTTATGAAGTTTTCATCAAAATATAGAGCCTATTATTTTTTTAACATCCATAGGTGTCCGGACCAACTTACGCACACCTCAATCAATCTCACAAGACAACCCGTGTGACCTTACCTACAACATTTGAATGTAAAAAAAACACGTAAGCATATTAAATCCTAAGTGCATAGAAACTATTTAGGAGGTTTTATCAAACCATATAGACTAAATTCTAACTTTTAAAATCAAGATTAAACTCTAACTTTTTCCAAACCATCGAGACCTAAGTTTACAATTTAACCTTAAAAAAGTTGAGATGTTCATCTGATAGGATTCCTACCAAACAAATGGCCCTAAAACAGAGAACTTATCCAACATAGATGAGACAGTAACCCCTTTGCATCCTCGCTATCGTTGGCTGTAACAGAATAAATATCAACAAATGGCATAAAATTCTTTTTAAAAAATTGCACCAAAGAACTTCATCGAACTTGGTTTACAAATAAAGCTTCCACTAGAAATCAAATTCTGTGTTAGGCCAACGGTTGAACAAGGCAAACGGACAAAAACAATGAAAAAAAGAAAAGTACAGTCCGATTATTTCGGGACAAACGGGGAGAAATGTGCACTCTATAAAAGACCACAACCCTTTTATCAACGCAAACGAAATGGGGCAATTTAAACCCATATAAGCCCAACAGATACATACTTGTTGGTGGATTATGAACGATAAAATGATGATCGTCCTTGTCCTTGCCCCCGCCCCCGACCCCTCCCATTATAGCCATATCCTCTTCCATGGTATCCTCCACGAAAATACCCTCCACGTCCAGGACCTCGGCCACCTCGGCCACCTCGATACCTCGGAAAATCACCAAAAGTCTGCAATAGCAGTCAGGAAAACATAAAATACAGCAATATTAAATGTATGAGGCACAACCACCAGAAAAGTTACCTCTGTGTCTATCTTTACTTGCTCTGAATATCTGGTCCGCCCATTTTGAGGATCATTATCAACAGCATTGTAAGAGAGTGAATCAAAGAAGTCATCCTTGTTATACAAGGGCTGCAGATTAAAGATACAACTTATGTCATGGTTTGAAAGGAACTGAATCCATCTTTTGAATAGACCAAAAATTCAATTACTCAAAAGACTTAAGGATGCCCTCACCTTAATCCCAGACTGTGAGAGTTCACCTTCATCTTCTTCTTGAAGGTCATCTTCATCACTGACCTTTCCATCCACCTCCTTATCCTTGAGATGAGATTTATTACCTTTACCTAGATTTCCCCATACTTCATCCTTGTTGAATTTCTCGTTCATGGCTATGAAATCAAAATCTTCCGTAAATTTGGTCAACGGACGAGAACTCTGCAATGTGAAGTGTGAAATGTTGAGATCTAGGATTATTGAGATGTTTTGAACTTCAAACATAAATACAAAAACCTACAGATTAACCCAACCATGATGCATTTTCAGATTATGTATCCAACAAATTGAATACTTAATCATTAATCAATCACCTCTCTCAATTCTTTTTAATTTTCAGCGCTCTTATAAACTTTTCCTTGATCGGATAAACTCTTCTAAGTTCGTTTTCAAAGGATAATCTATCAAAGTTTCAATTCAAATTCTAGCATATCACTCTGATTCCAGTCCATCAAAATTTATTCAGCACAAATGAGGAAAGTACACAACTACATAAGAAACGGAGCTTTCATTGAGAAACATGAAATTATCTACTATCTACAGAGGGCATACAGAGAAACAACAAAAATAGCCCCAACATACTACAAATAGGTACTCCATTTCAAAAGAAAAAAGTCTACACTGAAAATTGCAAAAAAAACCTTAGTTACCAAGACCCAAACGAAGACATTAAACCTTATAACCTTCCACAACTACCCTTATCTCTCTCCCTCTCAAACAATTCTATGATTCCTCCCCCAAGAACCAACAGCAAAGAAGCAATCCCATCATAGAACTTTGCCCTCGTCACGGAAAGAAAGAAACAATAAAACCTCCTCCATCAAAGCCATTCCACACTAGAGAGAGACCCTGAAAGCCTCCAAAGAAAGGGTCCAAATCGACTAAGCAAACTCGCAACTTCAAAAAATATGGTTGTGGTCCACGTCCTCCGTTCAATTCACCACTGCAACAGGACCACAAGTAACACCCCAAACAGAAGGAAGGGTGTCTCCACCCAGTCTGAGTTAACTTTCCCATGAAATACCTGTCAGGCAAAGTGCAAGAGCTGTACCTTCTTTGGAATCCTAAGATTCGTGAGGAAAAAGGAGAGGTGACAGGGGAGCAAGGGAACACACAGAAGGTGAAAAAAGAGAGCTAGAAGAAAAACCCTGGGAAGGCCAGGGGTCTAAACAAAGGTCCCTCCTCCCCAGACCAATGTGTGCATCCCCCACAAGTAAAAGTAAAGTAGAAACCTCCATAGAACTCAAGAACAAACGGTTTTACAACCTTAGAAACCTCCAACAACCCCCAATATGTAAAGGAATGGTGAAACAACAAGATAATAGAAGACGACTCACCCAAATGCCGCATATCAGAGACCACTGACTAGAACCTCATTTTTGCAAGGTGAAACAGGTGAGGGTAAGAGATGCAAAGTGGTCTCTCCCACCCAACAGTCCGCCCAAAAATATGTGTCTAAGCCATCCCCCTATGGAACATTTTACAAATTGGGAAAATAGAGGAAAACCTGAAGAGATAGCTTTCCAGGGGTTCTGAAGATCTCATAACCCTACTTCCAGAGACCCACTCTGGAGGGTGGAGGTCGTCGTATTTACTTCTGATGAATGTGACACAAGGCCTTTGATTCTCAAAAGAAGTGCCACAACCACTTGGCCAACAAGGCCTCATTTCGGTGTTTTAAGTTACCAACACCCAACCTGCCTAGATCCAAAGGCTTCCAAGGCATCTCCCAACAAACCAAATGCGACCCTCCCCTCATCTGCCTCCTCCCATCAGAAATGCCTCATCATCTTTTCCAAACTTTTGCTCACAGACCCAGGAATTATAAAAAAGGGAGAGATAGTAAATGGGATCCCAATTATGACAACTAGGATGACAGTAAGTTTCCCTCCCTTGGAGAAGAAATTTTTTTCCTAGAAGATGCAAAGTTTTTCAATGACTGGACTCCAACAGAACACTTTAAAGATGTTAATAACATAAAGTAATTCATTATTGAACTTAATAACGAATGATGTCTAGTCTACATCCATAATTACTACAAATTTCTTATTAAAAGATTTAGAAATTACCCCAGATCCTCTTCCTCTTTCACGTCCTCTGTAAAAATGGCGAGCCTGAAAATGAGCACCATTGGCCTGAAACCCAGTAAAGGAAAAAAGAAAACATCAGTGTCTCAAAGACATAAACTAACAAAATATCAAGGACCAAAAAATGGCAGCAATTGAGACATCAATTCGTATTTCTGCCCATCTAAGACTTTTTTTTTTAGTACAATCCAACCATCTAAAACTATGGTTCTGTAATTGGACAAAATACTGATACTCAGATAAATATATGGTGAAAATTCAATACTGATCAGATATGATAACATAAAACTCTTCCCGAAGTCAAACACTCACTCTTAAGTGGCACTTCCAACAACGAACTCAAGAACAGGAAATAAGCAAATGTAAATATATCACTGTGATGCAATAATTAAAATGTATAGTGGTCTCCAAAACCACAAACTTTGACTATGAAGGCTTATAGAAGAAAATTAAGTGATATTATGACCAAATCCCTGTCAGTAGGATTAAGTAGCACTTTCAGCAGTGAACTCGAGAACCGGAAATAAGCAAAGGTAAATATATCACTAGGTGATGCCATAATTTAAAATGTTTAGAAGACTCCTAAAACACAGCCTTAGACAAAGAAGGCCACCAAAAGAAAATCTAAGTCATAGTATGACTTAATCCCTGTCGGTAAATTTATCACTATGTGATGCAACAATTTAAAATCTTTAGTTGTCTCCTAAATCACAGACTTTGACTGAGAAGGCCTTTAAAAGAAAATCTGAATCGTATCTAGAAGTTCCATCTGGCAACCACAATTACATTTGAATCAATCATAAATAAAATAACAATCTTCAAAGACCCAAACCTGCATAAAGGTGACCCTTACAGGAAGAAAAATTAAAGATATAACAGAAAAATAGCAAATCAAACACCAAAATACGTTTGCATTTTATGAATTAGATAGACACCTTCTGGACAGGCCTTGACAGTACAGGTAGTGGTAGTATTGGTGGCTGGGCCTCTGTTGTCACTGGCTTAGAAGGTTCTAACGATGATGATTGGACCACTTCCACATCCTTATGCACTGTATGTGAGGATTGAGACGAAACCACAGCAGCAGGTCCAGACTGCAACAGCTGCCCAGGGGTAACTAGAGAAGGTACAGAAGATTCAGCACGAGAGTTGGATATTCCAACTACAGATGAAGTTGACTGAGACACAGTTTGATACAGTAATGACGGACCAGAAACTGTATTAGGTTCATTAGAGATTGGTGGTATGGCAGAACTAACATCTGCACCAGAAAATGAAGACAGTATTGGACCTACTGGCAAACTAACACTAACTGGGGCTCCAGGAAGGGTAGGAACAGCTGTCTTATTAGCAACTGAACTTGGCAACGTTTCAGAAATAGAAGTAAACGGGAACATAGGCAAAGCTGTTGAAAAAGTTGGAGGGGGCACAACAGTGGAGGTCAAGTTAGGAGAACTATTACTACCAGAGAGCAAGGGAGATGGAACTTCAGGTTGTTTTGAAGCTCCAGTGGGTAAAGACGCATTAATGTTAGGATACTGCATTGACTGTTGCAGAGATGGAGGTATTGACAGACCAGGAGGAGGTCGTACAATCGACTGCTGGTGTAACTGAGGAAGCCCATTCGGTGGGCCATAATACCCTTGCCAATACATGGGCATCGCAAGTCCACTGCCATTTGCACTTGGAGGAGGCGGAGGAGAAGCTCCCCAGGATCCCAAGTTGCCTCCAGGTTGATATGGAGGCAAACCACCTTGAAAATTAGACTGAGGGAATCCAAATGCTGTGTGGGAACTATGATCAGGTAATGACCCACTGACAGCAGAATGCATGCTGGTAGATGTGGAAACAGATGGTGGATAGTGAGACTGCATAAGCAACAAATAAGAATAAGGGTAACATCCTGTAATGATGATAAAGCTAGCATGCCTTAACGTACTGAGAAATTAGAAATATACACTCATCTTTGAAGAAAAATATGAACTTACTTGAATGATTGCCGGATCATTGTTTATAGGCGCTGCCGGCTGAACAGGTGGAGATGACTTAACCTGCAAATCCTGGCAAGAGCACAAGAGAGCTGCTTATTGATCTAAGCAAAGGACAGGGAACCTGTACCCCATCTAGACTATTAAGTATACAGCATAAAAAGAAAATGACAAACTGGAGAAAGTAAGAAATCTATAAAAATAATAAGCATGCCCTAAACAAAAGTACCAAATTGAGTCAGCAGGCTCACATAATCAGATATTCAAGAGGTAACCAGCAAGAAAAAGGGACAAATTCCATTGGCGACACTTGACGTTCACTCTAAATAATAGGTAATTTACTGGACCTAGCTTAAAAAATAACTGAAGGGCCAAAGTATCGTATCAAACATAATTTTCAAAGAATTTGATACCTTGATATCACTTCCACGGAATAAGATGTACTCAAAAACTTTATCACTTGGAGGGACTTGGGGGCCATCCTTCTTTCTCCCTTCTGTTCCAAACGATCTCACTACCCAAAACAATAGATAAATAAATAGTGAATCGTATACAAGCTTGAAAATGACTACAATTGATAACAAACATCAAAATTATAGTACATACAGATCATAAAAATTAAGATAAGTTGGTTGTTGGATGTATATATGCGAAAAGAAAAATTCCATTCTGGTGGTACATGGTTCTCAAAAGTTACAATTGAAGACCCATATCAGGAACAATTTAATCCCCAGCGGAGTAATAACAATTGACACTCAATTCTGACAAAAACAACGAAATATTGACCGCAAACAAAGACAAAGAAAATCATGCGTTGGAATCCTTTTAAACTCATGAAAAATGCAGAAATCTGGGAACAAATAAACTGAAGTTCACATAACTGCATATAAAATTGATAATCAGTGGAAATTGAGGGCCCATACAAGTGCTCTACTAAAATAAACTTCATCAGTGGAAGCATTTGAACCTCAAGCAATCTACAAAGGCAACTGATGACAGAAAGCATAATAAAAAAAAATTGAAATGGAACCAGTAGTATTGTAGACGATAAATCAATGCATAAATAAAACACGAACATCTTTTTACTTTCGACCTGGCTATCGGACTAAGAGAACAATGCCTGGAAAAGAAAATTAAAGCCCTTTGTGGATTATCGGATGTCAAAGTCAGTTCAAGGCATAAATCTTAACCTTAAATTTCAAACTCAAAGCCTCTTTGTAACAAAATCAAAACGGAAACTTCATCAAAGTTTTGGTTCTTTAACCATAAAGAAAAGAAAATGCCCATGCATTAACAAAATCAACGAAGTTATAGGCAAAACAAAACAAAAACAGTGAGCCACACAACCGCAACGCAAATGTTGAGAAAGACGGAGGAAAAACGATATAAAAATACCGTTGCTTAGTCCAATACTGGACTCTTCGGTGTTGATGTTGTAGAGTACGCCTTCGTATCTAATTTCACTCTTGGAAGTCAAACTTATCAAGCTTCCAATGTACGAATCGGCAGCTGAACTCGCCCTGGAACCAGTATCTGAAGCCATATCTATGAAACTCGAACATAAACTAACACAAGGAGGAAGGAGAGAGCAGAGTTTTTAGGTTTTTAGAGGTGAGAGAGACTTTTGGACTCCCAGATTCTGAATTCTTGATTTGGAAGAAAGAAACAACCCAAACCTCTCGAGTCTGTTTTATTTGGGAAATTGGCCAAAAAAAAATGCCCTAAAATTATATAACTTTTTTAATCAAAATGTGACAAATCTCGTTTTCTTTCACACATTAATACGTTACCCATAACTTCCCCAAAAATCACTTGTTTTAAAATATTGTCATATATAGACATGTAGATTCAAACATACAATTCATTATAGAGTGCTAAAAAAATCTATTAAAGAAAATAGAGATGTCTTAGCTACTAAATCGTATATGTGTATAAATTAAAATTTCACGAAAGTCCATTAAAAGAGATAATTGGGTCATTCGAGCCAAATGCCCTCCTCAACTAGGCTGAGCAAGCCAATGCTTTCTCATGGGGTCTACTTCTTACAACTCCTGATTCTTTCTCTTCTCTAATTAGTCCTAGCTCGACTATTAATGAATTCATTCTAAAATAAGATTTGAAAAACTTTAGGTTTACCCCTAATAAATTTCATGTCAGATATTTACTATTTAAATTTAATTAAAAGTATATTCATTTAAAAATTTATGTTCTAAACATTTTTAATCATGTGCATCACACGTCAACTAGTATCTCTACTATATATAAAATGAGCTACGAGGGAAGAATCTTTCATTTTCTTTTTTTGCCCCTACATTATTAGCAAATGTTTATTTTGCCCTTTTTCGATAGTACACGTGTTCATGATTTGGGCTAGGTTAGGTTGAAGTAATTATTCAACTTTAACAATCATTTTTAAATAATAAACCGCCCAATCATAAAACATTTGGTAAGGTTGGTTTGGGTTACTCGAATCATTTATTAAAATTTTTGTTTTAGAAAGAAGTAAAATATTAACATGTGGACAATTTATTTGATTATTTTCAAATAGTTAATTAAGATTAGCAACTCAATTTTAATTTATATTATGGAAATTCTCTTTCCAATATTCAAAAAAAAAATAGAATGGTTAGACAATAAATAATCTAAAAATAAATTATGAAATTAAATAATATTAAAATAAACAAATAAACCTAGTTTATTTCTTTTAGACAATCAAATCATATCTTTAAACTTTAAATTAAGACTTTTATATTTTCACATACATTGCATGTGCTCATTACTAGTTACATCAAATATAGAGTTGGGACCCAAACTTACCAGGGGTGACGGAGGTGACCATAGTAAACACTCAGGCTCGAGGTGACAACAACAAGCACAACAAATGAAATATAGTGACAATCGTGAAACCTCTTGCTATGACAACAAACAACAATGAACTTTTAAGTGTGTTCTTCCTCTGTAACTTAAGCAAAACACTTTTTTTCTTCTCCTTTGTTCTTCGCTTTGATTTTGGCCTTCCAAGAAGGGTTCGTTGTATGAATTGTTGAAAATGACTTACAAGCTCTTGGGTGTTTAGTCCATTGTAAGCTCTTACATAGAAAAAAAATTAATTGTCCCGTTGATACCAACTCCCTCTCTCGATTCTCCCTACTCGCTACCACTCCTTTTTTTTTTCGTTTCCTCATTTTGTGATTCATTAATATAATTCTCGTTTCCCTTTTTTTTTAAAAAATCTAGCTATTTATTACCTAATTCCCAGTACTCATTGAATTTAAAGGAATGACAACTTAAAAAAAATGTTAAAAAAGAGAAAAAGACTATTCAACATGTAACACTAGCTATAAGTGAGAATCGAGAGCATCATCAGTCGTACACAAATAGGATGATTTGCAATTTCACTTGAGATATAATTAAGAAACAAGGACTGAGCTAGAAAATGACTAAAAAGTTGAATACTTGGAAGTTTAACCACCATGATTTTGGGGGAGAAAGTTGGAAATTTTTCTTTCCATTATACTTCTAGATACAATTAGTATCTACCATTAACCTAACTATATTGTTGTTAACTCCTAAAAGCTTCAGCCCCTGTGAGTTTCACACCTATGATCTTCTACGGAGTTGTCGATAATATTGAAATTTCAAATTATATGAAAAATAAAGGAGTTATTGTAGAGCAATAACATGTAGTTCTCATGGTTTTTTGCATATATAAAAATGTTCAAATAGTGGAGGAAAGGGAGGAGAAAAAATAAAATACCATTACATAGAGTAGAGAAGATGAAGTCACTAATTTCATTGTGGAAATTGACAAATCTTAAAGAATTTGGTTTAAAATTTGGCTCAAGATTTGATGAGTTTGGCTAATTGGCCCAACTGGATGACTGCTTTTAGCTCATAAAAATTCGGATATTTGCTAATTATGTGAAGTCAACATCTAATACTATGCATTATTATATATACGTATAACAATTTCATTCTAGTATGTATGAAATGTAAATACAGCTAACACTTTATAAACTAACATATATTTACTATAATATACCACATTTATAGTCAGAATCTCATACTTTAAGAAAGTATCTAATAGCTCTTTGAAAAAGTGTCTATTATATACAAGATTACAACATATTTTTACTATTATAAGCCACATTTTATATTGTTCAATAGTTGTGATACTTGTATCTCTATAACCAATTATTGATCTCTCAAAACAATTTAGACAAGTGTTTTCTTTGTTCTTTAATTATTTTCAAAAGCATCCCCACCAACAACTGTTTTGAATTAAAATCACAAATTACACAATTTTATTAATCAGATGTATTATTTGAATTAAACTAACCGCCTTCTCTTCCTTGCATTTCCTTTTATAGTCGGTTTAAAAGTGTGAAACTCTATAAGGTTACTTTTGTCATATTGAAATCAAAATAGCTGGTTGAAAAATATGTTTAGCTATATTTGAAAAAACAAACAGTAAGTTTAACTTTTTTTTTTTTCTTTTCTCAAGTTGCGTTATTTAGTTTGAGCTATTATTCTTGTGGCAAAGAAAAAAAAAATATAGTCAAAGTAAACTTAGTTCAAACATGACCTTTTCATCTTAGAGGTTGAATGTTCGATCTCCATCCCTATAGTTGTTTGTACTAAAAAAGAAAGAAAAAAACATAATATAAAATAGAGATTTATCTTCATTTTTCTAAAACTTATTTGGTTTAAGATTTAAGACATGTTAAAATATCATTTTGATTCCTATACTTTGGAGTTTGTTCAATTTTAGTCCATACTTTCAATAAATCTTAAATTTAGTAATGTTGAATTTCTCCAAATAACTTTTTATTACCTATTAGTATTTTATTATAAATTTTGGAAATACATTAAAATATTATATTATTTTACATAAATTTTTGGATTATTTTCAAATATAAAAAATAAGTAAAATTATTTACAAATATAAAAAAAATTTACTGTCTAAATAGTTTGATTTTTTTTTGTTTAGAGTTAATTTCTCTAAATTTTTATTATTTTTAAATAATAAAAAGAGTAAATTTGAAATTAATTAAAAGTATAAAAATTAAAATTCAACCCTAGAACAAATACCAAAGTACAACACCAGAACAGTACTTTAACCTTAAAGTTATTTCATCTAATAAAAAAAAAAAAAAACTTGAAATTATTTTGGAAGACCTCCTTTGTTTTTGTAATTGGTAGGTTGATTCTGAAAGGCGCTTATGGTTGTTACAGTTCTCTTCTCTTCCTCTTGCATTGAACAGAACGGTTGAAGTAGGGTTTCTGCGGAACTTGTCGGAGCATCACAAATTCTATTGTTTTTAATTTTTTTTTTCATTTTCAGATTAGCATTTTCACGAATTCATCTTCTCTACATTGCATATAAGATAGAATCCCATCATGTTCACGCCTCAGAGGACGGGGTGGCCTGCTGTATCCCTCACGCCTCGAACCGAACCAAAACTTGCAGTTTCCAATTCCATTCTTGTGGGGAAAGGCAAGGATGTGACTTTTACAGGCGGCCCACCGCCGCCGTTGGGGTCTCTGAACGACGAATTGTATAAAACCTCGACGGCGGTGGATACTGGGGACATGAACGATTGGAGGAAGTTTAAGAAGGCGGGGTTGTTGGACGCGGCCGCAATGGAGCGCAAGGATCGGGAAGCGCTTCTCGAGAAGGCTTCAAGGCTTCAAAGCGAGGTTAGCGATTATCATCAAGTCTTACTCATTTTCTATCTTTTGATTAATTGGGGTTCATTTGTAATGTGGTGGCTTATGTTTCCTGTCTGGCCTACACGTTGGTCTCTGGTAAAAGCTAGTTATTATTGGTACTTCTGTTGGTTCATGTCAAGCAAACAAGAAGGAAGTCTTGTTAAAATATAATTGTTCGATTAATCTAGCTTTCTATTTCTGGATATGCACAATTGAAAAGGAAAAGAAGTTCTTTCATTGTTATTCATCTATAAGCTTCATTGGGAGAGAACTTAAGCAATTAACAATTTCAATATCCACATGGAAAAATTAGGCAACCTACAACATATCAAGCTTGCGTTCTCATATGGACATGCATCATAAGATTCTAGAGAACCCAATTTAAGCTTGTTAATCTTTCTTTGCTGGCAGCCTGGCAGAAATAGTTCCCAAGGACCATTCGTGATATAACAACACTAACCAGTTTGGCTGATCATATGTTTCATTAAAAACTTATGTGAGATTTTGGGTTTAGCAATATACCTAAGAATCTATCTCGAACTTATATTCTTCTCCACAGATTTATTTCCTTCCTCTTAAGACTATTTGGATATCAACGTTTTAAAAAGGATTGTTCTTTTCAACCTTGCAGTGGCTTGTAGTAAATGAACTAAACTGCATTCAGTTGTCCTTTCTTCATTCTCTCTGTTTTCTTGGTCACAGTGCTGGTTGCCGGATAGGATTTAGACAATTTGTTTAACTACTTCCACATCTTTTGGCTTGTCCAGCTTCAGGGAGCTGTTAATAAATAGTTGCTGGGGAAGTATCCTCTATAAATGTCTGGAGATACTAGATAGCAAGAAACTCGTTAGTTGCTTGGAAATGTGATAGACATATATTGAATTCAATTTAGGGTATTTATCCATTTAGATTGAAATTTTGGGAAAAAACCAGTTTTTACACTTGAACATAAAAAGTTGTATGAATTTTCACATGAGAATATTTTCATTGCTACACACACACACATATACATGTATACATATACTTTTGTTGAAGAAATGATAATTTTTGGCGTATACATGTACTTTTGTTGAAGAAATGATAATTTTTTGGCGGAACAGCTAGGGAATGGGCTGATGAATATATATATATATACATATATATATGTTTTTGAATTAATAGATGCCTGCACATTATAATGTTGTAGTATTTACTATAAACATTATTATAAATGACATCATTGCTTGCAACTTTTCTTGTATAGTTTCTGTTAGACCTTATATGTTGCTCTTACATGGATTTATTGGATTTTATTTTTGCGCAGCTTTTTGATTATCAGCACAATTTAGGACTTCTTTTAATAGAGAAGAAAGATTGGGCTTCAAAGTATGACCAACTAGGGCAAGATTTAGCAGAAACCGAGGAGATCTTCAAACGCGAACAATCAGCACATTTAATTGCATTATCTGAAGTTGAAACGAGGAGGGATAATTTGAAGAAAGCTCTAGCTGCTGAGAAGCAACATGTTTCTAGTGTATGCTACTCTTGGCCATTCCATTCCTCATTACCGGATTTGCTTATTTCTTAATGTTGGCATTTCCCTTTCGTTTTGCGTTCTTAGATAGGTTATCAATCGCTAATGCGTACCAAACAAAACATGTAACTGGTGGGGGGGGACTTTTTTTGGGAATAGATTGTTAATTAGCTTTGGTGGGCCCTTGTAATTAAGCAAGAGAAGTTGTGACCGAGAGAATATTGGAGTGTAGCATTTACTCTTAAGGAGTATGCTTTAGTTTAGAAAAGTCTTGCAATATGGAAGAGAAGGGAGCTCTCTGATCATTACCAAATTTGTACTTGTACCTCCTTGTCATAAATAATACCAATTTCTATCACAATTGCCTATTCTGAAAATCAGTCTCCTATTTTCTGTGTATATATACTCTTTGACGCAAAAGCCATTTTTCATCAAGAATAATGGAGAACAGAAAAGATAAAAGGCAGGGCGAAAAGAAAGACAAGAACGGAGAAGCCTATAAAGAGTGTTAGATGTGCCGAATTCTAAATCTCATGTGAAGACAACTTTGAGCTCATAATAATTTTGTCTCTCTTACCAAATATTCAAAATAATAGTGGGAAAAAACGTGAGAGCAATAATTTTTTCTTGGAGTGATAATCCAAAATGTTCTTAAAATCTACCCATATCTTAGCTGCAAAATGAAATCTCTAATGATTATGATAGTTTCCTTTGTAGCCTGTTTGCAGAGAACATATCATTTAGGGACCAAAACTAAAGTTTAAGATTTATGGACAAGGACAATAGTGTTTACTTTCCCTTGAGTGAATTAATAGAAGGAAAAAACCTAACCTTCTAGAGGATAGACTTTCTAGAACTTAGTGAAGAGTGGGGCTGGGGGATGGGTAGGGGGAAGGTCTTGCATCGACTGGGAAAAACAAGAGTGGCACAAAAATGCACTTATCAAGCAGGGAAAGATGCCTATTAGGAGAGCCCGAATAAAACTAAAAGCGATGTGAAAGGGATAAGAATGGCCAATAAAGTCATATCATCTATCTCCCTATCAGATAAAACTTTTTCGAACTTAAAGTTGAAAGAAAGGTTCCCTCAACTGAATTACAAAAGTGATATAATCAATCTTCACCGTGAAGAGATTGAGTGAACAGGCAGGGAGAGATTGATTATAATTTATGATCTTAGTTTGAAAATTGGATGCCTGGAATGTGGAAATAGTTCCTAGATCTTAAAGGTTGATTAAATGTCTAAAGATATCTCGATTTGAATTTTTTTAGCGCTATGTGCTAAGTCATTGTTCTATTTTGTAGGGAGGGCTTTATATATTAACATATCTAGCTATAGCACCGTGAATTTGTCCACACTATTCTGCCAATATGATATAAGTTTTAGTAGGGCTGGTCTTTCTTTCTTTAATATCTTTTTGTTACTCTTGTGCTATTTTATCTTGTCTTGATGACTTAATTTTGTATTTATAAAAAATAGTTTTTACTTAGTTTTGCACCTTGTTTGAACGAGTCACTTAAAATTTGGAATAATGAAGTTTTGGGGACTTAAAGATCAAGGAACACGATTTACTAAATCGCATTAACATGCTGGATAGACTGGAAGCGCGATTGGTTCCCTAAGTTCTTAGTAGAGAGGAAATGTTCTCTAAAAAGTTTGAAGAGGTGATTAAAAGTGAGACCATTAGTTGGAGGCAAAAGACTAAGTTTAACAATATTGACAATACCACTTATTTCCATAGGGTTGCCAGCCGAAGGAGTAAAAATGCCATTGACTCTCTTGTTGGCAAAGATGGGAGATCTCTGCAGGAGGATAAAGAGATTGAAGAGGAGGTTTTCTCCCATTTTCTCCTCTCTTTATGGTCCAACTATTTTCCTCTAAGTCATTCCTTTAGAGGTTTGATTGGTCTCCTATTTCGGTTGAAGACAAAGTTGTTTTGGACACCTCGTTCTTTTTTGAGGAGTTTGATTGGTGGTCTCCTATTTCGGTTGAAGACAAAGTTGTTTTGGACACCTCGTTCTTTTTTGAGGAGGTGAGGGGAGTAGTCTTTGGTTTTGATTGAGAAAAACTTCTTGGCCCTAATGGGTTCCACTTCCACCATGGCATTTTTTTCAAGATAACGAACACTTATAGCCAATAAAGCCATCGAGTATTGTTGTAGTCGTAAGCGCGAGGGGGTTTTATTCAAGATTGACTTTGAAAAGGCTTATGATCATGTGCTATGGGATTTCTTGGATAAAGTCTTGGCTAAAATGGTTTTGGGTACAAATGGAGGTCTTGGATTTGGAGTTGAATTAGGATGGTAGGGTATTCTATGCTTATTAACGGAAAACCTCGAAGTAGGATTCACGCCACTTGGAGTCTAAGACAAGGTGATCAATTCTCTTCCTTACTTTTCCTCATAGTGGTGGACATTCTGAGTAGGATTGTTTCTAGAGAAGTGGAGAAGGGGGTTGTTGAGGGTTTGTAGGTGGGGAGGATAATTCATCTTTGTCTCATCTCTAGACCCCAACTTGTTGATGACACTATTTTTTTTTGCTCGAAGAGAGGAGTCTTTTGTCAATCTTAATTGGATCTTAAAGTTCTTTGAATCTATCTCAGGTTTTAAAGATAAACAAAGGCAAATGCTCAGCTATTGGTATTGAGTGCAACCCTTTTAAGTTGGGAGATGGGCTTCTTGGTAGGTTGAGAGGTGGGGTTGTTCCCTTCTTCTTACTTGGGTATCCCTCATTTGTCATAACCCCAGGAGTAGGTGTACTCCTTTCTGGTATTTTGTGGTGGAAAAGATTCATTAACATTTATCCTCTTGAAAGAAAAGGTTTTCCTCCAAGGGAGGGAGACTTACTTTGATCTAGCTAGTCTTTAGAGGTATCCCTGCTTATTTTTTATTTAGATCTTGTGAAGGTCTGGAGAGACTTGTGTGAAATTTTTTATGGGAGGGGTGGAGGAAGGGAAGGGTTTATTTGGTTAGTTGAGAAGTTGTGGGAAATTCAATGGAGCTTAGAGGTTTGGGTATAAGGAATCTTAGGGTGTGAAACAGATAAGGTCCTTATCCTTTTACTTGGCTCTTGAAAAGGTGATAAATAGGTATGGCCAAAAATCCTTGGAAAGCAAATCCGGATAGGCTCCCTTTCTTTTCTCAATTTGTTCATTGTGTAGTGGGTGACAGGACGAGTACTTACGTCTAGGAAGACAAGTGGTTTGGGGGATAGCCCTCTTTCCTCTTTCCTCTCTTTTTCCTTGTTTTGTTTTGTTTTTTTGTTTTATGAGAAACATTCAATTAGGATTTCATTGATGAATGTAATTACAAAAGGACAATGAGTGTTGTGAGGGATTACATCCTACTATTCCATGACGATATAAGAGATATGAGATTGTAATCACAAAAAAAAAGGAAGTGAATTTACACCCAGAAAGAGATGTATGCAAAGGGTGATAAAAAAATAAAGTGAAGTTCGATTCCTTATTCTCAAAGATGCGATGATTGCTCTCATTCCATATGATCCAAAGAAACCCTTTGATGATTAAAGTCCATAAAATTTCTTTGTCCTTCTTAAAAGGATGACCGATGAGGAGCATATTTTAGAAGGATAAAGGGGTCATTTGAAAAAATACATGATAATCAAAAAAAGAAACCCTTTGATGATTAAAGTCCATAAATCCTTCTTAAAAGGATGACCGATGAGGAGCATATTTTAGAAGGATAAAGGGGTCATTTGAAAAAATACATGATAATCAAAAGCATATTCACAAAATATGCTCAATATTTGGTGCAAAAAAAAGCTGAGCATATTCACAAAAAAACCAAGATGTGCATAAGGGATTCGCAGCTTCTATGGCAAAGGACACACCAACTCGGGCAAGATACAATCCAAGGAGCTTTTTTGATGAGGGTGTCGATTGCATTAATGCTGCCATGGCTAACTTTCCATAGAAAAAAATGGACCTTTTTAGTTTAGGACCCCTCCAGATGTTCTTGTAGAAGGCAACGTGATGGATGTTTCCCTTTGAGGCAAGATAATGAGATAGAGATCTAGTAGAAAACTGACCATATTTATCAAGATTCCATTTCCAAGTGTCTTCAATTGATGGTCTAGACGGGGGCTGCAAAAGGGTGGATAAAATAGACCATTCAATAATTCAACTTCGTTTAGATTACGTCTCAAACCAAGGTCCCAAGCTTCGAAGTCTCGATTCCAACATTGAGCAACAGTCGTCAACTTTCGATTAGTGAGAGCATAAAGGCGAGGGAACGTTTCCTTAAGGGGGGATGAGCCAACCCAACTATCATTCAAAAAGGAAGTCCCCTCGCCATTACCAATGATATTGATAATATTTTGATGAATAAGCTCCACCTGTTCTATAATGTATTTCCACTAGCCCCTAGATTGTGTGAGATAGCTACGCCGAGATTGGAGAGAGGACCATACTTAGCTTCAATAAGGCGTCTCCATAGGGCCTCCTTTTCAAAGTGATATCTCTAAATCCATTTACCCAAAAGAGTGATATCTCCAAATCCATCCATTTACCCAAAAGACTTTGTGTTTCCTCATCTTTATCATAATGCCAAGTTCTCCTTTGTGGCTTCCATCCTTTTGTCTCTTAGAAACTCTTCCTCTTTTTTCCTCGGATTGCATGACCCTTTCTGACGTAGGGGGGAGTGCTTGTTGGTCATTCTTTCGTTGTCGGGTGGGTCCTTCTTCTCAGAGTTCTACTATCTTCTGCCTACTTTAGAAGGGTAAAATTTTGAAGAAGGTTAGATTTTTTGTGTGGCAGGTTCTCGTTAGGTCGGGTGAACATTTTGGATCATGTTTTGAGGTTTTTGCGTAAGTTGATTGGGTTCCGTTGTTGTATCCTTTGTAGGGAAGCTACTGAGGACTTGGTCCACCTTCGATAGTCGTGCAATATGTTGGATTGTTATGGTATGATGTGGCTTCTTTGAGGCATTTACCTTAGTGTGGCTTGGCCAAGGAGTTATAGATCCATGGAGGAGTTTCTTTCTAATTCCCCTTCAGGGAAAAGGGTAGAAGATTTTGATTTGCTAGATTCCATCCCTCTCTTTGGATTTCCACGTATAAAGATTTTTGTATGATCCTTTAAGCCTTGTTTTCCTTTGACTAGGGCCACTTCCTTGGTTAGTTTGGCTCCTTTTGAGGGTGTTGTTTTTGTATTTCCCGTGTATTCTTTCATGAATGAAAGTTTGGTTTATCACCAAAAAAGAAAAAACCCTAAGAATTTTGTAATTTTGTGAATTGTTTTCATCCCAAATTTTTTTATTCTTGAATGTCAAGGTTGAAAGTAGTTTTCATGCCTGCTCTTGCTGCAGCTTAAAAAGGCTTTATGTGAAGTAAATGAGGAGCGTGCAGAAATCAAGCTTACGTCTCAGAAGAAGTTGGCTGATGCAAATGCTTTGATGCATGGAATTGAGGAGAAATCTTTGGAGTTGCAGAAAAAGTTGAATGCTGCTGAAGCCAAGCTTGCTGAGGTAAATAGGAAGAGCTCAGAGTTGGAGATACGAATGCATGAAGTTGAAGCTCGTGAAAGTGTGCTTCAAACTGAGCAGATATCCTTAGTCACGGGGTATTCTTCTGAATCTCCCTTTCTTTGAGCATATAACCCATCAATCCATGATTTGTATGGATTTGGGAGAAATCCTTCTGTTTGAATTATTGTCCTTGATTTCCTAGTCATAAATCTGACAAGTAATGAGAAGCTTTTCAAGTATTAAACTATTAATATAAGATTAAATTCTGTAATTTATTAACTCAAGCTTTTGGATTCATTAGTGATTTAACATGGTACTAGAATAAGAGATCATCTTGTTTTCAAACTCTCATAATGTCATTTTCTCCCCAATTAATATAAGTTTTCAATTGTAGTTGTTAGGTCTTCTAAAAATGTTCAAGCCCACAAGTGAGGGGAAGTGATCAAATATTAATGTGAGGTTACATTTTTTCATAATCTGTCCTGGTAATTTAACAAAAGTATTATAACACTAGACTTAGCATTGATACATCGTTTATCAGACTTTTTGTAATTATCAGCTTGGTCTTATTCATTTGGATTTGAAGCCTTTCCCGTGGGTAGTTGATGATTCCTTTTATTCTTTTATATTGGAGCCCTTTCCGGTGGGTAGTTGAGGAATCCTTTGTGGGCTTGTTTTTTTTTCTTTGTCCTTATATATTCTTTCATTTTTCTCATTGAAAACTCGGTTTATCATTTTAAAAAAAACCAGACTTAACATTTTGTGACCATCACAAAGGAGGGATTGTAGTCGTGGAGGATGAGAAATCCGCGAAAGGAACATAATGAAGCCTATTTAGAATATATAGATGGGAAAGTTAATTCCTATTTAGAGTATATATTGTGGCTCTTCCACACTTTCAAAATTGTTGAATATACTATTTTCTTCTGCTCTTAAGCCTTGTTCTTAATCTTGAATTATATACTAGCTTTCTTTGAAAGTTTGTTTGGACTTAAGATTAATAGGAATAAGTGCTAGATTATGGGTATTAATTGTGAATTGGAGAAGCTCAGGAGATGGGGTGATGAGGTGGGTGTGAAATTGGCTCCTTTCCATCATCTTATCTAGGTCTCCCTCTTGGAAGTAATCTCAAGTCCATTTCCTTTTTTAATTCAGTGGAGGACAAAGTTAGGAAAAGGCTGGCCTCTTGGAAGAAGGTTTTTCTGCAAAGTTGATTGACCAACTTTGATTCGTTGGTTTTGAGTGGTATTCCCATTTATTATTTCTCCCTTTTTAGAGCATTGCGTGCAGTTTGTAAGGATATTGAGAAGCTTATGCATAAGTTCCTTTGGGAAGGAGTGGAAGAAGTAAAAGGGTCCATTGGTTAACTGGGAGGTTGTTGAGAGGCTGGTTTCCTTGGGAGGGTTAGAAATTGAGAATTTAAGAATTTATAACAAAGCTTTGTTAGCCAAATGGGTTTGGCATTTTTCCCTTGAGCCTGATGCTTTTTGGCGTAGGATTATTGCTAGTAACTGTAAGTTTGGTCCTCATCTTTTTTAGTGGCTGTTGGGTGGATTCTCCTGTAAATATTTTTTCGTAACTTGTTGGACCCTTATCCCATGCGTGAGTCATTTTTTCTGCTCTTTGAAAGGTTAAAATTTCCGGGAAGTGAAATTCTTTGCTTGGCAAGTTTTATACGAAAGAACTAACACTATGGATTGACTTGCTTGAGGAAGATGCCCTCGTTAGGTGACCTGTTGTGTTGTATTCTCGGTTGAAAGGCAGAGGAAGACTTGAATCACATTTTTTGGAGACGTGAGTTTGTGACGTCTATGTGGAATAATTTATTTCATGCGTTTGGCTTCTCACTTGCATGACACAAGGATTCTAGTGATGTGATTGGAGAATTGCTCCTCCTTTCCTCCTTCGCGAAAAGAGCTAGTTCTTATGGCTTGCTAGGATGTGTGTCATATTGTGGGATCTTTAGGGGAGTCAAACGACAAAGTGTTTAGAGGGTTGAAGAGGGATCCTAGTGATGTTTGGTCTCTTGTTAATTTTAATGTTTATTTATAGGCTTCGATTTCGAAGATCTTTTGTTGTTACTCTACAAACACTATTTTGCATAGTTGGAGTCCATTTCGTTAGGTGAGCTGTCTTTTGTGGACTTGGGTTTTGTATGTCCTTGTATTCTTTCATTTTTTTCTCAATGAAAGTTGTTATTATCAAAAGAAAGTTTGCAATGTCTAGATACTTTACATTCTCTATTTGGTGGTGCCCAAACCACCGAGAAATTCATCAAAGAACACTTTGGACTTACATTAACAAGGCTTGCTTTTGGAATCTTTGGTTGGAGAGGAACAACATACCTTCATCAATACGAGTGATTCATTTGAATCTTTTATAAAGTGAGCAATTATTTTACCAATATATTGGTCTAATTTCTAAATTTATACATCCATTCTCTGGTTATAGCTTTTATACTCTCTTGACCCAGTGGAACTCCCTTCTGTATATTTCTCTCTCTCTCTCTCTCTCTCTCTCTCTTTTTAATAAGAAATAGAAACCATTTCATTTAATCAATGAAACCAGCAATTTGAAGCTTCCTACCATTTATATTTTTATTTTCATCAACAAATCAGCAGTATTTGCATTTCAAAACTGGAAATGGCAAGAAAATTTTCTTTTGGCAGGATCATTGGTTAGGAGGTTCCCCCTTATCATTTCGAAAGAGGAGAGGAAACAAATCATTTTCCATCCTTGTTCTCTGTTAAATCCCTTACCAGACAGCTTGAAGTTCTTATTTAAGTATGCTATCAAAAAAAGGAAAAAAAGAAAAAGAAAAAAAGAAAGAAAGGTTCTTGTTTACATTAAAGTCTTTTTCTGGTAAATCTGGAAGTCCCAAAGTCTGAAAAGGATCAATATCTATACTCGAATTATGTTAAACAGCAGTCTTCATTCATGTGCTACAAAGTAAGCTTCCATCCTCTTTTGTCTCCAAGATCACATTTGTTATGGGTAAAAGCAGTTAATGATATTATTTTTGAGTTTTGGTTGGAGTGTAATCATAGAGTTTCTGGGAATAAATAGAGCCATTGCATTGAATGGGTTGAGATTTCCAAATTGAAAGTTTCATAGTGTTCTCATTCTAAATCATTTGCTGATTTTTGCCAAAGTGAGCCGAGTTTAGTAGTAATTGTCATGCATTCTCTCCCTTGAGGTCAGAGGTTCGATCTTCCATCTATGCAATTGTTGTACTAAAAAAAGTTATTAGATTTCTCTTTACAGAATATTTGTATGATTGGGAGGTTTTATTACCCCCCCATTAATTAGGTTTTTTTTTTTTTTTTTCTCCCATCGGGAGTTTTTATCCTTTGAATAGTTCAAAAAAATATACTCACAACCGCATACATATAGACATACATACATATATTTGTGTGGGCATTTATGACAAAGGAAAAAGATCAAGAAATAAGTAGGATACGATGAGAATACTCTCCAGTTGGAGTTGATGGGAACCAAAATGGTAACTACAAAAATGTTCTGTGAAAGAAACTTAACTAGAGGCAATAACAACCCTCTTGCCAAACGTCCTGGCACTCAGTGTGCTAAAAATTATTTTCCTTCCATTATTTGGCCAGTGATTGATATTTTATTTTCAAAAAACTATTTATTTCAAATTAATATATCTGAACTTACAAGTACTGACAGGATACTTACCAATTAATCAAAAACAGGCATCGGGGACTAGAATGATGAACCCCAAAATCAAAATTGAGGGGTGGAATGTTGATTTTTTAACCAATTTTGTTAGAGTAAAAGAAGTTAACCATGCGGCCAGTTTTGGGCATGTGTCAGTATTCACCAAAGGGTACTTTCTTCTTAACTTATTTATTGTTAATTACTGGTTTAGGAAAGAAGCACATCAGGCGACCTCCCATAAAGAAAGAGAAGGCTTACGTAAGTGGCGGCAGAAGTTGCAGGAATGGGAAGAAAGACTGAGCAAGAGTCGTGAATTGCTTAATGATAAAGAGCAGAAGGTAAATGAAAATAGCACAACTGTGAAGCAGAAAGAGAAGGATCTTGAAGAGATGAAGAAGAAGATTGATAGGTCAAGTTCAGTCCTGAAAGAGTGGGAAGATAATGTAAATAGGCAATTAGCAGATGTGGAAGCAAAAGAGAAGGTGAAAACTAATTAAATGAGCCACTTCCTTATTATTAATTTTTTTTTTAAAAAAATATTTTATTATTATTTTTAGGAAAATTTTCACAGTTAGAAAAAATGTCAAACTATTTAAGAAAATAGCAAAAAAAAAACACTAATAGACTTCTATCAGCATCTATTAGTGATAGACTTCTATCATTTCTATCACTGATAGACCTTGATAGACTTCTATCAGCGCCTATCATAACTATCTAAAAATTTTGCTATTTTATGTAAATAGTTTCCCTTATTTTCCTATTTTTAAAAGTTCCCCTTATTTTTAAGGCAATGGGTATGTCTATGAATATGACTTCTTTTGCATTCCCCCTCCCACGACGAAAATGGTTTGCAGGAAGCTGATTTTTCAAGAAGTTTCTTAGAGAAAAAACAAGAAGAATTATGTCAGATGGAAGAAAACCTTCGTGGGAGAGAAATGGTAAGTCAAACACTGTTTCTTATTCCTGCTTTGGTGATTTTTGACATGGAACTTGCACTTGTATGTATTTGTACCATAATGTTACTTAGTTTGCATGGGATGCAGGCATTGTTTAAAAAATAATGAGTAGGAGAAAAAAAGGAAAGAGAACTGAAATTGAAATTGTTTTTTTTGGTAGCAGAATCGAATTTTCACTCTAAAGTCATAGGGTTTGTGGCGAGTGTTTTCTTGAAATTATATTACCCGTAGCACATTTCAGTTTATCTCATATTGTGATGCATTTATGCATGCTGATGTCATGATGGATGAGATTCATTGATTTTTAAAGATATATAAACGATATGTATGGATGATGCTTGTCCTTGTGTTCTTTTATCTTGATTCTCATTTATCTTTCTTTGTACATAGATAATTTCCGTGCATATTATTTCCTGTTCAAATTTTCATTCAAGGTTGATCATTGATGTTTCAGTTGCCGTGCAATTAAAGTGTCATCACCATACAAAAAAAAGAATATTTGAGTATTGGAAGAAAAATATGGTAACTGAATGTCATGGAATTTAATTTGAAGGTAATATTATTCTTTGTGTCCTTATACTTGTCTTCTTGATGTTCATTTCAGATGGAAATCGAGCAACTGCTTGACGAGCAAAGAGTAATTCTACAGAAGAAGAAAGAAGAGTTTGAGTTACAATTGGAAGAAAAGCGGCAGTCTCTGGATAGTGAAGGTAGTACAAGGATAGGAGCAATCAACCGGAAGTATATTGAAACTAATCACGAGAAAGAAAAGTTGGTGAAGCAAGAGCAAGCTTTGGATAAAAAGATGCTTCGAGCAAAGGAGAAAGAGGGTGAGCTTGAACAAAAGATGAAGACTTTGAAATCAAAAGATAAGATTTTGAAAGCTGATGAGAGAAAGCTGGAGGTGGAAAGGTTGCAAATGCTAGATGATAGAGAGAGCTTACAGTCTCTCATTAATGAGATTGAGGAAATCAGGACTGAAAATTCTCAGAAGGAGCGGCAATTTCATGAGGAGAGGGAGAAATTGCAGGTGATGAAAGAAGAGAGATCAGAGCACATTCGTTTACAGTGTCAATTGATGCAGGAAATTGAGAGTTACAGGCTTCAGAACAAAATAGTTACGAAAGAACATGAGGATCTTAAGCAGGAAAGGGTCAAATTTGAGAGAGACTGGGAAGCCTTAGATGAAAAAAGGGCTGAAATACATAATGAACTTAGAGATCTTGTGGAGGAGAGGAAGAAATTAGAGATCTTGCAAGGAACAGAGGAGGAAAGGTTGAGAAGTGAGAAAAATGAGATGCTAATTTATATGCTGAGAGAGTTGGAGAATGTCAAACAAGAAAAGGAATTATTTGCCTCAACTACAAGGCATGAGCAGCGAGCCTTGTCTGAGCAAGCTCAAAATAAGCATAACCAACTACTTCAAGATGTAGAATTTCAAAGAAAAGATCTTGAGAGTTACTTGCAGAATAGCCAGAAGGAACTAGAGAAAATACGGCAGGAAAGGGAGCTAGCATTTGAAGAGGAGAGAGAGAGAGAACGTAATGAATTGTTTTCCCTGAGAGACATTGCTCAGAAAGAAACAGAAGAGTTATTGTCTGAGAGGCATCGATTGATAATAGGAAGCGGACCATCTTGAAATTCACCAAGATATTGATAAGCTCAACATATTAAGTAAGGAGCTTAAAATTCAGAGAGAACAACTTATCCGGGATAGGGTTCGCTTTTTGACCTTTGTTGATAAGCATAAGAGTTGTGGGAAGTGTGGTGTGTCCATTGAGGAATTTATAGTTCCTGACCTCCAAATACCTGAAGAAATCAGAGAATCACACCCTCTAGCAAAGTTAGATGCCGATTCTCTACAAAACCTCCAAAGAGAATTCGCTGCTTCAGAGTTTGGTTCTTCAGATTCTGGAGGTCGCATGTCTTGGCTCAGAAGATGCAGCAGAAAGATTTTAAATCTATCTCCTATTAAGAAAATTGGACATGTAGTTTCTCCTGTTTCCGTGAAGTTGGCTGCAGATTGTAATGATTTAGAAGCCAAGGAGCCTGGTGTTAATGTTGGCAACGTGAAAAGGTCTGGTATTGCTTATGAACCGCAACAATCTTGTTTAATTGAGAATGAATCATCTGATGTTGAAAGATTTTCATTCAGTGATAACATCAGAGTGGCGGAGGATAGACATGCACACACGTTTGATGATTTTAGCAACTTAGACAGCAAGTTTGAAGAAGCTTCAGAAGCTTCAAAACAACCTTACATGAAGAGAGAGAGGCAGAAACGTGAGAAAGGACTCAAGTCTGGTCATAGAACACGTTCAGTGAAGGCAACTGTTCAAGATGCAAAAAAGTTTCTTGGGGAAACTGCAGGACAGTCAGATCTTAATGTACCTGTACAGAAAAGTGATTCGAATTCTTTAAATAAAGGAACTAGCAATGTTCGGAAGCGGCCATTGCCAGAATCTTCCACAGTTTCTATTAGTGAGCAAGATGGAGATGATAGCGAAGGATATTCTGATAGCATCACAACAGGCAGGCAACGTAAAAGGCGACAAAAAATTGCTTCTGTGCAGGCGCAAGGAGAAAGCCGATATAATCTGAGGCGACACAAGATGTTAGTTTCTCGTGACTGAATTTGCAACTTGGTTTCTGCTGTGACTCGATTTAGCCATTTGTTGTTTGATATACGTACATTGCATGAAGAAACTTTGCAGTTAAGGGTGTGTGTTTTACTTGAGAGACTTCCAAGGACAACCACCTATTTAACCTACACATATGACATAATACTAAATGGCCGGAGAATCATGATTCTTTTAAAATTTGGTAAAACTTTGATCAATCGTTTTAGATGTCCAGTGTAGGTTAATATTTATATCCTTAACCAAAGCAACTGACGCCATAACCAATAACTAGTAGTTTTCTTGCGGAACATATTTTGATATTGCATTTCCTTTTTCTTGCTTTTATAACTCGTCATATTCATCTTGACCTCTTTTTCTTGCTCTCTATTCACCCATTTTCGTCTTCTCGATTCTACATCTCTTGATCTATTGAAATATATATATATATTTTTAGTTATTCAATTTATTTGCAGTTAATTGCACGTCATATTAGAACAAATTAATTTTGCTGTGCATTTGCTTTTGAGTTTTGACTGTTCAAAATCTGTCAACACTTCCAGTTAGTTTCTTTGTTGCTTACTATAGATCAGGTTGTTTGACATTTACAAAAGAAAAAACTTGGGCTTATCAGGGTTTCTACTGCAACTGGGTGCTGAGATGGACGAGGAGGAATAGGAAGGAATAATATCAATTAGAATCATTAGTACTTGGAGAATTATTATCTGATCAAATATGATCAGCGTAGGTTTTGTGATATAAATTACCATTTCATTTTATTATTGATTTTGCCTCTGTAAATATTTAGAAAATGATACTTTTTGTAATGGGCATGTATATAGTCATTAGATGGAAAAATTTATATGCCCAATTTGAGAACACCTCTGTGGGCACTTGTTACTGTTTGAAGAGTAGTAATAGGTGATATTGACAAGATTGGAACCCATGACATTTTGTACCCAAAACAAAAGGAGCTACCGAGTTTGCATTCATGGTTTTAACTTGGTCTTTGAGCTCTACATAAATAAAGAGATGAGCGGCAGTCCAGAGAGGCAGAAACTGAAGCTTCTAGGATGAATTGCTTGAATACTCAAGTTGATTATTTAGATATTGAGAACTTTCCCTCTACTTCCTCCTCTTCAAATCTTTGTTTATTTCCAATTCAAATTCCTCCCTTTCCAACGTTAGTTCAACTTTTGTTTTGTTTTGTGTGTTTTTTCCCCGTCTTGTATCAAGGCATGAGTATTGGTACTCAACCAATCTGTGTTTACATTCGGTTTTGAATGAATGGTGAATCTGAATTGATCTTGCTCGACTACCTGGATTATTTTTGGTGGGACTAGCGTACTAATCAAACATCTCTTGTCAAACTGATCTGCATAGCCACCTGAATAATGTGCTGATTTAACATGCTTTTTAGTGTAAAATATCAAAGAATATAAGTGTATTTAGGATGCTTTTCGCAAAAGTACGTAACTATAACCACTTTAGTTAATTGTGGTTGTCAGCCAAATACATCGACGTTAGTTTCTGTCCTCTTTATATATGTGCTTGTGTGTTTCTCGGTCAAGTACTTGGTCTTTATCACAAAGCACTCCCAATTCCCAGGTTTGATGAATTTGAGTGAGAAATGCTTTTGATCACATCAAAAGTACTTCTTGTCCCTCTCTCTACCCATTAAGCTTCTACTTCTTTATCCAACCTTAATTTAGTAAGTTTGGTGCAGTGCTGGCAAAGCTAATGCAACTCAGGTTTCAGCAAACCTGACAACAGTGATGGAGAAAGAAAACGAAGGAACTCCTAGTGTTGATGGTGAAAAAGGGGGAAAAATGGACTCTGTGCAGATTACAACAGTCAGAACTGTATATCGTTCTGAGGATAGAGTAGTTCAGGTAAAAATCCTGTTTGTTACATCGATTTACCTTTTTTTTTCTTTTTTCTTTTTTTGATATCCTTGAGTGTCCGGGTCAGCTTACGCGCACCTCGACTAATTATGTTTAGGTTAATTATTTTTTGGTGATTACTGTGTAGTTTGAATCGCAAAGAACGGCTGAAGATAATACTTCCATGGAGAAGCTGGTTACAGTCGATGATTTGCACGATGAAGCGAATGGTTCAGCAGACTATGAAGATGAAGATCAAAGCATACTCGATGATGAAGACGAGTACGATGAAGAGCAGCCTGACGTGGGATCAATTGGAAAGAAGATTTGGACCTTTTTCACAACTTAGTGAACCAAATTGCTTCAATTCTCACTCCATTGTGCATTACCGCTGAGAAAAGGATTTGGAGAAGATGATGCTTTAGGCTACTTTGACTTGTTAATATTATCATTTGCAGCACTTCTTTTAGCATTCAACTTAGAGTAGGACATTATTTTGAGTTTTCTACTGCTGCTGTTTTATATTTGATTCCCCCCCCCCCCCCCCCCCCCCCCCCCCCAACCGTTTCTTGTAATATTTACTATTTGATGTCATTACCCACATAAAGTCCATTTTATATGGGGAGGGGGAAACCCAATTTTTACTCCACTATTTCTCAACAATTTTGGAATGAAAGCCTAATAGGAGGCATTAGTTTGAAGAATTATTGAATGGTAAAGTTCAATATCATGAAATTGAAAGTACTTTAAAAATTAAAATAAAATAATAGGGTCAGTTGCAAATATAATAATCAGCCTCAAAATATTAATAGATATAACAAAATGCAATTTTTTTTTTTTATTTAGATATAACAAAATTTAGATCCAGTTTTCAGAGTCTATTAGTGATAGTCTATATTGTTGATAGGAGTCTATGAGCAATAAAGTCTATCACTAATAGATTTTGCTATATTTGTAATTCTTAAAAAGTTTTGTTATGCACTTAATTATTATAATTATTAGTCCTAAAAGTGCTACCCACGGTAACTACCCAATTTAAAATAATAAGAAATGGTGGTTCCTTTTTGAAGTCCAATTAATATTGGTGTAGAAATATTTTCTATAATATTTTCCATTCAAAAGAAAAGTGAGGAGTTTGAGTAGAAGAATGAGATGTTTTTCTTGTTTCTAAATGTTGGTAGTAAAACCACTAGAATGTGACTTCCAATGGTGAATTCAACAAAAGTTAAAAGGGTTGGTAAGAAAAACAGTTTGAAGAGGGAGTTAATGAGGAGAAAAAGTATAGATTACAGAGAGAACTAGTTTATATAAATTCAATGCGGAGAGAGAATATGTTAGAAGAAAGTTTTGTGAGAGAAATTGGGTGTGAAGATTAGAGATTATTGTGTAAAGAGAACCGTAGAGTGGGTGAAAAAAAAGGTATACAAAGAGATTACAAGTAGAAAGGATAAAAAAAGTAAGATAATACATATATTTATCGGATAAATATAAACATTTCATCGTAGAAAATGGATAATCGTACAAATAACACAAAATATTAGGCTGAAATGAGGTTTGACTATTTTTTACTTAAGTCATATACGAATGGAATTGTCAAAATGGAACATTGTGCACACAGATTGAGCCTCTTGTTCTCGCTCCTCTCTTGCTCTCGATCTCCTCACTCAGTCTCCTCTCTCTCTCGCTCTCTCAGCAAAAACCCACAGATTTGATGAACCCATTCCGGTGAAAACTTTCCTTCGCACACAAACTCATTCCGACAACCAAAAATCCAATGATCCCATTCCGATAAAAAGTCCTCTTTGCAAACAAATCCATTCGAACAAAAACCCATACATCCAACAAACCAACGACCTCTCAAATCTCTTTTCGACAAGCCCCACGATCTATTCAGTGAAAACATGACCGATGACCCTATGCAACAACATTTGAAAAAAAAAGTGGATAAAGGAGAAAATCAAGGAGAGGAAGAGAGCAAAAAAAAAAAAAAAAAAAAAAGGTATCTTAGTAATGTTAGCTGATGATGACATAAACAAAATGACAAAATTCATAAGTTCCAAAAAGTAGGGCAAAATCTATTTTCAACATTTTTGGTAGGGCTTCTATACCATTATCTTGGACTCCTAAACTTAAGATCCTTATTTAAAATTTCAAAACCACTTTTAATAATCATGCCGTCAAATGACATAAAAAGGTAGTTTGAAAAATACATTTTTTCATTTTTTCAACCGTTCAAAAATTATGCCAAATCTAACAAATCTTCAACATAAGTATAACTCAACTGACATGAACTTATACTATTATTATTAAAGACCGAAATTCGGTGGCCCATCCAGAGAAAAAAAATCTAAGGAACTGTGTATTAAAGAGGGAGATTTTTGTTTTTGGCAAAAATTGTGAAGGTGCCGACCAACATGTGGGATGAGATTTAGAGCAATTAAAAAACAGAAGACCAAAGCATAAGCATGGGAGTTTGTCATGAAACGTTGAATGGTAAAAGATCAAACCAAATCTTATAAGAATAAGAAAATGGAGAAAATTCTGTGTATTTCATGCATATATAAGCATATGTAATCTTAATGTTAAGTCTTAGCTTCACAAATCTCTTTTGATATTCGTGTGGCCTCAGCATTAAATGACACTTTGGTGTGGGGAAACAATAACAATTTACAATTCTTGAATACGATTCTTTTTCATATGTTTTTCGTCAAACACTTTAGATCAAAATTTTCTCACTGCTTTCTCACTAATACTTCAAAAATCAAAATTGATTTTGTTTTTACTATTCATTTCATATTTGCTTATGTTTTCAAAATTTAGAAAAAAAAATGTTAATAAATATTAAAAAAGAGGAAAAAAAAAAAACACAATTGATGTGTCATTTATGACTTGTGAGTAACAAAGATTTTGGGGGACAGAGAGACAGTTGGGATCATAAATGCAATTGAATTTCTCCCCAACTTAAAGCACCTTCTTTTAACGCCATCTCCACCATGTTCTATTTTGAGGGTACCTACATAATTCTTATATATAGAAAATTCATGTTTTATATCCGTAGTATTAAATTTTCGTCAACATAAATATTTTTATTCATATTTTTATATTTTTATAGATTTGACGTCGACACGAGGAAAAAATTGACATTTTCATTATATCATTTAAAAAATCTACAAAAACATAAAAAAAATAGCAACATAAAGTAACTAATGAAAATATAATATAAAGGGAATGATAAGGTACCCTCTAAGTGACACAAAATCTCATGCATCCCATTTTCTTTACGGGACAAATAAAAATAAAAATAATTGAATTTTTTAGAAAAAAAAATCTATCACATAACAAATTTTTATTGGAGTGTAGTATGGGATGCACAACTATAGTTGCACCCAAATTTTTTTTCTAATGTAAAATAATGAACATGTTACCTTGTTTAAAAACTTCAAAATGTTTATTTATCAATTTAAATATTTTATCAATATTTTCTTCTACATTTTTTTGTTAAATTGAGACTTTGACATTTTCGTAGACATCAATATTTTAAATATTATTTATATTTACAAATATGCTGTGTTAGTGCTTGTTTGATTTTGTATTACTCTAGAGAGAAAAATCAATACAAATCATGATTAATGAAGTTACGCTGTTTTCAAAAATGGAAAAAATATCAAATTATTTATAAATATGAAAAAAAATTTCACTATCTATCAAAGATAGACCGTAATAGACTTCTATCACTAATGGATAGACCTTGATAGACTTCTATTACTCTAAAAAATTTCTATATTTATAAATAATTTGATATTTTTCCATTCTTTTTCGAGTGTATTTTCTTGATAAAAAGGACACCTTAATAATCGCCAGAGTTTAATTAATCTCCTTGAGTCCTTGACGATGCACTACAGTCAACGCAAGAAATTTCTTTGCGATGATATATTTGTCTATATTTTTTAATCCAAAATTTAGTATAATTTTATTTTTTATTTCTATCCAAAAATGTACTTTTTTTTCTTAAAGGTAAATATATGTTTTAATCTCTAATGTTTGATCGTTTTTTCAATTAAAAAAATTTCGATCTTTCTATTAAAAAAATAATTAATTGATCCATTATGTTAATCCATTAATTTTTTTTTTTAAAAAAAATAAATTAATTTTTTCTTTTATTACTGATAAATAATAATGTTAAAATTAGTTCAGAAGAAACTTACCCAACATATTTAGTGAATTAGAGATTGTTAAATGAAAAAAAAAATCAAATTAAAAAAAAGTTTACTTTATATTCATTCACTTATATTTTCTTTCGAAACACTCTATTCATCTTTTTAATTTTTAAGATTTTGTTAAAAATTTGGAGTTTTCTTCTCTTTTTATAGTATTTTTCTCTCTCTAAGATTTGGTCAATTCACTAAATATATAATGTAAAGTTCACCATCTACTAATTTTAACCTTCTAGCTCGTAAGAACTAAATTAAAAAAATTTAATACATATATTAACATTTTAAAAATATTAATAGAGATTAAATTGAACCAGTATTTAAACCTTAAAAATTAAATTATATTTTAGCCTTTTAATTATGCATTATTTGTTTATTAAAGGTGCTTTTAATAATAAATTTTTCTAGATGCTAACACCAAGAAAACATATTATGTTTTACCCTATTGATTATAGTACACCCAAAAATTAATCTCTAGTCATTTTTCCTCTTGAGTACTTAAAATGAGATTAAGGTTGATAATAATTACGCACTATGGAACATTTGGCGTGCAGGTTAGAAACTTTAAGCCTAAAAATGTTAAGCCTGGAGTTAGGCTGGAAAATTTAGATAGTCTGAGTTTAAGAAAACTGTGTTTGGAATGCAGATTTTGGAAGTCTGGATTTAAAAAGTTTGTGTTTGGCGATCCTCTATCTTATGTTCATATATTTTTTTTTTTTGTTGTAAAAAACTCTTTTTTTTAAAAAAAAAAAAATTATGGTTGTAAAAAAGTCTTTTAGAGAGAAATGCAATGGATATTGAATCCATTTTCTTATGAATCATATCATGAAGTGATGTCACACCCACTAAATCGTCTCTATGTCATTTTAATTTTTATTGTAGAACATGAGTAAACTATAGTTCGTTGACAATATTGTTTCTCTATTACATAAAATGAAATTAATTTTGTTACTTTTTTTTATTGATTTGGAAAAAAAAGGATATTCAATTTGAGTAGGTGAAATGTGGTATATGCATTGCACATTTAAGAAGTCTAATCTTTGAAAATATTGATGAATGTTTAAAAGATTATGAACACAAGTTTTGTACAAAATGGATGAAACTTCAAAGAAGATAAGACTCTACTCTATTTCATAAAGTTTATTTGTCTTTATGAAGATTTATTCAATGGTTGACCTTTCATATAATGATTTGCTCAAACTTGATTTTGTGCATACATGTAATGATATTTTATGACTTTATCTTTTAAAATTAATGCATTTGTTGAGATTATTATTATTATTATACATTTCTTTTTCAAACTTCGTTGATAAATGTGAATGGTGTTATCAACTTATCATAAAAGTAAAAACTTAACTAAAGTTTAATATCCCATTTAATTAAATTAAGAGTTTACTTCTAAAAAAATGATAAATAAGAGTTTAGTGTGTAAAAATCGATGACTTTGTTGAGTTAAAAAACCAAAAATTAGTTATTCTTTATATGCAAATACTACCTCAATATTAAAGATTTAAAATCATTCCCAAACAACCTAGTTTAATCGAGATAAAATTATGAGTAATTATTTTAAATGACAAAATTTTTAGAAAATATATTTTCAAATATAGCAAAAATACATTGTCAATCAATGATAGATACTAATAGACTACTATTATCTATCAGTATCTATTAATAATAAATGTCTATCACTGATATTTTACTATATTTGTAAATATTTTGACTCATTTTGCTATAATTTGAAAATAGCTCTAAAACTATTATCTTCGACTAAGAGGGTTAGAAGTTTGAATTATTCCTCTACTTGATATATTGTTGAACGCAAAAACAAAATATGAAAAAAGAAAAAAGAAAAAAGATTAAAAATCACTTATAGTCCCTGAACTTTCAATTTTGTAACAATGTAGTCCCTAAACTTTACTATGTAACAATTTAGTCCTTGTACTTTAAAATTTGTAACAATTTAGTCTTTATTGTAGAAAATAATGTTAAGATTTAATGATATTTCTTGCATAAATAAACCGATAAGCTAATTAGGGACTCAATATTTTTATAAAATACAAGGTCTACATCATAAAATAAAAAAAATTAACATCTAATTTTGATAATTGTTTTTACGTTAGGGACTAAATTGTTACAAATTTGAAAGTACAAGGACTAAATTGATACATACTAAAGTTTGATGACTAAATTGTTATAAAATTGAAATTACAAGGACTAAATCGTAACAAACCAAAGTTCAAGGATTAAATTGTTACTTTCACGAAAGTTTAGGGACCAAAGTGGAGGATTGTGAAGAGATAATTGAATAAGGAGGTTACCAACTTTTTCCATATGATTCAATACAATACTTCTGTTATGAAATGCACAATTCTAAAAAGCCACGAAATCTCTATAAAATTTTGTGTCAAACATATTGATAAGTTTGACCATAATAATATTAGTGAGCTATAAAAAGGAGTAGTTGAAAAAATTATAAATGATTTAATACATATTTGAGAGTAATTTTGAAAATGTTAAAACCATTTCGAAACGTATCTTTAATCACTTGAAATTAATTTAATATTTAATTTTACATTTTTAAATACAATTTTATATCACCAAAATTGGTTTTGAATGAATAAAACATGTTTCAAAATGATTTTGAAAATGACAAAAATGATCTTAATCATTTTAGAATCACCCTCAAACATGATTTTAATAATTGTATCAAATTAATAACCTTAAACTTTTATAAGTGAACCATTTTAAACCCTCTATCAAAATTTATGTTAATTACCTTAACTTTCACATGCGTATAGAAGTTCTTTAAATGCAACGATTAATATAAATTAGACAATAAGATATACAAGAATCAAATAGATAGTGTTGGTTTTTCATTTTCTCGTCTTCTTCTATTTTTCATTATAATTTTTTTTAGTTACTTTGGTGAAATTTTCGAAGAAGAATAATTTTATATAAATACATATAAATTGGTAATTTGATGTGATTTTAAATAGAATCTAAGTAAAAATAATTACAAAAGATCTAAATTAATTAATATATAAAAATTTATAAGAGCCTAAATTGATACAACTTCCAACCTCTAAATTTTATTTGCAAACTATTTTTTTTTTTTTTTTGGTTGACAATGTCCAATTCCATATCGCAATTTCTAACGCAATATTAAATATATATGCCTTTGAAAAAATATTCATATGATTCTGACCAAGAAGCTAAAATTAATTAATTAAGTGATATTGACCTTTTCAAATTCTCCGGTGGACCCATAGAGAATTTCCTGTACGTTTCACGAATGATATTTAATCCATAATAAATGCATTGAAAAAGTGTACGAAACTTAACATTATTTCAAAATATTTTCCCCTCACTTACAAAAATATCGATTTACTTATTTATATTTTGAGTTTTTTTTTTTTAATTTTAGAGGTGAAAAAATTTAAAAACCTCACCTCTAAATATTCTATTCTAGGTTAATTGATCTATATTCATGTTGACTATAAACAAAAATTGTTTATAAAAATAAACTAAAAAAAGTTAATCAATTTAAATTAAACTATTGTTTTAAGAATAATTATTTTAAATAAAAAAAAACTGTTGAAAATATTTTCAAATGTGTCTAAGTGATAGTCATTGATAATAGACATTAATAGATGCTAATAGATGTTTATCATTGATAGACAATAACATTTTGTTATATGTGTAAATATTTTAACTCATTTTGCTATATTTAAAAATAGTCCCAATTTTCAAAACTATTTTTTTTTTTTTTTTGGAAACAGTCCTTAGACTATCCCTTGTAAATGGAAAAAAAAAATTGAAAATACAGGTTCTACTTTATCAAGTAAATTTTTCAACATAACCTTTTTTTACTCATATCTATCCTCCCTTAAATAAAGTGATTGTTTCTCTTTACTCCAATTCTTTGTGACAATAGACCTCCATTTTTCTTCAATCTTATCAATAATAAGATTTAAAGTACTATTTAATTATTTCTTGCCATTGTAAAAAGTTGTCTCCAAATTTTGAGTTAGTGTTTATTATGTCAATCTACTTTAGTTTTAGTGTTGATAAGCTTCAAATATTTGAATTAGTTTGAAATTAACCTATTAAGTAATCCTTTAATTCTCTAGTTAACATGTCAAGTAAACGTTAGGAACCTAATTGATATAAATTTTTAAAGTATAGAAAAATCTCAAGATTTTTCAAGTAAATCTTTTTAAAAAATACCTCTAAAAATAAATTATCATTTTTTTTTTGTCAATTTGATTTTCAATTAATAGAACAAAATTGGAGTTGATTTTTACTTTTTTTTTTTTTTCCAACAATGTATTTATTGAACATAAATTTTGACAAAAACAAAAACAATTCGAGCTAACCCTACCTGCACTTTGACACAATTATTTTACGTTCCCAATTGAAATAATGAGGGTGCAACATCATCCCCTCCTTAGAACAACAACTTGTACAAGCAAACTTCTTAATTAAAACAAAAAAAACAAAAGGGTATAGTAAACATAAAAAGGAAATATTTTGTGAGAAATGTAATTAAAAAAGGAAAGTTGAAGGAAAAATAACAAGAAAAATGAAATAAAATATTTGGGAATAAGACAAAGATGACCCACATAAGCAATGGGATAATTTAAACTTCCCCAAGAAAGAAAGAAAAAGTCTCAAACACACCCATGTGAGTATGCATAATATATATATATATATATGAAATAATTTTCAAACAACACCCTTTCCTTTAATATAACATTTTCATTTTCACACACCATGATCTAATTTCAAATATTTAACAAATTAAATGTAAAAGTAAGAATTAGCAATGTCCCATTTTTCAGCCATAAGAAAAGTTCTCTCTTTCTCCTTTCTGTCACCTATAATATTCAAACTATGACAAGTAATAGGACAAAGACCAAATCATTCCAGGCTAGAATTCAAATAAACACCCCAAAATGTTTTTAAAGTCTTTCTCATTATTTTACGACTCATATATGTGTGAAATATTAGTAATAATAATATCAATATATAATTATTCTATTTAAACCTAAATTTTTATAATGATATCAAGTTACACCGTCTAAAATTATCGTGTGAACCTTATAATTGTATCAAAATTATACTTTTAAAATTTTTGTAGGTGAATCAATTTAGACTGTTTAGTTAGAATTTTTTTTAGATTGTTCGTGCATTAATTTTAATATTGTCTGACATTTGAATAAATCTACACCCGTGTGAAAATTGATGTTTATATGATTTTGAAAATTAATCATAATAAATGGTATAAATTAAGAGTTTTTTTTTCAAATATAAAAAAAATGAATCAAACTATTTATACATATAGAAAAATTTTAAGTGGTCAATCGCTCAAGCGATAGAATTCATTTGTTTAAACGATAGAATTCGAACGCAATCTATCACAGATAGACAGTAAAAATTTTCTATATTTGTAAATAGTTTGATATTTTTTCTGTTTATAGTAATTTTTCATAAATTAATTCACATATAAAAATGAAAATTGTAAGTAATAGCTAAGGAAAAAAAAAAAAAAAGGTTAAAATGGAAAATGACTAAAAGTGTTTACTATTTGAAAGTTTAACCACTGAAATTTCAAGGGGAGGAAGTTGGGGTATTTTTCTTCACTTTTATACTCCAATACATTACTAGGTGTACTCTTGTCACAATGAAATTAAAATATCCGATTGTAAAATGTGTTTAGCCAAATTATTTGCAAAATAAATAGTAGGTTAGTAATTAGCTATTTTCGAATTGTGCTATTTAGATTTAGTTATTCTTCTTCTTGGTCCTTATGAAAACGTAGGAGTTTAATTAATACAAACTATAAGTTTTACGCAATATTTTTCGAACAAAATCTAACAGAGAATTATAAATTGATACACTTAAAAAAATTTAGGGTTTAAATTGATACAATTATTAGTTCAAGATTTTAATTGATACAACTCTTAAGTTTATAGGAGTATAATTTGATATTTAGTTCTCATATTTTTAATAAATCTTCAAAAGTAGTTCCTATTTACCATTTAAGGTTAATTTTTCTTCAAACAAAGAAATTTGTCTCTATTAGCCTTCCATCTATAAATTTTTTTTTAGGTTTAAGAGCTAAAATGGTATTTTAACGATAGATTTTTTTTTTTTTTTTAAGGAGTAATGAATATTATTCTACCTAAATTCAACAAATAGTCGTTGGAAAATGATTATTGAGATTTGGTGTAATGTACATACCGACTAAGAATTTGTGTCTTAATATTAAAATGAATAATGTTTGTTAAGAATAAAATTATATTTAAATGTAAAAAGAAGATGATGATGAAAAAAGAATGAATTGAAAATTGACATTAATTAATGTCATAAATTGGATTACCTCAAATATTAAGCATACCTAACCTTTTATAAACAAATCCCACTTGGTTCAACCGTGAAACCTCTTCTTTCAAAGCTTTGAAATCGACCATTTTCAACTCCATCATCAATACGATTCCCCTTTTCCACATTAAAATATGTAAATTCTTCAGTCAAATTTTGCGCATTATAGACGTAAGGAGAGTTGAATTTAGAGGTTTTAATTTATTTTAATGAAAAATCTTCAATCTCTCTCTTATCAGTACAATAACATGTGAAATTTAAATCTCACAACATGATTAATATAAATTTACATGACTTATGTGTAAAAATTAGTTATATAAATGACTAGAAGGATTTTAATTTTATATATAGTTGTAAATTCTTACTATAGTTGAGTAGGCTGTTTTTTTTTTTTTTTTTTTTTTTTTTTTTTTTTTTTTTTTTATCTAAGCAAAACGTTTTGCAACATGTCTCTACACTTCTCAAGAGCATCACAGTTGTTTAGACTGTTTTTGTTTGGAGAATATTTTTTCCTTATTTGTTGCAGATTTTCAGAAACTGTTTTTCGATTTTACTTCGGTGAAGATTCTTTGCCCTTACAGAGTTGTTTCAGTTTGCTGCTCATATATAGTTATGACCTTAGTGTCTTTTAGGATTAACCCATTTAATTTTTATGAGTGTATTACATGAGTTGTGATTATTGATGGTAAGGGTGTGTGAACCTCTCTATACGGCTGTTGTTGTTTAATATTGATGTTTGGTTGAAATGTTCATTCAAGTGTCTACTTTAGTGAAGAAATTATTGTATTGATTTATACTTAGAAGAGTCTTGTTTGAAGCGTGTTTCAAACAAGAAGTGGAAAGAGTGATAGTGCAACAAGAGAGAAATTCTCAAGTTTAGAGAGCGCTTAAATCATCATTAGAAGTAAGTTGTCTAAAAGTCACTGCAAAGATCATCTAACAGATAAGTACTTCGTTGTAATCGCTTAACTCTATATTAGTTAAGTTTTTTTCATCGGTAACATTGCCCCTCAAACGTCGGTGTTTTTGCATTGAACTATCTTTACGATTATGTTATTCTCACAGTTTGGCTTATTGCTTTTCTTATTGCCTTTAATATTGTGTATGATTTGTGTAGTCACGTAATAAATTTACTTATATTTCATAAATAATATCACATACATCATTTAATTTTTACACATTAACTGTCACATCAATTTCTTTTTTATTTAACTAAAAATAATTTAATTAATAAACTTTAAAATTCAAATGTAAATATGCAACCTTAGGAAAATTTTGTATAATTTAACATCCAATAATAAAGAATATTCAAAGCAAATATATTTAAAGATAGTTTAGAATATTTAAAAAAAAAAATTAAATGCAATTGGCGCTGCCGGTTAGGGAATGAAAGTCATGAGCAAAGACTTTGGGATATTCATAGGATGCGGTAGTGCACAAATAAAATACGGTACGAGTGAGTCATCGGTATACAAACCGACGTGGCAAATTCCAGATATCTATCAATCTCAAAAAAGTTGAATGTTTTGATCAACAATCGGTGGTGGACCCGATTCACCTAGTTTTCTTACAACACCTTCGCACGCAAAAGATTGCCTAATTATTTGTTTTCTTTTTTCCCTTTTCCTTTTTAATAATACATTATATCATTTTTCAAATATTAAACTCCAATTCATCTAAATCATATTCAATTATTCTTCAACTTTATTGATAATTTCATTATTTGTTTTGTTGGGAAAATTCATGATTGTGAATGTGATTGTTCGTTCCTAATGTAGGAATGATATTGAATCACAAATAATTGAGATAGATTTTTTTTTTTTTAATTTTAAGTTTTTTTTTTTTTAAATTGAGTGACTCAAATTATTTGTGGTGAGATCACTGAATTTGAATTATATAATAATAAGAAAAAGAAAGAAAGTAAATAATCAACGTGGCATTCGAATAGAGAACCGAAGTAGGTAATTTATTATTTAATGTATAAATTATAAAGAAATAATTTGACTTTTTTTGGATTAATATAAAAAAAAATCTGAGATTATTTCTTCATTAATTACGGAATACTTGCCATCGTTCCAATCGCCATTTCGAGAGAGTGATCACACTTGCTAAACAAATGTGTTTTTAAGGCTTGTGGAGGGCCGTGTTTCACACGCGCTTACAATTGATGGTTCGCTCATTTGACTATTCTCTGTTTTATGTTTTAGATTTATAGATTGTGAATATTAATAGTCAAGTCTAAATTTTATTTTCAAAAAATATTTTTGGATTATGTGATTTAAAAGGTCGAAATTTTATAAAATAAATCAATGTATTTAAATTTGAAATTTGAAATTTGAAATTAAAAAATTATTTTAAATTATAAATTCGATTATTTTTTTTTTGTTAAATTCAAATATGTATTATATAATATATTATAAATTATATGACAAGATAATAATTATACAATTTTTTATGGGAGTTTTTAAAAATAGAAAAATAAGGGAAACTATTTACACAAAATAGCAAAATTTTTAGATAGTTGTGATAGACGCTGATAGAAGTCTATCAATAATAGAAATGCTAGAAGTCTATCATTGATAGATGTTGATAGAAGTCTATCAATGTCTATCAGTATTTTTTTTTGCTATTTTCTGTAAATAGTTTGACATTTTTTTTTATTTGTGAAAATTTTCCATTTTTTTATGATCCAACAAATAATAATTTATATTCAACGTAATATTTTGTAAGTAACTATAGATAGTTTAATGGTTTATAATATATTATCGTACACATTTTAAACAATTGTTTAAATTGAAATTTAACTTCTGAATCTACTACTATACAACTCTGTTTTCATTAAATTTCTTGTTTTTAAATTGCCTACCAAACATTCTGCAAATTATTATTTGGCTGACACAACGTAGCTAGAAAAAATATAGATGAATGAAATCAAATTATTTTTTTTATTTGAAATATATAACTTTCCAAAAAATATATATCTTCAGTTTAAATAGATGGAAAATAACGTTAATTTCGACATGTGGTAAGTTTCTTTTAATTTATAATTTTAGACTTTTTTAACATAGTGATTATCTATTGTTAATGCGAACTTAGCTCAACTAATGTCTGATATAAAACATGCATACGATCAAAGGTCTTTGGTCCAAATCTCTCACCTCATATTGTACTATAAAAAAAAAACTTTTATGATAGTTATTCAAACAAAAAGTTTGTCTTTTCAAGCCACAATATATGTACTTCTAAAAACTATAATATATCTATGTAGATAATTAGTCTTATGATTGAATTGTTATGTTTTTTTTTCTTTTCAAATTTTTTTTATTTCATCAATACACTCATAACAATCCTTTAATGTCTCATGTAATTAATCATTGAAAATTACAACTAAATAGTAACAATTCTGTAATTGATCTTGCAATAAGTATATCATCACTCAAGTGCATGCTATGTTGAAAATCCAAGAGCTACATAAAATTAATTTTAAAAGAAATATTAATTAATACCTCTAAATTTTAGAGTTGTATTAATTAAAATGCTAAACTAATAAATGTATAAATATATAATTTTAAATTTTAAATTTTTATAATTATTTTAATTTACACTTTTTTTATTTTTATTTGAATATTATGTGAAACTTACAATCCCATTGATTCAACTTCTAAACGTGAGAAGTACTATAATACTTACCTTCAATAGATTTTCATTTGAAAAAGTGTCCTTAAAATATTTCTATAGGCAGTAAATAAACATATAAATTAATAAAGCTTCAAACGAAATATCACAAGAGTTGGGTTTTAGCAACCATTTGTGAGTTTTGAAATTTTATTCAATTGCCAATTCTTTTATACCAATCAGATTTAATTTTTTGCAAAATTTGTGATAAAATTAGTTAGTTTTGAAATATATTTATGCTTTTTTGGGGTTCAAAATTAGAAAGTGAATTTAACTAAACAAGAACAATAATAATAAGTAAAAAGGAATATGAAAATTGCAACAAATATTTTAGTAGTTCAAGGTTTAGATAGATGAAATTAAAAAATTTGTTGTTAGTTTTTGTCATCTAGTTCTAGAGAATTAGTAGAATTCTTGGAACAGGTATATTCCGTAATGTTGACAGGAGTTAGAAGGAAAGATCATGTGACTTAATTTCTTTGTCATCACTTTTGGAATCTTTTTTATCGCTAGTGTATGGGAGTCCTTACATTTAAGAGTACACCTTGTAATGCCTTAATTTAGTCTTCTTTGATTTGGAGGGAATATTCTCCCGCGACTCTTTTATAGCCTAACTTGTAGTACAGTATAGACCAGAGACACGTGATTGTATTAGCCGCTAGTATTTTGAAATGCCTAGTGCTTATGTTCGTTATGATGATAGAGTTGAATCTCAAGACCATTACATTAATTCTTTAACTGCCCCTTTTGCGAGGCTCTTTGAGAGAATGTGCTCTTGTAGAATGGTTCCTCCCATATAATTTCTAAGTGGGGCACAAAAGCTTGATTGGATATGCCATTTTAATGCAGGCAACTACATGCACCAACGGGTTGTTTAGACCCCAACTTCAAGTGGGTGGAGTGGGCTATTATAGCCCACTACATATTCGAGAATTATATAATAGTTGGTGTTTTTAACTATTTATCCTACAATTAACTACTATTTTCAAATCTCTCTATATCACAGTGTTTACTATTTCCTACTATCATTCTCTTCTATTTCCCTCTTTGTTATTGTATTTACTATTTTCTATCAAGACTAAAATAAACTACACTCCAAATAACTATTATAACTCAGACTAATTCTACACTCCAAACACTAATTATTACAACATGTAAACTATTATAATCCACATACTACAATAACCACTTATATAATAACTAACTATCTCCTAAATGATCTGGAAAATGGTTTAACTATTATATATATATATATATATATATATATATATATATATATATATAATGGTAATATGTAGGTGCATCTCAAAATGTAGCAATCTTCAAAGTCATACACTCATTATTAAAAAATAAAAATAATTAAAATATTTGAAAAAGAAATAAGAAAATTTTCTACAATTATGATTAGAAAATTTAGTAGAATACACAAACATAAATAATTATATATATATATATATATGAAAAGGCGTGGTGGGTGTAGTCGAAGGCGGCACCAAATAGGTGTACGATTACGTTGAACTGTGTTTTGTTTTAATATAAATATATATTTAATTTAGAGATTGAAATTAAAAAAAAGAATAGAAAAAAAAAAGTAAAAATGAAATCTTGTTCCCAAAGGAGTTGACATTGAAAAAATGTCCAATAGTCATAGCGTGTTAGCGTGTGAGCCTAATTTCTCCAAACTTTCCTTCTTATTTCATGCATATATAAATCCCATTCCTTTTCCCCTTTTTTTTCTCACTAATAATTTCATTCTAAATTCTCCTCTCTTCTCTCTCCCTCTTCCCATGGCCACCTTCAACAACTCCCTTCTCTTCATCTTCCTCCTCATTCTTCCCCTTCCTTTCACCTCCGCAAGGCCATTTCCGGCAACTACAACAATGGCGGCGCCGTCGCATAATACCCACCGCAATCCCACCACCACCGCCTTCCGATACGGCCATCAAATCTTCAGCTTCCTTCCCAAAGGCACTCCCATTCCGCCTTCCGCTCCTTCCAAGAGACACAACTCGCTCGTTGACTCGGTCCCACAAAATTGAGTTCTCACTCGTCCTAATTTCCCATATACACATCTTTTTTTGTTTCTTTTTTTTTTTTTAGAAGTGTAGTGTTGATTATTATGAGGATTTTTTCCAGGGCTTGTGATCTGGATTCTCAATGAGATCATCTCAGATCGTAATTACAATTTACAGCCTGAATTTTTTTTTTTTTTTTTTGGAACGAATATATATATATAAATAGATATATTGTGTATACAAAATTCCATTTGTTTATATGCGAGCCTTCCTTAATTAAACAAATTTCAATTTTTTTATTTTTTATTTTTTGAGTTTGAATTGTTTGTCTTGACTGTGTCTATTTATAATACGACGTAGTTTTGATTTGAATTTTGTGATTCCGGTAATTATGATCCATCTATGATTTTTGTGAAATAATTAAGGAATAATTTATATAATGTTTAGGGAAATTGGGTGGTCCCAGATGAACCCATATTAGGCAGGTGCAGTTCTCAGAAGAAAATGAAGTTGAAATAGACAGCTTGGATGAGTTTATTATTAATGCATGCCTTTTGATTAAATTGCCAAAAATGTCCTTTTTTTCCCCTCTTTTATTTTTGGTTTAGAAAAACTTACATCTAATTTCTTATTTTGTCCGTATAATTTGGATTTTTTTTTTAATTTTTTGAACTACCAAACTGTATAATTATTCCTGAAATTTTAATTAACAAAAAAAAAAAAAAAAAAAAAAAGCTACTATGCGAAGAAATTATTAAAAAATGACAATTTAATTAACTAATATCAATGTACGTTAAGATTAGGGTACTTTAGGCAATTTCAAAAATAGATATAAGATTTGGTCAAGTGAATTTGAGAAACTATATACAGCTGTAACTTTCGAAATGAATATGGTACTTAAAAAAAAAAAATACCTTTTCAAATGGATATTTAATTATTGATTTCATAATATCTATTCTAGGCTAGGCTCACATGGAAGAATTTTTTTTCTTTTTTTTTTTCGACAACATTTATCCCAATGGACAAAAATTCGTCGAGAAAAATAGGATTTGGCATCAGGAGAAGTTAATTAAAATCTTCAAAACATCTTACTTTTTCACACTTTTTTTTCTTTTTCATACCGAACTTATAATTCAGCGTTAGGTTAAATTAAAAATTTAGTTAAATTTTCTTATATATATATATATTTTTTTTTTCCATAAATCTTTGGAAGTTTTATATGCATTTAGTACTTTGAATTTGTCAAAACATATGTGACTGAAATATTACAATTCCAACAGAAAGATTGTGCAAAAATTCTCCATGTTGGGAAGACAGCTTTATTAGATGATTTAATGAATTAGCAATATTACATTTTAAAAAGAGCCTTTTTTTTAATTCCAACGAAGCTATAATGAATTTTCATTTATATATTATTTATTTAAAAGAGAGATTTTTTTTCAAGTCATATGTTAAAGATAATATTTCACTAAATTCAATTTTTTCTCACCAAACTATTCCCTATGTAAGGGGGAAAAAAATCTAAAACATTTGTATAAAAGAAAAAAAAATGTAAAAAAGAAAATTACTATGAATAGAAAAAATATCAAATTATTTACAAATATAGAAAAATTTCACTATTGATAGACCGCGATAGAATGCTACCGCTTAAATTTTTCTATATTTGTAAATAATTTGACTAATTTTTCCATATTTGAAAACAATCATTTTTAAAAGGTATCTATTGAATTTTAAATTATTTTTCAAATATAGCAAAATAAACCAAAATATTTACAAATATAGCAAAATGTCACACACTGATAGACTACTATCATCTTTTATAAAAATGTTTTATATGTCTATTTGTGTCTATGTGATAGTGATATTTTGTTATATTTTGAAAATATATTCAGCAGTTTTGTCATTTAAAACAATTACTCGTACATTTTTATCATGGCTAAATAATTCTTTTATCCTAAAAATTGGCAACAACCTACCCAAATTTTCTTGTTTTCTGAAGCAACTATTGCATTAAATACATTTTGTATGCTAAAGTCATCATTCAACTACAAATTTAAACTTTTTGTAAATGGAGACATGACTAACAAGTAAAGGGCAAGGAGTTGGAAAAAGAAAAGTGGAGACAGTACTTCCAAAAACTGCTATAGCTTTGACATTTAAGATCAAAACATTTATAAATTAAAACATTATATTGCACTTTTGACTAAACTTCTCCATATATTCATATCAAAGACATGTGGCTTAGACCATAGTTGGATATTGCCTCTTTGAGGCTTTGAAAATATTGTAATCGTTCATCGAAAAAAATGATATATATTCTTATGCCACTGTCACATTATGTAATAACAATTACTGTTAAATTAAAAGTTTTAAGTTAATCCGTTAATAATTTTGTTTTTGAAAATTGGACTAAATATCCATTTATAATTCTAAACTTTGGGAGTTAGTATCAATTAAAACTCACAATAATTATATCAATTTAACTAATTAACTTTAGTAAGTGAATCAATTTAATTCTTTTTTTCTTTCATGTTTTTAAGCCGAAACTTTCCTTCCCTATCACATAGGAGCACCTTGCGACTACTCTAAGGTAGGAATTTGAGAAACATCAAGGGTTTTAAGTATTAAACTCATAGGTTCGAACTTGAGATTTCTAAATTAATTGACCAAGAGACCTCAAACCTTTGCAAAGGGTGGCGGGCATTTGTTAGTGATTTATAGCTATATTTATTTGATTACATTTAAAATCAGCTCAAAATTCACTCAAATGAAATTATTCTACTCCAAAAATTCCACCAAAACAACGAGAAAAATTAGAATGCAATTATTTCAAAATAAATAGAGAAAATTGAGGAATATGAGCCGATGTAAACACACTAGTATCTAAAATTTAATATGAAAGTTAAAAATTACTTTTGGTCTCTAAACTTTTATGAAAGTAACAATTTAGTCCATGAACTTTGATTTGTAACGATTTAGTCCATGTACTTTCATTTTTGTAACAGTTTAATCCCTTAACTTTAGTATGTAACAATTTAATCTATGTACTTTAAATTTTTTAATGATTTAGTCCCTATTGTAGAAATTAGTGTTAAGATTTAATGAGATATCTTGCATAAATAAATCGATAACTTAATTAAAGACTCAATATTTTTATAAAATACAAAGTCTACATCATAAAATAATAAAAATTGACATATGATTTTGATGAATTTTTTTACGTTAGGGACTAAATTGTCACAAATTTGAAAGTATAATGACTAAATTGTTACAAAATGGAAAGTATAGAGATTAAATCGTTACAAATCAAAGTTCAAAGACTAAATTGTTATTTTCATAAAAATTTAGGGACTAAAAGTGTTTTTTAACCTAATATGAAAGCTTAGAGTTTAAATTGATACTAGGACGGACGGAGAGTGTTTTATAGTAAAGAAAGAAGGGAAAAAGAGAAGTAGTAATAGTAGTAGGTGGAGGGGATTATTATATTATTAGGAGGATGTTATGGCTGTAAATTGGGAAGTTGTTTCCTAATGAAGGGAAGAAAATGAGGATATTAGTGTAGTTAATTAATGGTGGCACCCGACCCGACTCCACTAATTTGGGTATTAATTCTTTGCTTTGCTTTTCAAAATTCAAACCCAATTTGACCTATTTTACTTGTCGGTGTTGTAGGTCCCCAACCCACCACATTTTTCTCTATAATTCTAATTTTTCCCTAAAATATTTATTTCTCTCTTTTTCTCTCTCATTAATTTTTTTTTTTTTTTTTTTTTTTTTTTTTGCCTCTTTTGACACATTTTCCTCTACTCAATTCTCTATAATATTTGTTACTTGTCACATTTCAATTTTTTTTTGGGTGAAATAGGGTAATGGTTAATTAGAAATAACAAAAAAAAATGTTTTATATCTTTTACCAACAATATTCGTTTAGGCCCATTGTTTTAATCACTCATTTTGGTGTATAAAAATCTAGGACAATTGTAAATATAGCAATCAAATTCAAAGTATTAGTATATATAGCAACAATTTTTAAAAAATTGTAAATAATATAGCAAAGTCTATCAGTGATAACTTCTATCGTTGATAGACTTTTATAGTTTAGGTGGTCTGTCACTGATAGACTATAAGAGTCTATTAGCAAGTCTATCACTAATAAATTTTGCTATATTTACAATTTTTTAAAAATATTGTTATACATTTTGTTATTATCTCTAAAATAGCTCCTTGTTACAATTACCTCTAAAATTGTTAACTTCTTTTAATAATACATTAGAATCAACAACATTTTGAATTTTTTTCGTGGAATCTAGGCCAAGTCAACAATCGGGATTGAATAAAAATGGAGATAAACAAAAACGGTAAGTTTTAGTTAATTGTTTTTACATTTTGTACATATGGTCAATTTTCTTTTGGAAAGGAGGGATAATTTATTCTCTCTTTTTTTCCCTTTGGTCCCACTTTAGTTTCTAGTCTTTCCTACTAAATTTTCTTAATTTAAATTTTGGATAAAAAAAAAAATCTCACATTTAAATTTTGGCCAAAAAAAAATCTCAAAAATTCCAAAAGTCTCTTAAAAATTAGCTTCCAAACCTCACTTACAAGATCAAAACGATAAAATCTTAACAACTTCTGTTTTATAAGTTTTATCTCGATCTTGTTCTTAATTATCTTGATCGAAAAGTTCACCAAACACAAAATCGATGGTTTAGGGTTTAGGGTTTAGGATTTAGGGTTTGATCTCCACCAAAATAACATCAAGACAAAATAACATCAAGACATGCTATTAAACCAATTGGCCAAGAATGGTACTATTTGCGGAAGATAAAAACTTTTTTGTGCTATTTTCGATAGTTGTACGCTCTATGTTATAGATTAAATTATAATTTTAATCTTTAATATTTGATATTTTTTTTAAGTTTATCTACTAGATTCTGCATTGAAAGTTTAGAGTTTCATCCGACATAAATTTAAATTTATATCCAATATATCAATTGATTTTTAAAAAGTTCAATTTTGATAGAAACTTATTAGATACAAAATTAATAGTTTAAGAGGTTAAGACACAAATTGAAAGTGTAGAGTCTTATTCCACACTCTTGAATGTTCATATAAACATCAAAATTCGATACTAAAAACCAACTTTTAATAGTTTAAACTATGTTGAATGATCAAAGTAGTTATTTCCCCAAATTTTATTTTTAGATTTTGTTTTGGGTGTTGGATTTTGGTGCTCTATGGTTGATTTTTTTTTTTTTTTCTTTTTAATTGTTCTTAGTAATTTTTACCGATTTCTTCTAGTGTGTTAGCTGTTTTTTTATTCATTCAAATGGGTACCTATTTAGTCTATTTTAAAAAAATATCTAATAGATTTTTAAATTTTAAATTTTATATAACAAGTCTCTAATTTTAATTTAAAACAAGTCTAGAATTTTATTAGAAATGAATTCAATTTCGAATTAAATATATTAATTAATATTTAAAATTTTGTATGTATATATATATATATATATATATATAAGACCTATTAGACACAAAATTATTGAAAGTTTAATGATCTATTAAAAAGTTTAATAACTTTTTTTGACACAAAATTAAATTCAAGGACCTATTAGATATTTTTTAAAAAATTACATTCTTTTATACCCAAACTTAAAAATGGAAGAACTAAAATTGTAATATATCTCATTGTTATTAAAATTATGGTAAAAAAAAAATTATGGATGATATTCTTTATTTATTTTCTTTGACCTACTGTTTTTTTTCTCCCACCAACAAATATTGGTCTCGGATTTCATAATCAAAATACTTGGAGACTAATGGGCTTTCACTTGAGGAGTCTCGAAGCCCAACTCTAAGACTTGTTTGGATTGACTTTCCAAGTGTTTATAAATATTTTTTTGTTGCACTTAATACTTATTTAAACACTTCTGAATCCAAACAAACTATAAATTATTATTTAAATATTTTTAAAAATTTTTACACCAAATTTTGTGGCTATATATTTCATAAATGTGTTTTTGAAATAGATATTAAAGGTAAAATGTGAGGTGAAGTAGATATTAGAGATAAAATGTGAATTTTTTAATAAAAAAATCGTGAAGTAGATATTAAAAATAAAATTATTTTTAAAGTTTTTTTCCATACATTTAACATAAAGTAGAAATTATTAGGGATGAAATGTGATTTTTTAATGATTTAAATGTGAAATCACCTGAAATATTCTTATAATCATCACTTAAAAAGGACAAAAGGGAAATCTACAAAAAGATGGGGATAGATCTCCGGTGGAACCTTATAATTCTCGACAAAGAATCGCTGCCCAAATATCATGGATGAGGAGCTGCCGGCCCGGCCTGACCCTACTTTTCGAAGGATGTTGAAATAATTCTCTAATACTTTGCTAATTTCTTTTTCATAAATGGAATTAAGTCATTGTCCTTTTTTTCACCCATCAACTAATATTAGCTTCAATTTACATAATCAAAATATTTGAAAACTAATGGTTTTTGCTTGGAAGCCCCGAAGCCCAATTCTAAATCATTGAATAACGTTTTTTTCAAAATATTTTTTTTAAGTTTTCGAACTGAATTTTTTATAGAGAACAAACAAACTAATAATATTTTTATTTATAATAAAAAAAAATTAAAATAAAAACTAATCACTCCTATCGGAAAATAAAATTTATTTCTAATATATGTAGATTTATAACTACTATTTGACTTACTTTATAAAAAATGACTTTTTTTAAAAAAAAAAAAAAATTATCCCATCTAAATCTCAATCTCACACAAAAGTTTTAAAAAAAATCGTTAAATAATAAGAAAAATTGAAAACGATAACAAACCTTAAACAAATAAAAAAAAAAAACGAGAGACCATACATAACTACTTCTAATCCTAAAAAAAGTTAAGAAAAATTTTAAGTATCTAAAAGCTGATAAAAACTTAGACGGTTAGAATAAGGGAAAAAATATAAAAAAAAAATGCGATAATAATGCTTAAACACATTAAAAAAACAATATGCAACAAAAAAAACAAAAAAAAATTCATAATAGAATCACGGAGAAGTTAACAAAATTGAAACTAATTAAAATTAAAAAAAAAAAAAGAAGAAAAAGAAAAGAAAGAGGAGATAAATGATGAAAATTAAAGGTTTAACTCAGCTATTTATAGAGAATTTAGATTTCAAATCCTAATGTGATTTTAAAAAATAATTTAGATAAAAAATATTTTTTAATTTTTTTCTTTATTTAATGTGAAGTAAATATTAATTAAAGATAAGATGTAACTTTTAATAAATTTTTTCTTTTTATGTAATTTGAAGTAGATATTAGTTAGAGATAAAATGTGATTTTTTTTTCCTTTATTTATCATGAAGTAGATATTAGTTAAAGATAAGATGTGACTTTTTAAAAAAATATATATTTTTTCTTTATTTAAGGTGAAGTAAATATTACAAATAAATATGATTTGAAAGAAAAGTATTCGTGAGGTAGATATTAGAAATAAAATGATTTTAAAATTTTTTTTCCATATATTTAACGTGAAGTGGAGATTATTTGTGATAAATTGTGATTTTCTAATGATTTAAATGTGAAATTATTCTTATGATCATCACCTAAAAGGGGCAAAAGGGAAAATTAAAAATTTCTCTTACATAACTCTTTTTAGATAGTATGTATATATATATATAATATGTTCCCATACATGTATTTGTTATTTAATTTATATTTTAATAAAATGTAGCAGGAAAGATAATAGCTAATAAAAAAAATCTACGTAAATATGGGTGGATCGCTGGAACCCAATAAATAGTATAGATGAGGAGCTCGTTGGGCCCGACCTGACCTTGCTGTTGGGCCCGACCTGACCTTGCTGCCAATCTTACTTTTCAAAGGATGTTGCAAATGAAATTAAATCAATATTTGGAGATTAGGTGACTTTTATTTAAAAGCCCAAAGTCCAATTCTAAATTATATATATTCATCAATACGAAGTAATTCAAAACTTTGAAAATCTTTAAAGTTATCAAACTTAAAGAGAAATATATATAGTTTTATTTGAGTTGGGTCAACCCAAATTTTCTTTGCACGAACCGAACAAATGACCAAAACAAAATGAAAACGTAATGAGATTTTCCATAATCACTATTTTTATAAAAATGGAAGAAAAAAAGCATTGACCATTAATCACTATTTTTATAAAAAAAAGACCAAAAATAGAGGCTTAATATTGGCCTTAGTAAAAAAAAATTTAATTGTTCTTAGTGATTTTTATCGATTTCTTCTGATGTGAAGCTCTACTTTTATTCATTTAAATTTGTACCTATTTAGTCCATAAATTTTAAAAGGTATATAATCGATTTTTAAATTTTAAATTTTATGTCTAATAAGTCTTTAAAATTCTAATTTAATGGCAAAAAGTCGAATTTTATTAGAAATTAATTCAATTTCATATTAAATATATTGGTTAATACTTAAAAATTTGAATCAAGACTAGATACATCATTATTGAAAGTTTGATGATATATTGTGAAAAGTTTAATAACTTTTTTAACACAAAATTAAGTTCAAGGACTTATTGGATATTTTTTTAAAATTCAAGATCTTTTAGATACAAACTTAAAAATTTAAGGGCTAAAATTGTAATTTAGTACATCGTTTTTAAAATTATGGTTTAAAGGAAATTATGGATGACATTCTTTATTTATTTTCTTTGACATATTGTCTTTTCTTCTCGCACCAACAAATATTAAGTCTTTCCATATTATGTTAATGTCTTGAACCTTTCATTTTTTTTGCAAGAAAAAAAAAAGATCTATCAATTTAGTCATCACCTACATTTTATATAAATAAATAAACAAACCTAGATTTTTGTGTATCTCTCTCATGCATAGTCTAGAAATTCGTCTATTTCACTCCCTCAAAACCCTAGCCATTCAAAATACTCTCTTTCTCCTCTTCCCGACTGCCGCCTCCCTATCTCAGACCACCCAGTCACCGTTGACGATGTTGTTCCAATCATTCAACACGTCGTCTGTCGTCCCGGCCGTTCAAGTTTCAGCCGTCGTCATGGTCGCCGTTCCCGTCACTCAAGTTTCGGCTACCCAGTAGTCGATGTCTCCAGTTCAGTGAGTTTTTTTAATTTTTAATTTTTTAATTTTTCCAGAAATATCCATATCAAAATCGATATTTTATCCATATTTCCATTGAAATTTTCATTAGACATCGATATTTTTGTCAACATCTATATTTTAAAAAAACACACGTATATATAGCAAAATGTCATTGTTTATCAATGATAGACAGTGGTAGACTACTATCATCTATCACTTCTAGTAATGAATACTAATTGCCAAATATCATTTGGATATCAATTACACATGTCATCAATTAGTTAATGTGATTAGATTATTGAATCTTTTTAATTCAGTGTTAGTTCCTTCCATTGCAATTGTTAATTTAAATATGTCTATATTGTCTTTCTTTAAGCATGAAATTAGTTTATTTTCATATTGTTTATTATTATTTAAATTATGTATATATATTTGTATAAATCTCAAATCCAGCATTAATTTCATGTGTGAAGTCTGTAATTTTCAAAAAAAAAAAAAACACTGAAAAAATAAGATTCTCACCATAAATCTTTCTTTAAATTGAAAATTTGAGCCAATTAAGTTTTTAAGGTGGCAGGGTGTGAGTTTTTGTTAAAATTTCATAAATACATGAATTGTTTAACCAAAATTGAATTTTGTAATTTTATAAGATAAAAAGAATTGAATTTGACAATTAGTAGTGTTCTATTTGGAAATTTTATGAATTCATAATTACTTGAAAATTATCTCTATTTTTTTTTAAATAAATTTGAGAAAAGTAGTGTTCTTCTATGAGTTTGTTAATATTCATATAATACATGAAATTTTTCCTTAAATTAAAATTCTGAATTTGAAATCATTTTAACCATTTGAATTTTCATCATCAATAATAATTTTTAATTTGAAGATCGAGTAGTGTTTTCTTTTCAAAATTTATCAATTCTTCAATTACATGAAATTTCACTTCAAATACATGAAACTTCTCATCAAACACCGATGATGGAGATTAGAAATATCAAAATTTGATATTCTAATATACTTGACATGAAAAGAAATTATTTTGGAGAAATCAAAATAAATTTCATTTTTCTTAATGGCTCTAATGTCCCTCATAATTGTTAATTCATGTTTTATTTCTAAGATGTGAATATTAATAAATATGAGACATTTAAAAACAATGCAAGACAATATTTTGTAGACCCTATAAATTTTTTAAATTTAATAATAAAAGATGAAATTTAGTACTCAAGTTTACGGGTATTGTAGGGTGCTAACACAAATGACTTTCAAACTCAAATCTGAATTCATATAGATTAATACATTTTTAAAATTAGGCGACCAATCACACTTTTAATATAATTGGTGGCGACTCCAAAACCTTTTTATTTTAAGAGACCCTTAAAAGATAGCATCGGTCACTCCATGTCATGATCATGTTGCGACATCATATACATCAAATGATATGATATATTGATATAGTATATATATAATACTATTGGAAGCGTTATTTTATTGTAACATTTTTTTAAAATGTGTATCTGTTTATCTAATATATAATGGTTTTTGATGAGTAAAGATTTCTTTTTTTTTCTTTTCTTTCCTTTCTTTTTTTTTTTTTTTTTTTTTTTGGTTTGTGATGTACATAACATTATGGCTAAGAAATGGCATGTGTGTCAAATTATTGGTACACAAAGTGCAGACAGGAGACGAAGGGATAGACCGACTTTTGGGATCTACCAAATTCAAATCCTTCTCCATGAAGTATCTAGATCCTATAAAAGCAAATATCTCAAGGGTGTCAAAATTGCCTACACTCCTTATCTTACAACTATTGATTATTGTAACAGCTGAGAAAAGGAAATTTGAGGATGCTAAAACATTTTCAACTACTTTATAATCTACGAAATTATCCTTTTCATTGAAATGTTCGTGATGTACAATTAGAACAGTATTGTTATCTATATAATGCATTACATGTGTAATCAAATAATGTATGAAATATAATAATAGACGTAGATACAATATACCTGATAATATATTATATACACTTAAACAAATGTTTAACATAGTGATATATCTAAATATTTAACAACAATCCTATATATACATTCTCTTTGACTATTCCTCTTATTTTTTTTAAATATTTCTTTTGTCCTTGTCTTATCATGTATCTATACATATCTCTTTGAACATCTTTAATAGTGATTAAGACAAAATCTCTTTTCCATTTACTCCAACTCTAACTATAAAAATAAAAATGTAAATTTTTTTTACTCATTTAAAAAATGTGTATCATCAAAGTTTAGTTCTGGTTTACCACACATCATTTATTTTATTAGGTCTCGATTTTACCTATATCATTTAAAAATTAATTTCAAACTTCAAGTACCAATTAAAAATCAAAATCTAAAATCTAAAATATCACTTAAAAATCAAATATAGAAATAAGTTTATAGTTTTGAAAATCTAAAAATCAAATATAGATTATTAAGTTTAAATCTCGTGACTATCCAAAAATGAATCTTACTCTAAAATAGTATTTTCTAAAGGTACCTTCAATTTAATTATGCTTTTAAGAGGCAATTTTACTTGACTTAGCTTAATCGAATCATAAAAAAAAAAAAAAAAAAAATTAAAAATTGATCTTTGATATATCTGAAATTAAATGAATGAATGAGAGTCTCCCAAAACAGAAGATTATTATATTTGTTATTGAAATATACTCATATTTAACATACATATTATTGTTGCAAAACTCCTCTCTATATCTTACATGAATATAAAACCTTCTCTACAAAGCTTAATTAAAAACGGATATAAATAGTTTCACTCATCCAAAATGATCACGTAGGCAAACATTATGAAAAGAAAAATACTTGGATGCATTCCAAACTACTTCCATAGTAAGTTGTCACATAACAAACTTTTCTTTTTTCGAAAAAAGATATTTTTTTAATGTTACCTTTTGTGTGATTGAAAGAGATGCATATGAAGATGGGTGTAGTCTAGATGAGAAACAAAGAATACATCAAATCCTGAGCAAGAAAATACTAAGCTCAGGGCCTCCAACCCCATGTGGGTTAATCATGTAAAAAGCTTCTGAATCCCTTGAACCCACAACCCTCTCAAAACTAGCTCTCATAAACATCCTTGACCCCACCAGCTCCTCAAAACTAGCTCTCAGGCAACACTCCAGCTTCAACCGTTCAGGGGCCACTGCTCTCCCCATTCTCCCCAACACTCCAGCTCCATACTTTTCCCATTGCAATACGCTCTCCATATCCCCTCTTCATTCAGTTCCCTTTTCTCTCCTCTCTCGCACTCCAACGCGATCCTCGCCACCCCCGATGCCATCTCCCGAACGAGTGCTGTCGTCGGCATCGCTAGCTCCACCAAGAACATTGGCTTTGCGCTTCCCTCCGTTTGCACTGAGAAATGCACGTGCCCTCGTCTGTGCCCGAATATCGTCCCCACGACTCGACACGATCGGCTCTTGATCCCGAGCAATGCGATGGCGGAGCGGAGCTTGGAGATGGAAACGACGGCATGTTTGTGTTTGGGAGGCTTGAAGGTTAGGATTTGATGGTCGTCTTCATTGCCGTCTTGGTTATTGTTGTGTTTGGTTTTGTTGAAGTTGAAATAGTATCTCCGGGAGAAGGAGAAGGAGTCGTGTGAAGAATTGGCCATGATTGTTTTCATCTTCAGACAAAGAATAATAACATAGAAAACAAGAGTTACAGAGGATTTTCTTGTCTTGTTTCTTGTCTCTGTCTTGTCCGGTGGGTAAGACTGATGAGCAATGTGTGAGTTTCATATAAACAGACTTGGCTGTGCTGTGTTTGGTGGTTATACTTGCGGATTTTATATATACATCTATTTAGCCTTCGAGTTTTGAAAATCAGCAATATTTAAGCGTATTCTAGGTTTAATTTAAGTTTCATGCTTCACTTCTTATACATACAAAAAAAAAAAAAAAAAAAATATTTTTTTTAAAAAAATTGATAGGTGTCAATTTTTAAGTGATTACAACATGAACTGCATAGTACTTTCTTTTGAAAAGTAAGTGCACTTAGTCCTTAAATTTTCAAAAAATACCTTTTCCGTTGAGTTTTTAAGAATAGTTTTAAAAAGTTCTTAAAGTAATTTTTTAGTTATTTTAATTTAGAAAAAAATTTAAAAATTATTATAAATAGAAAAAAATATCAAACTATTTTATAAATATAGAAAAAATTTCACAATCTACTGCGATAGAAGTTTGTCGCGACCTATCGCCCCAGTGATAGAAGTCTATCACGGTTTATCGTTTATAAACAGAGAAATTTTTCTATATTTGTAAATAGTTTTGCTCATTTTTTTATATTTGAAAACAGTCATATATTTTTATTCACCGTCAGCCATATCAACATCCTCTAAAGGATGTACAATCAGTAACATTAAAAAAAAAGTTATTTATAAAAGTAATTTCATGGTATTAAAAAAAAAAGGTAAATACTGTGAAAGTACTACATCTTTTTTTCCAAACTAACATAGGGGTTGATTTGGTCATTAATTTGTTAACACTCAATTAACAATTAAGATTATTTGAATTGAGGAATTGAAGTATAGAAAGGTGAATCTGATGCAAATTTAAGTCGAACCTAACCTTTATATATAAAAATAAATAATCCCAAATATACTCATATTGTTAAAAATAATAATAATAATAATAATAAACTATTCTATTATATAATTTAGATTTTAAACTAGGTGAACATATGCATCATGATACTAATACATTAAAGGGAAAAAAATGAATTTTAGCTCTAAACTAGTCAGTTGAATCAATTTTGGCTTTAAATTTTAATTTTATTAAATTGGACCCTTAATAAAATAATTGTCGCAATTTTCATGGAAAGAATACTTTGTAATAAGACAATAATAAGCTGCATCCAACTTCCGTGCTCTCCTTGCTCTATGTGTGTATATATATATATATTGTTTTTTAGAAATTAACATGTGTCAATTTTTAATTAAGTACAGCAGAGTGTACGATAGATGGAGACACCCAAATATTTTGGTTATATATTGTATCACTTTCAATTAGTTAGATTTTGTGGGACAGAACAGAAGGAGTAGGTGAAGAGAATCAGCAAAGAGAAGGAAGGTGAGCAACCAAACCTACCTGTGAAAATTGTGGTAGACAATAACTAATGGTGGTAGATAATGAAAGAAAAATGGAGAGTAGGTTTCAAAGGAGCTGAAAACCCGAAGAAAATGAGACCACAAAATAAAGTGAATTGTGTTCTCTCTTGGGAAATGATAATAAGAACAAAAGAACTATCCTAAAATATTTTTCTTTTCATTATTGTTATTTAATTACAAAAAACTTATTTTTAAAATATAAAATTTTAAAGGTTATTTTAAAATAATATGCTATTATTAAAAAACTAAGTCATTCTAGAATTTGTTTTTTTTTTTTTTATATAGAAAAATATTTTTCAAGTCCCTAAATTTTGGGTTAATTTCTATTTGATCCCTAAGTTTCAAAATGTTACATTTTAATCCTTAAAATTTGAGTTTGATTTCAATTTTGTCCCTAAGTTTCAAAATGTTACAATCTTACGCTTGAAATGTGAGTTTTGTTTCAATTTGGTTTCTATGTTTCAAGATTTATTTACAATTTTAGTCTCAAATTTCACTAAATATTAACTTTCATATATTAATTTAACAGAATTAAAGAAATTATAATTAATTTATATATATTTCACTATATATTTTTTTCATCATTATTAAAATTAATTTTAAATTTTCACTTCATGATTATTTTAAATTAATTAATACAAAGACTTAAGTGAATATTTAGTGAAAATCGAGATCAAAAATGTAAATCTTGAAACCTAGGGATCAAATTGAAACAAAACTCAAAATTTAAGATATAAAGTGTGTCATTTTGAAATCTAGGGACTACATTGAAATCAAACTCAAAACTTAAGAATTAAGAATATAACATTTTGAAATCTAAAAGCCAAATAAAAACTAGACCAAAGTCTAGAGACCAAAAAGGTGTTTTTCCCTAATATTTTTATTATTACTATAATTTTTAAGTCACATTAACTTACTATTAAAAAGAGAAGATTATGCAAATAGGTATGCAGGTTTATTCTCCTTTAAGCAATGAAAATTTAATCACAAATTTTTTCACATTCTCTTAAAAAATTTAAAATTAAACAAAGTATTAGTTATTTATACACTATTTTTTATCTCATAGAATAAATAATTACTATCCTAAAAAAATATGTTAAATTATACAAAATACCATTAAACTTTGAGGATTTATTTCAACTAAGTCCCTAAACAAATAATGAAAAGTTTCATTTTCATTTTGGAACTTAAAATTTATTAAAAAAAATACCCTTAATGAGTTTTTTTTTCTATTAAAATGGATGAAAATTGACATGTTAGTTAGTGTAAAATTTAAAAGGAATATGTAACATTTTCTTTACAGAATCATACACACATATATTGAAAATGATAGCAGTATTGATTATGTATGTAGTCACCTAATTTTGTCCGGCCTATTTAAAATAAGTTTAATTATTTAATTTAATTTTGTCTTAATTTCTTTAATTTTAATTTGGTATTTTACCACCTTTATTTGAAAGAAAAAAAAAGCTTGTTTTACTGTTTGGTTAGAGTAATTAGTTAAAGTAACTAATTTGGTTAGAAATTGAAAAAAAAAAAAAGTAAGTTTTTATTAGGTTTTATTTTTACAATTTTTGTTTTCCTTTTTAGAGTGTGAGTCAAGTTTGGCCTTATTTCAAATTAAAAAAAAAAATAGCCAGTAAACTTTTATGGCAAATAAAGAAGTTTTGTTGGCTTTAAAGCCATCTTCTTCTTCAGCAGTAAAGGGGATGAAAAAAAAAAAAAAAAAAACCCTAAGGGCGAGCGGTAGGAGGAGACAGAAAAAAAAAAGAAAGGAGAGACAGAGAGGGAGTGCTGTAGAGGGAGAATACAGAGAAACAAAAAACCCGAGAGAAAACAAAAATTAGAGAGTTTCTAACATCCTCCCAACATTTTTGAAATTTCGGAACCAAGAGAAGTTCGAGCTTTAGTTGGAAGTCGTTGGTAGGGCTTTTTGTCAAAGGATCCGCACCTCATACAACGAGCAACTTCTTGTTCCGGATCTAACCTTCAATCTTCTTCTTTTCTCTTGCCGATCTAAAAAAAATAGAGAGAAGAAAATATTGTAAGGAAAAGTTTTTTTATTGCCATTTTTTTCCGTTTTATTTTTATTTTTTTATTATAATGTGGCATTGATGCATTTCTATTAGGTCTATTATTACTGGTCTTCTTTTTATTATTATTTTTTTTTGTTCATCTTCTTCCTCTTCCATGTTTATCTCTTCATTATTGTTTTATTTTTAAAGAAGGTAAAGTGTAAAAAAAAAAAAAAAAAAAAAAAAAAAAAAAAAAAAAAAAAAAATTACCTAGAACTCCAGTTCTTGATAGTCTTGAGAGATTCGTAGCCTTCATTTTTTTTTCTTGAGTGTGAAATTGGGGAGTTTATTTTCAAAGTAAAAAAAAAAAAAAAAAAAAAGGAGAAGTTTTTGTTAAAAAAAAAGAGAAGAGTAAAAGAAAAGCAAGAGAGGAAGAAGATGAGGGAAAATAAAAAAGAAGTGGTGAAGAAGAAAGAAAAATGGGGTTAAAGTGTAAAAAAAAAGGTTTTAAAGAAATTAATTAGAGTTTTTAAAAATAAAAAAGTTTAAAAGTATTATTATTATTATTATTATAAAAAAAATGGGATGGGATGGCCACAGCCCATCCCATCGTTTTAATTTAATTTTTTTTTTATATGTGTTGCGTCAGTGGCAGCATCTTTTTCTGTTATTATTATTATTATATTATTATTATTATTATTATTATTATTATATATATATATAATTTTTTTTTGATTTATTAACTTTTCTTTTACTATCTTTTGTTAATTATTTTCTTATTAAATTTAAAATTTTATTACATTGTATATCTTCTTTAATATCTTCTAATTTATTTTTTAGACCATTATTTATTTTATTTGATATATTCACATGCTCTCAATTTAGTTTATGCTTGCTAATTTTTGTTTGTTCGTTTTTTTAAAATTTATTTTAAAAAAAAAAACAAATGATCTGGAATCTAGATAAATTGGAAGTCCAATTTTCTAGAATTCTTGAGGTGAGGAGTCGATTCTTTGGGAGTCTGAGGTTGATCTCCAATATGTTTTCATTAAATTTTAATGTATCATTTTATGTTTATTTAATATTATGCTTCTTAAATTATACTTATTTATTTAATGTTCACATTTAAGTTGATTTTAATTTCTAATTAATATTTTTTTAAAGTTTTTTTAAATCTTTTATTATTAAAATTCTTTTAAAGACATTTAAAATATAAATCTTTTAAAATACATTTTTTTATCTTTAAAAAAAATTAATATATTATTTCAAAAATTTTCTAATAAGTTTTCTCTAAGAACTTGACACTGTTTTTCTTAAAAAATTCCTAAGACGGAATCTAGGAAATTTGGGAGTCCGATTTACTAGAATTTTTGAGGTGAGAGATCACATCTTTGGGAGTCCGAGATTTGATCCCAAGAAAAAATGAATTTAATTAATTGACGGATTTTGAGAAATTCAAATAATTTCTCAAATTCTTGAAGTGAGGAATTTTTCCTCAAATTTTAACGTAGTCAAATTGATGGAAGATTTTCCACTTATTTTATGGAATCATTACTTCAAATATTGGAGTAATAAGGGGTAAAATAAGACATTTGTTTTAAAAAAAATTCTTCCCAAATGATTTTCTTTAAAGAATATATTTAATTCAAGATAAAATGATTTGGCCACCGTTTTCTAGATGGGTGTTGTGGGGTGCTAACACCTTCCTCATACACAAATGACTCCCGAACTCAACTCTAGTTTTCGCAGACCATTTTTGTTGATTTTTATTAAAATTCGTTCACTTTATTTCGGTGTCCAATCACACCGTAAAAAAGATTGGTGGCGACTCATTTTTTATTTTCTTTTAAAATTAATCCTTTTTAAGAACGTCGGCCGCTCCGCGTCGTCTCGGGCACGTGGCGACAATGTAAATAGCTTTAGCAGTATCTTTTGAGACAAAAAAAAATAATAACACAATGATTATAATACTATTTTATAGTTGTAAACAGTATCACAAGTTTTAAAATCTTTATACATCAATTGTCAAGCTAATTTTCATCATTTATTTTTAATGAAAATGATATCGTTTGGAATAATTTCACAATTCAAACAAAGTATGCTTTGGAACAAATTTCAAAGTTTGGAGGCAAAGTTAAAATTTTCTAGAGAAGATAATTGAAACAAATCCTAAAGTTCATATATATTTTGTCTATACTATATATATATATATATATATATAATGTATTATGAGAAAAGAATCTTTATCTCTTTATTTTATCCTTTATTTTTTAATAAATACTTATTATACTCTCACCTTTAATTAATTGTATCTTTTAGGTTTCATCTTTTTTCTTTTGGATGTTTTTTTTCAAATGAAAATAATAAACTAGATGTTAAATAAATAAAAACAAATGAGGGTAGATTCTCTTTCAAGGTTTAACTTTGTTTAATTTTAAAAATAAATTATTTTAGAAAAAATGAAGTGTTTGACAACTAAAAATATTCTCAAAGTGTATTTTAAAACATTTTTATCAAAAGAGTTTAAATAAAAATGATTTTTTTCTTAAAATATTTTTTTCTGAAGTCAATCCAAACAGTTATTTCTCTCTTCATTAAATTTTATTCTCTAACACTTTTGGATGTTTTTATTTAACATTTTACTAAGGGGCATGACATGGAAGAGGATAGAGGGAAAAAAAAACAAATTCTGTTTTTTTATTACTAAGTTAATTTAATTTAATTTAATTTTTTCGTTTTATCATTTTTATATTTTGATTTTTTAATTTGTTTTCAATTTTAGACCTTTTCGGCATACACTATCTCTTCTTTATTTTTTCAGTATTAATAATTTAATTTTAAAATCATGCATACTATTTCATAGAAATTAAAATCTAATGCATAGCAATCAAAGACTAGTTTAGCCCTTTCCTCCATTTGAAGCCCAAAAAAATATGTAAAAAAGAAAAATCTCCAAAACCTCTCTGTAGCTTCAAATAGAGGATTTTACTTGTAAGAATCTCCTTACAAATACAAAGTGTTGAGATTAGATTTGTTTATCAAATACTCTTTGAGAGAGTTTTTCTATCTTGTTTTTCATCTTTAATTTATTGTACGGATTGTTATTGTTCCAAAAAAAAAAGAGTGGTTGTAATAGTTTGATTCTCAATCGTGAAAATGTTCGAATTTGTTCTTGCTCTCGAAAAAAAAATTTGTAGCAGTTTAACTCTAAATCGTGAAAAGAGTCAAAAAAAAAATTTAGTGAGAGATCAAAAAAAAAAAAGCTGGGGAGAGAGAGAGATTAAGTCAGTTTGTGTTGAACAATTTTGATGTCAATTACGCTATTCTTATACTACCTTAATTTTGCAATTAATTACTTGTCATTATATTGCATGAAATGAGTAAGCCTCAGTTTGCCATAGCATTTTGTGAAAACAAATTGCAGTTGTATTCTCAAGTAGCAGTAACCAAAAAAAAAAAAAAAAAAAAAAAAAAAATCATATTCATTCACACAGTTCAATACAATAAAAAAAATAAAAAAAATACATATTATGCACTTTTAGTACGCCATTTTTGCGCGATTCTTGAATCTCGAAGCTACTACATTTGCACCGATTCAGTTTCCTTTGAAAGTTTGGATATTGTTATATCTCGGTTGACCTTGAAGAAGGTTGAATCGAGTTAGATTCACAGCTTTCTTCTTCAAGTTTTAGTTTTTTCTTCTTCTATTGTGATCAGTCTTCTAAAACTTATATTTATTCAAATACTATTTTAGTTTCTATTTACTTTTTCCAAGTAACTTAATTCTTGTAACTTTAATTCATTTTACACCAGTTATCACAATAAAATAGTCTTAGTTTCATTTCTTTGTTTCTTATATTTTTTCGTTACTTTCTTCATCTTTTTTTCAAGCATTTAGTTGTTTGTTTTGAGAAGATTTTAATTAAGTTTCAATACAACCATTTGATTATAATAGCTTGATTTCCTTTGAAAAATGAGGAAAGAAGTTAGATTGAACAGGGTGTAGAAATTCCCAGCTAAGATCTCAAATTATTATTACGGTTCTAATATTTAATTTTGGTTTTCATGTTCTGTCTTAATTTTATTTCCAACACTTCCATTGCAATTACTTCCTTAGTTTTTAAGTTGTAGTTTCTATACTTTGAAACTTTCCATTCTAACTTATTTTTCTTTGAGTCAATTCTCGTTTATTTTCTACTTAGAGTTGTATTCCTTTTTTCAGTAAATTCATTGCACAATTTTATTCCTAAAATATTTTGTTATTTGTTCTTGCATTATGAGCTAAGATTATTTGAGATTTAAATATGTGAATTACCTTTAAAAAAAAAAAAAAAAAATGCTAAAGCCTAAGATGTGAAATAAAGTTGCCAATTCATTGCTTGGTTTGATTTTTCATTTTCTAATTTTTAGACTAGATTGATCTCTTGAATTAGTATGCAGAAATTGAATCTATTATCAAAAGGGTAAAGCAATTTAAGAAAAGAGTTAGAAATAAAACTTGCTTTTGACCCACTAAACATAGGGCAAAGTTCACATTAGCCATAGACATATAGGTTTAGTGGCTTAACCTCCTAAAGTTACTTCATAAAAGATCTGAATATAGGTGTTGAATTTGATTTACCATACATTTAAATTAAGCTAACGTTACAAAAAATTGCATATTAGGCTACACTACTTCTATCTGGGCATGAGCAAATTTGAATTCCTATTCTTCTCGTCATTCTATATTTCAAAAATTTTAATTTTGAGAAAAATCTTTGAGGGAGGCAAAGGGAATTTTTTGTTTGTTTATATGGAAATTTTGTTAAAATTGTTCTCTTAAGAGACGATACTTGAAATTCCTTCAATTTTTATTACTTATAGGTAGTGTGCACTTGCACTAGACTGCGGATTTTCATTTTTCTAAAGGTTTTCAACTAGGTTAACATGTTTCAATTGATCATCTACACACATCCTAATTGAATTTTATTAGTGATAGATGACCATCGCTTGTAGACTTCAATCAAAGCCTATCACTAATAGGCTACTTATACTCTGATTGAATCCTATTACTAGTCAACTTCAATCAAGATGCGTGTCGTCGGTCACCGATATAATCTTCTCGTGCTCAAATTGTTGGTGTATCCACTAAACCTCTTTCAACTCATAGATTCACTCCTTTAATACACAAGCTCAATGTTTATCTCCTTTACACATTATCTTGAGAGAGTCTTAAGAGAGGACATCAGAGGTAAAGATATAACTGAGTTTGTTTTTTGTTCTTTCCATTTAAGACCGTTGTTATCAGTTACTGTATTCATAGATAGTCTATAGAAAGACTACTGTCCTTTTGATCATATTAATGAGAACTACTGTCCAATTACAAAATCGACTAGTCTTAAAGTGCTTCAAAATGGAATGATTTAAAACCAAAACCCAAATTTGGAGTCCCTCACTGTCTTAAACCTTTCCGATGTGCTCTTCTAATTAATATTTTGCCATAACCTCAACATAACCAATCATGAAATTTGCCTTGACACAACATTGCTCCTAATGAAAATCAAGAAAAACTCAAGAAAGAAGCTGCAACTTCTTTGCCAAAACCTCAACCTCCAAGAGATTTGCATTTTTGATAAAGAAATGAGCTCCCCAATGAACTTTGAGCAGAAGATTTTCTCAAGCTGAAAATCTTTTAGAAACTAATTAAAAAGGTACATGACCTTTGATTTCTATTCTGACAGAGCTAACTTGAAACAAAACTTATCCAAATTAAGGTTACACAATCCCACTCAATAAGCTTCCCAAAACATTGTTCTTGATCAAGCAAACATATATGCATTAAAACTCAACACAAAAGATAAAGCATCAGAGGGATTCACACATCAGATTCATCAATTACACCATCGTCTCAAAGAGGAAATGGATTAAACCCACTTTTCACCATCTTCTCCAAAGGCCAAAACAGAGGGTTTGGAAGATGATCCCAATCGTACCAATCCCAGCCGCCGCACTTGCTTGGCTCCAGATTTTGGGGAAGTTGCAAGGGATCCGACAAAACTGCTCGCATAAAAATGGTGACATAATGGGAAGGCTTTGGATCATTCAGAAAAGGGTTGTTTGTGACAGTCAAAAACTCTGTTTTCTCAATGTCTAACCCTGTCTCTTCCTTAACTTCTCTCACAGCACATTCATCAAACGCCTCGCCTGTAATACCCAACCATAAAACACTAAACCAAGTTTCCCTTTGTTTAACAGAGCAGTAAGGGAAAGAATTGAAAGTAGTCAGGCCGGAGTCGCCGACGGAGGAAAGCCTTCGACCCAATAGCACTGAATTCCCTTTCAAAATGTAAACCACCACTGCAACTCTCGGCACCGGCGTTGCCGTCTCCGCCGTGCTCTTCTCCATTCTCCTCGGCTTGGCCTCCACAAGTCCTGTCGCCTCAATCTCCTCCACCTTTTTACGGCGGCGACTTGAAAATGGCTGGGCGAGTGCTTTATTTTTTCCCTTTTTAATTATGGGTGGGAAAAGTGGGTCCCACTTTGACTGTGAGTCAGCAGTAGTAATGAAGAAGAGTAGAACGTGGAGTGACGTAATTGTTCGATTTTTAAGTTTTTTATCCTTTGGCTTGGGCAGCACGCTTATGGGCAGGTCATTGTAGGAGTAAACAATTCTTGCTAATTTTATAGTTTTTACTTGGGTTTGATTGAATTAATCATTTTTTAGATTTAATCTAATTATTTAAGTGATAAATTTCTTCAATCTAAATATCTCATCAAATAATAAACTTAATCTAATCTAGTCATGAAATATTTAGATTAGGTTGATTCGAATTACTTAGGTCATTTATTTAATTTTTTGTTCTAAAAATAAGTAAAAGGTTAATATGTAAAAAAATTTAGGGAAATTATTATAAACACAATAAATATCAAACTATTTACAAATACAGAAAAATTTCAACTTCTATTGCTCAAATGATGGAATTATTATAAACACAATAAATATCAAACTATTTACAAATACAGAAAAATTTCAACTTCTATTGCTCAAATGATGGAATTCTATCACGGTCTATGTCGCTGATAAACAGTAAAAATTTTCTATATTTGTAAATAGTTTTGCTCATTTTTACATATTTGAAAACAACCCAAAATTTTATTTTATTATTTCGGTATATTTAAATATATAATTGTGTCATAAAAAAAAAAAAAAAAAAAAAAAAAAAAAAAAAAAAAAAAAAAAAAAAAAACTTTTTTTAAATTAGTAATAAGTTCGGTTTGTTTGGATTATTATAGATGAACCCATAAACCAACCCAACCCATAAAATTTTCATTTATTTGAACCCAACCCAAATCGTACAGGTTGAGTTGATCAAATTTTTTGGGTCATTGGATTTTTTGAACACCCTAATTTTGACTAATTGAATGTTGATATTGATAATACTATAATATTAACAAGCTTATTTTCTTTTTTAAGTACAATAAAATTAAGAAATGAATTAAAATTTGAATTACAAGTCTCTTAATCGTTCACACGTCTATATGTCATGTCAATTGAGTATTGAAACCCCACTCATTACCCTGAAAAAAAAAAGTTTCATACTTCATAATTAATACCCATTTAGGGGTGTTTTAGTTAGTACCCAGTTTGAGGTTGAAATGAGTTTGGAGTCCAAGCCCATGGTTGATTTGCTGGGTTTAGAGTTGATTTGAAATTCTTACAACCCATATTACAACTCAACCACCTCATTACAACCCACATTTATTACAATTTATATTTAGGAGTTTATATATGGAAGGCCCAATTTCTACACGTTTTTTACACAAATGGTCAAACCTGCTGTTTTTTACATTAATAAACAATTTGGCTACTATTTTACATGAATGTCAAACCCAAATTACAAACCAATCCTTAATTTGCCTTTTTTTCGAACTAATACCTAAGGGGGGGGGGGGGGGGGGGGAATATGAAATGCCACAAATCGGAGATTTCTTTCCAAAACGGTCTTACACACATCACCATTTGCTTTCTTTCCACAATGGTCTTGCAAAACACAGAAGAGGAAATGACTACTTTTTTCAAAAGATGCTGCCAAACCCTAGAACGTGGAAGACGACGGAAACGTAGAAGAAATGAGGAGAGCAAGGACGGCTGAACTTGCTTTTTCAGTACAGACCGAACTTGCAACGGTGGGCACTGTTTTTTCAATATAGACCGATCTTGCAAACGAAGACTGTGAAATCTAGTGCAAATGAGAACAATTGATATGAAAAACCTAGCAATTTGATAACTAGGAATTCAATTGTTGAACTCCTAACAACAAATCTGAAAACTTCCAAATCAATTGACGCCAATCCAAAAGAAAAAACTAGAATTGGATTACCTTTTGATCGAAGACCAAGAGATAAGGAGAACTAGTTCCTTACTCCAAGTTCGAACACTCCACAATCAGACTTACCTGAATGTTCTTGACATGCAAACCTGATTCAAAAATTGCAAAAGCGGGGGGTGATGAAATTCTGTCATCTACCCGAGACAGAAATCAGACCTTGCAAACGAAGACGGTGAAATATGGTGCAAACGAGAACAACTGATATAAAAACCCCAGCAATTTGATAATTAGTAATCCAATTGTTGAACCCCTAACAACAAATCTGAAAACTCCCAAATCAATTGACGTCAATCCAAAGGAAAAAACTATAATTGGATTACCTTTTGATCGAAGACCTAGAGATAAGGAGAACTGGTTCCTTACTCCAAGTTCGAATACTCCCCAATCAGACTTACCTGAATGTTGTTGACATGCAACTCTGATTCAAGAATTGCAAAAGCGGCGGGTGATGAAACTCTGTCATCTATCAGAGAATTCTCATTCAAAAAAATCCAAACGTTCTAAAAATATCAAATATTGTTCTCCAACAACATAAAGGCAAGACTTTAAATAGCCTCCCAATAAAATCATAATGGCTTATCATAATTCATAGTAAAATGTCTAAAATAACCCTACTTAAAATGTCATTAACAAGGATAAATTTGAAAATTATTAAATTACATCAAAATTATTACATAATAATTTGATGTCTTAGGCATTTCATATCAACAACCAAACTTGCATTCAATTTTTCGGGTGCATAAGATCTCAACGAATGTATATTGTCTCTAAAAACACCTTTATTGTAAATATAAACAAAGTCAACTCGTGCATACAAAAAAGAAAAATTTACAATTAATAATTGTGAGAATAAATATCCGAATAATTACAAAACTTATAAATGAATTAACTCAAAACTTTGGTTATTCATGAAAATAGATTTGTGATGAAACCTATTTGCCAAAATCTTTCTTATATTAATCTCTATTTCGTTTCAAGTTCATCTATTCTCTCTTCATCTATCTTCTTTCTCTCGTCCTATATATCAATTTTTTATAAAACTTATCTTTTTCTATTTTTTTTAGAGACAAAATAATTCTAATTGACTTAATCTAATAAATTGACTTTTGTCGTGATGATGTGGCAATTTTTGACGGGTCGAAACTTCTCATTTAACCGTATTAAATACTATAAACTATTTATATAATGGTTTATATTTACTTTAATCAATATGTTATATACATTGTTACACTATGTGTGATAAATTTTATTTCACTTAAAAACAAGAAACAAGAAATAGTTATCAAACACATTTACATTCATATTTTTTTTTTCAAGAAATAAGAACGTTAGTAAATGAAACAGTAATGAATTTATAGGATAAAAAGTTTAGGGTAATGAGGGTATTGAAATTATTACAAAACATTCCATAATTGTTTTTTTTTTCAAAAAAGTTAGTATGATGAATCTTCTTAAATTAATTACATGTTGCAAGTTAGTAGGATAAAAGTTAGAATTTGGTATAAAAAATTTCTAATTTAAAATGTTAATATGAGTGATGAAATTGAAAGTTATATAATATTACAAATTGAGGTAACGTGAAAGAATATTTTTTTGTAAATAGTCTAAAATAGAGAGGAAAAAAAATTTAACCAAATCCAACCAAACTCAACTCTACAATCCAAACACACGCATTGGAAATCCAGTAAACCCCACCCTACAATCTAAACACATGTTTTGATATTTCTATAATCCTAATTTATACAACAAACTTCATGGTAATCAAATTTTGAATAATTCTGATTTCAAATCAGCATTCCAATCACCCCTTAGTACCTAAAAAACTCTGTTAATATGTGAAAGATAGGGATTTGTAGACAAATTATAGTGTCACATGTGCTATGTGCATAAAGAAACTCTAGGTTAGTTTAAAAACTTAAATTTAATTAATGTATCTTACAATAATAATTTTATTTAATATTCAATGTATCAAAATATAATAAATATATTTTCCTCATTTTGTATATCAAATATTAATTTGAATGTTTCAAATTTTCTTTTAACTAAGTTGGTCTTTAATTTTTGGTGAGCTAACAAGAGACCTTAAAGACCTAAAAATTATAAGGACCAACGATACAAAATTAATTGATGAAACTCCTTAATTAATTAATTTTGAGTCATTAACTTACCCTATATAGGAATGAGTGAATTTCATTTTGTGATATTGTGTTTCCTTCCTCTTTTTCATCAACTCCAAAAAATTGTAGACTTATTTAACCAGCTATAATGACCACTTTCATCCATGTAAATCAAATGACAATTCTTATAGACACGAGTCATAATTCACTCCGTCCGCGATTTTCAAATTTGGAACGTGACAGCCATGTAGAGCATAAAATCGTGGACCTAATACACGATTTAGTGTATCGTGTATTGAGTCCACGATTCCCTGATCTTATTTTTGTCATTATTTTCTTCTTAACTCTATTTTTGTCATTACTTATTAAAATAACATTATTTTTTTAAAAAAATCAATGGATCTGCCGCTGCTAATTATAGAACATCGAATGCATCTAATCTTAAGCCCAAAAAAAACGTACTTTATTTGGTGGTTGGTTAATGAAATTCTCTTTTCACAAAAAAAGAAAACAAAACAAAAGCAAAAAAGTATTGGTTTTGGAGAAAAAAAAAAAAAAAGGTGAATTTCATATAATTTCTTCCAAATTTGAGCCTCCCTTAAAGTTGAAAATATGCCAATATCGAAATCCCAATTTTTATAAAAATATTGAAACAAAACCATTCAAAAAAATGATCTAAAGTGATAAATAGTTAATTTTTTGTTTTTTAAATAAATTAAAATATTTATTGTTTATATTATATTTTATATTATAGATATTTTATTATTTATTTTGTTTATGTTTCATAGTTTTTTTAACGTTAGAATGAAAATGATGTTGAATTAATGAAAATGTGAAAATATCAATCTTATCGAAATTGAGTACTAAGTCAGAACAGGATGGAGTGAAATGTGAAGTCCATTTTCTGACTGATGGAACTTTGAAGGTCAATATTGTAATTACAACTTCGAACTCTTCACATGTCAACACGTGTATTTTATTAATTATTATTATTTGAGATACGTGTGTTGTTATGTCAGGGATGACAAAAGTCACAAAACATAACTGATTATAAAATATCTGGACCAGTGGACCCCATTTCTCCGTTTTTTTAATTATTTTTTTATTTTTGAGAACGGTTTAGTAAACACTTCTGATTTTTTTTTTTTTTTTTAATATAAACCCTTTTGAATTCTGTTTTTGTTTCAGATTTAATTATCAAATTGTACTTTTAAAAACATTTTTTTTAGATTGTTTAATCTAAATGGTCCAAATTTTGAAAATAATTTTTTATAATTTATATTTAAAATTTTAAAATGTAAAGTTATTGGTAAAAGATTAAAACTTTACTGAATATGTTATTAAATTATTTAATAATATTTTATATTCAAACTAATGCTAATTCACTTATAAAAATTGGATCTAATTTTTGAAATTATTATCAAATATATGAAGAACAGTTATGCTTTTATTGCGTTGAATGTTTTCAAATTTCTATTTTTAAGTTATCTATTTAAATAGATTCGAATTAAATAAATTATATGATTTAAAAAATTAACCAAATTATATACTTCTTTTTTTAAGTTCAACACAGAATTTGGAAATAGAAAAATATAAACTTATAATCCCTTAGTTGAAAACATATATCTTAAGATTCTTAACTTTTAGACTAATTGCATGGATTATTCAATAGAAATTATACTTCTTAAATTTAATTTTCATTTCTTAAAAACACATGCTGTGTAATTTTTTGTATTTGCGAAGACTTTAATTTTACTTTAAAGTACAAAAAGATTGCTATCAAGTCCCTACATTAAAAGTTAATAAAATAGAATAAAAGTATAGTGATATGACATAGACGTTCTACTAGCTAGTGTTTTTCAAATTTTACATTAAAAGTTAATAAAATAGAATAAAAGTATAGTGATATGACATAGACGTTCTACTAGCTAGTGTTTTTCAAATTTTAAGAGAGAATATCAATATAAATTATTTTGGAAGGGTAAATAATTAAAAAAAGTTATTTTCAAATATAAGAAAATGAATCAAAATATTTATAAATATAGCAAAATTTTACTGTCAATCTGCAATTGACCGCGATATATCGTGATGGACTACTATCTGTGTCTATCTTAGTTGTGTAGTCTATTCGTGATTTATTACAAATAGGCAGTGAAAATTTCTTTATTTGTGAATATTTTCAGCATTTTATCTTTTAAAATAATTTTCATAATTAAAATGTTGAATAATAATTGTATCAATTTTAACCTTGAACTTTTGTAAATGTATCGATTTAGACCTTCAATTAGTTTTTGTGTGGATAAATAATATGTGAGATTTATAATTTATCATTTAAACCTTAAAACTTTCATAAGTGGATCAATCTGGACTCTCACTTACAACTTCTTTTGAAAATCATCGATACATCAATTTTAATTGCGCATTTTATTAATCTATATTTGAAGAAGTCTACTTATTTTGGGTTGATGATTTGAAAAGGCAATCTTAATAAATGATTTAAATTGATTCACTTTAAAATTTTAGGAGTTTAAACAATTAAATTTCACACGATATTTTAAATTTTAATTAATATAATTCTTAAAATTTAGAGAAAAAGTCCACTTCGGAGTCTACTTGAAATTTTTAATTAGGCGAGTGATTGCTTATTATATATACATCATTTAGGATGTGTTTACTTCCTCCAATCACAATTAGGGGATGGGAATAAAAAATTACGAGACCTACCCCGTAACATTTGTTTTTTTCTCCAAAATATGCAATAATGAATTGCAAAATAATAATAATAATAATAATAAAAATCAACTGTTGGCCCACATCATTTTTTTCTTTTTTTCTTTTTGCACCATTTTCCTTTTATCTTTTATCTTCTCTCAAACCTTTTTTAATCTTTTATTTGCTCTCTGGCTTTTTTTACCTAAGAAGAAGAGTTGATTGATGTACCATGCTGAAACAACCAACAGTAACTTATGGTGTGTTTGGAATATATTTTTAAATGTTTAATTTTAAAAATAAGTTATTTTAAAAAAATACAGTGTTTGGCAACCATCCAAAATATATTTTGAGGTATATTTTAAACAGCCTTTTATCAAAAGAGTTTAAATAAAAATGAGTTTTTTTTTTTTTTTGAAAACACTTTGCTCTTGAGTCAATCCAAATGGACTTTTAATTGCTTAAAAAATGAAAGAAAAAAAAATCAGATTTTTTTTTTTTACAATTTTTGTCATTAAATTCCAGACAGACATTTAATATATAGGGAACTTTAAAAAAATAAATCGTAAAATAAACTGCGAATTTTTTTCTTTCATTTTTTTTAAGCAATTAAGGTTTTCTAGATATTAAATGTGTGTCTGATATTTAATATCTTTATTTGTTTGACATAATTTCACTTTTTTAAACTGATGATATTATTATTTAGGGAACTTTAAAACAAAGTAATTAAAGAGTATTTTTGAAATTTTTGGGGGGCGTTTGGGACAAGGAGTTGGAGAGTAAGAGTTGAGAAGTGTGAAGTTGTGAGCTCCACTCCTTATTTGGTCCAAAGAGTTAATGGGTCCTACGATTAAAAAACAATAATTTTATGTCTTATTAACTCCAAGTCCCAAGAGTTTACAACTCTCCAAATTTCACAAGTTCTTAGAATTCACAACTCCATTCTTTATCTCAAACATTTCTTTAAAAGTTCAAGAGTATTTGAGAGATATTTTTAATATACATATAATGAGTAGTTGTTTTAAGAATAATAACCAAATGTAAAACAACATTTTTAAAAAATTACAAATATAACAAAGTCTATCAATGATAGACTTCTATCGCTGATAAACTCTTATAGTCTATTAGTGGTAGACCATCTAGACTATAAAATTATATCATTGATAGACTTTGCTATATTTACATTTTTTTTTTAAAAATATCATTATATAGGCTAATATTTTAAATCTAATTCATATATCTGTGAGTGTTCCTTTATATAATTCAACCTTTTTGAAAATTACAAAACTTGTCTTAAGGTGGGTTATTGGCAGCGGTACACGTGCAGTGCAATCATTTTCCTCCTTTACGATGCCTTTCAACTTTCATTTTCGATATATGGTAACTTTTTTTATTTTGAAAGAATATATGGTTATTTTTTTTAATTTTTTTGAGATATAATATATGGTTAAAGTTGAAACTTGAAACTATACATTATAGTTAATTAATTCGAGTGATGACGTTGGGAAACAATACAAGCAGTCCCACTTGATTCATTATATGTTTCTACAACAAGTTGAGTCCACAAAACACAAAGTACAGGTATTTTAAATAATTTAATTCAACATCCAACTATTTAACTGTTAGAGAAAAATTAGTCAAACTATTTATTAATATAGAAAAATTTTATGGTGATAAATTAATTTTTTATTTATAATAATTTTTCTTATTTAATTATATTAAACTAACATTTTTCTTAAAAAAAAAAAAAGTAGGATGGCTCTTTCCCACCCTTCACTATCTCTATTTGGTTTAAAGAGAAAAAAACAAAGATATTACGGATATTTTTAGTTCAATTAGGGCCAAAAAAATTCAAACGTCTCATCGATGATATGTGATTAGTTTGAGTTAGAACTTACAATTGAGTTGATTATTATCATAGATATTTTTATAACAAAAAAGTTAAAATCAATGAACATAAAATCACATGACATCTCTTTAAAATGCTTTATTGTTGGATTTTTGTCCTTTCATTTTATTAAACTTGATGTGTTTTGATTTTGATTTCTAAAGTTTTGTCTATATTCTGTTGTTGTTTGTGTCTTTAACAGTTTTTAATTATCTATGTTGATATACAAATTAGAGAAGATAAATCATACAAGACTTGCTTTATCTCACTATTTAATTGTCTATTTTTATATCTCTTTAATACATTGAAAAGGAACCATTCAAATGCACATCGAGGGATTCAATTTCTATTGGACCCCAAATTTGACCCCACTCTTTTTGTATTTTTATTTTTTAGAAGGTTAGAGTTTAGCGAATTAAGTTTAAAAAATAAGGGTTATTTTCAAATATAACAAAATGAGTTAAAAATGTCACTATTTATTAGTAATAGATACTGATGTCTACTATCATCTATTAATGTCTATTACTGATAGACAATAATATTTTGCTTTATTTGAAAATATTTTCAACAGTTTTACCATTTAAAATATATATCCTAAATTATTTAAATTATTTTTAGAATATTAGATTTTCAAAAGGAATATTTGAGTATCAACATTTTAGGGTGACAAAGATACCAAAACTATTAAATTATGCTCAAATTAGCCCTAATTTAAAATCTTAAGAGTAATTAAATGAAAGATGAACGAAGATAAAAAAGGAAAATACTTTTTTGGTTTCTAGGTTTTGGGTCTAGTATCTATTTGATCCCTAGATTTCAAAATGTTACACTTTTAGTTCTTAAGTTTTGAATTTGATTTCAATTTAGTCCTTAAGTTTCAAAGTGTTACACTTTTAGTTTTTAAGTTTTGTTTCGATTGGTCCCTAAGCATAAGGTTTATAGTTTAACATCGATTTTCACTAAATGCTTACTTTTAATTTTGACGTTAATGTTTATTAATTAATTAAAAATAATTATGAAGTGAACCTTTAAAATTAATTTTAATAGTGATGAAAAAATTATTGAAACTTAATTTTATATATATATATATAAATTAATTAATGATCATTAACACAAACGACGAAATATGAGTATTTAGTGAAAAATTAAGGTTCAAAATGCAAATCTTGAAACATAATAACTAAATTGAAACAAAGTTCAAATCTCGAGAGTACAATTGTAATATTTTGAAACTTAATGACTAAATTAAAATCAAATTCAAGATTTAAGAACCAAAAGGATACAACAATGTAATGTTTTTTTTTATTGTGGATTAACGACTTTTCAAATTGGGATTTTTTTTTTTGGAAGACAACAAATTGACTGATTTTATATATATATATTTTCAGTACAAATTTATTTAAAGGACTAAAGCAATACCCTATTATATAAACCTCTCCACCACTTTTTTTAAGAACTATTTTACTTCTTTTTTTCAGGAATCTTCAATAGAATATAGAATGAAGCGGGGAATATTCTTTGGAGTATTTAAAATTAAAGCAATTAAGGAATCTAGGACTAAAGCAATACCCTATTATATAAACCTCTCCACCACTTTTTTTAAGAACTATTTTACTTCTTTTTTCAAGGAATCTTCAATAGAATATAGAATGAAGCGGGGAATATTCTTTGGAGTATTTAAAATTAAAGCAATTAAGGAATCTCATTTAAAATAGACCCTCATTATTGTCTTCCTCGTGATCCGTCATCACAAAAATTTCCAATAATTCTCTACACCGTTCCTTTTTCTTTATAAGGAACGGCTTTAAAATTTTCTTTTAAATACTTTTAACTAAATAATAAAAAGAGTAACAAGTACAACAACCATTTTTGCGCCTCTCATTCTCTGTCTCTTAAAAAAAAAAATTACAAAAATCATCGCTAAAAAAATTACAAAAATCACCGCGCTACAATTATACCCTTAATCTTTCAATTATAAAAATTAAACCTTCAAACTTATAGAAGTATTAAAATTTGACTACCAAACTTACATAATTTTAAAAATTGTAATCATCGTATAAGTTTGAGGCTTCAATTTTTATCACTAGAGGATCAATTTCTATAACTATTATAAGTTTGAGGGTCCAATTTTAACATTTAAAGTTTGAGGGCTTAATTTTTATAATTGAAAGTTTGAGGGTATAATTGCAATTACCATATACTTCAGAGGTAATTTTTGCAATTTGTCTAAAAAAAATTTAAAATATTTTAAAAAATAAGTAAAAATAATTTGTTACGTGACGAATTATGATTTAACAATTTGATAGAATATACAAAGATAAATGTTAGTCTAAAATGCACCTAAGCATTTTTCATAAATAAGAAATTTTTTATTATAGATTCACGTCAGAAGGTTTTTCTTAATAAAAACGTTTTAACTTTTTTTCCCCCCTATTTTCTTTTGTTGTCTATTTCGTATTCTGGTTACTATTTTCCTTAACAAAGATCGGAGCAATTATTGCGTCATTATTTTACAAAATAGTTTAAATATATAATACTGTAAGGAATTGAAAAATACAATAATTTGAACCATCTCAACTTAAGTCCATGCTATTAAATTTTCATCCATAAGTTCGACGTTAACTTAATTAGTGAATTAACATTTTTATTTATTTCTAAGATCCATACAACATAAAAAAAGTAAGATGAAATATGACTCGTGTGAATATAATATAAATAATATACTTTTTACCTAATTTAAAAAGTTTACAGATTTAAACTTCAATTTTTATTTTTATCGAAATTGGAATGCTAAGCCAAATATTTATAATAAGTAGAATATGAGAAATTTGAATAGATTTTATTCTAGCATTTTTTTTTCATTTTTTTTAGTACATTTTAGTCTCATGCTACCAAACTTATAATTTTTAACATATAATAAAAAGAGAAAATTTTAAAAATAGAAAAATATGAAAAACTATTACACAAAATAACAAAAATTTTAGATAATTTTGATAAATGTTAGATGTTGATAGAAGTCTATTAATGTTTATTAGTATTTTTTTTTTGCTATTTTTTATAAATAGTTTTTAATTTTTTTGATGCTGAAAATTTTTCTAATAAAAATGATTTAAATATAATTTTTTATAATATAAATTATTGTTTCGGCCTTCTATACGCATTAACACCACTCCTCACCAAAAGCTCCCACCAAATTCGGCACCGCAGCCACGTGTAACGTCCTAGTTCGCTGCCAGGTACCCCATTTTGGGCCCCACAATCCAAAGCCTAAAAGGAAAAAAAAAAAAAAAAATCATAGAATTAAGTTTAGTGAATGATCCCTCTCTTCAGCTTTTCATCCTTTCATCTAATTTCTTCATCTTCTCTCTTCTTCTGAACCTCACTCTCTCTTCCTTCCTCTTTTGCATTCTTCCTTCCACCAATGACGGACACTACTGACGATATCGCTGAGGAAATATCCTTCCAGAGCTTCGATGACGACTGTAAATTGCTTGGCAACCTTCTACACGATGTCTTGCAGCGGGAAGTTGGCAGCCAATTCATGGAGAAACTTGAACGAACTCGAGTCCTCGCTCAGGTTTCTCTTTCTCTCTCTATCCTTCCTTTTTGTTCACTCTTTCGTTTTTCTTAATGGTCGTAGTCTGGTTCTATGTGCCATTGAATAGCTTTCTTTTTTTTTGAGTCTGCCTTACTGAGATTGGTGTGGGGGAAATGGAAGAGTCAATTCGTGATATGCTTGATGTGCGATGTTTTTTCGGTTTTATTATGGGTTCTAGGACGGGAAATCTTAATCATGCATAAGTTCATGGCAAGAAATACGCTAGAGATTTTGAGGATACAGCTTTTCTGTGTCCTTTGGGTGTGTTTTTATTATGAGTCGTCCATGGCAGAGATTTCAAAGTGTTTGGATTTTTGCTCGTTAATCTTCTGTGAAGTGATATCGATGTGAAAGATGGATGTGTGTGTTAATGAAGTTACATGTCTAATCGGATGTATCGTTTTCGTTTTTTTTCCCTCTCTCTTGGTAACAGAGCGCTTGCAATATGAGGATGGCGGGCATCGAGGATACGGCTGATATGCTTGAGAGGCAGCTTGCATCGGAGTTGTCGGAAATGACTTTAGAGGAAGCCTTCTCTCTGGCTCGTGCATTCAGCCACTCTCTCAATTTGATGGGGATTGCAGAAACCCACCACAGGTTGGTTGACTTTCAATCTACCTATTACTTGGTCATATATCTGAAAACTAGATTTATGTGGAATCGAAAGATAACAAAAGAGAAGGGATTTCTGGATTTCGCATTGGGTAATTTGTGATCCTGTTGTGATTACACCATACTGTAGTTCTTCTGGGCTTGCCGAAAAATTGGAGAAAAACGAGATAAAGCCTTCTGAGAACGAGGCTATATCATAGGACATACTATTTCATACAAAATATGCATTTTCATTAGGAGGCCATTTTAGTTTTGACAATGACTGCCGTGTGAATCATCTTCTTGGAAATGAATGTTGCTTTTCACTCTTGACAGGGTTCGTAAGTCGAGAAATATTGCACCTCTATCAAGATCCTGCGATGAAGTTTTTAATCAGCTAGTGCAGGGCGGAGTTTCTCCTGACGAGCTTTACGACAGTGTTTGCAAGCAGGTCTTTTGCTTTTATTTTGTTTCTTTTTCCCCCAACTGTTATATTTGCTTCTCCGAACAGAGAAGGAAGGAAAAAGGAAAAAAAAAAACTATAATTGCTCTCAGTTGGATGGCCAAATAATTTAGAACTAGCTGGAAGTGGTTGCTCAGTAGAATTCATCGAGTATACAATTCGATAATAAGTTGGCAGGACGAAGCACCATTTTACTATGATTTTGCAGTTTGTATGGTCCAAAATATTTAGTGATTTATCTGTTAGTTTGTCAAATTTTTGGAGCACGTCAAATTCTCTTCTTAATCTTGTATTCTTATCTTTGCAGGAGGTTGAAATTGTTCTTACGGCACATCCAACTCAAATAAATCGTCGTACTTTGCAGTACAAACATCTTCGCATTGCAGTATGTTATCAGTGAATTCAATAATATGAATAGCAACATCCTACTTCTTGTTGAGTATAATCTTTGATGATTAATTTAAGGATATTTGCAGCATCTATTGGACTACAATGACCGACCTGACCTTAGTCCTGAAGATCGGGAAATGCTAATTGAAGATCTGGTATTATTTTATTTTCTCAAACCACTTCTCATTCTTCTTCCCATTTTAGGAATTAACACAAGGGGTTTGGGAAGGGGATTTTGGGTCTGGGATTTGTATGATAAAAAAAAAACTTGTCTGTTTTTTGTTTCTGATTTAATCCATCTTTGTTCTGCGTTTTAGGTAAGAGAGATAACTTCAATATGGCAGACAGATGAACTTAGACGCCACAAGCCCACACCAGTTGATGAAGCTAGGGCTGGTAAACAATTAAATTTTATTTTGAGAGAAGAAACCTGTTGTTTGAATGCTAAACTTGCTTGTTTTCTCCGCACTTGTATACTTGGCAATTATAATTGTGTTTCTCAGGCTTGAACATTGTGGAACAGTCCCTGTGGAAAGCTGTCCCTTATTATTTACGTCGACTCAGCAATGCCTTAAAGAAGGTCTACCACGAGTTTCTGATGCTGATTATTCTTCAATGCTTTTATGGCGTCGTTATTATTATTATTATTTTTTTTTCTGGAATTTCTTTCTTTTTATAACTTTATTATTTTCAATCCTTCTCATAGCACACTGGAAGGTCGCTTCCTTTGACTTGCACACCAATAAAATTTGGGTCTTGGATGGGAGGCGATAGGGATGGAAATCCAAATGTCACAGCAAAAGTGAGACTTTCAACATCCTCTTCTGTTTATTACCTTCTTCTGTAAAATTATAAGCAAACATTATTTCACCATTTGAAAATCACCTAGTCTGTGCACACAACGTTTTCTCAGGGGTAATATTTAATTTTAACACCTTTTTGAAACCTTGAAGTTGTATGGTTCATCTTAACATCATATAGAACATGAAAATATTGGAAGAACAAGGAACATTGTAAAGAAAGTATAAAAAATATAGGGCAAAATGAATCTCATTGCCACCGTGTTTCAAGAGATGAAAATTTGAAACTTAATGAGGCTCATATACCAGGCTTCCTCAAACCATATCTCTTCATACTGTTGCAACTCAAGTATTCCACTAAGATCCTGATCTTGAAATCTCGATAGAATTCAATGTATAAGGTCTTCATTTACAATAATATAGCATTCATAGTGACCAGAACGAAATTATTAATATTCAGGTTATAATATGCTTCATATGCCTAATATGAAAAGACATAATGTCATTCTATATAAATATATTATGGGTAGGTCCCATTTTTCTGTGCCGGTGAATACTTTGTTCCCTAATATATTTCTAGTGGGGGATAGATTTTCCTTTGAAGAGTTTGCTTCGTTTTGTAAGGATATTCAAGTAATTTGCATTTTCTTTGTTTATGGGTTAGCTTGGTTTAGCTTTTCTGAAATGGTTCTGTTGGTTTCTTTCTAGAAAACTCTTGCTGTATATTTGATAGTGTCAGATAGTGTTTGGAGTCCTATTGAAAAAGAGTATGTTTTGAAGTAGTGCTTGATTTCACATGGATTACTTTTTTAAAGAAAAAGTTTATGACATGGAATTATAGTCATGAAACACGTCTCCTATTCTCTGATTTCACAACTGTTCTGTTCATTCTGGAACTGAATTTATCATACGTTGCAGTTTTTAATATTTTTTCCTTCAAAGAAAAGTAAAAGAAAGCATTTTCCCTTTCATATTCTTCAGGTCACACGAGACGTCTCTCTTTTGTCTAGGTGGATGGCTATTGATCTATACATTCGAGAGCTTGATAGCTTGCAATTTGAACTTTCCATGAACCGATGCAGTGATAGATTACACAGACTGGCACATGAAATTCTTGAAAAGGGTAATATATCTATAATGCTTGAAAGCTAAGAAACAATGATGACGTTTGGCCAAGCAGTTGATCGTTAGACTTCACCAATTTTTTTTTCTTCTTCTTTCAATTCAGTTGTGTCAACTACTTATTGTATATTTTTTTAGATTAGCAACAAAACCTCATGTAAACGCAGATAGAAAATGCTGGTTAGTTGGTCGTAGCTAGTGATAATTCAGTCCTTGGGAAAGACCTGAATGGATGGTACAAGTCTCTTTTAGTAGTCATTACTTCAACCCCTTGAGTGTACCACGAAAAGGTAAGCGTCTCCTTGAAGTATTTGAGTTGGAATAATAAAGGGTGAAGCCTTGCCATCAAGTTTTAATTCCCTACATATAAGTTTCATGAATGGTTCATAGTACATTACTGAACGTAGATGGAAACACTTTTTGATTGCTTCTGAAGAAATAAAGTGAGAAGAATGTTTACATGATTACATCTGAGGCTCATGATTACAGGAACACATCATCATTGTTGAAGCAAATGCTACTTTTCTACTTTGATTTGACATCATATATTTTTACAATCATGTACATTCTCAATCAGTTTCTAGTCCAGTGTCCTATCATTCTCGAAATATTTGAAATTCTGCATACATCTATTCTCTTCTCTATATATAATTCAGATGAGTCTGATATAGGGTTAGCCAATTTCTGTAGTATGCCATTCCCATTCTAAAATTTGTGGTTATCCCATTATTTATTCAGAAACTGTATCTGAAGATCGACACGAGATATGGAATCAGTCTTCGAGCAAAAATGAATTGAAGAATCACGGCCATCAAGCTGCTACACTTCCAAGACAACTTCCACTTAGGGCTGATCTACCTTCATGCACGGGTATGGGGTATTCCGGAGATTAATCTCAATTCCTGTCGTGAAAAGTCATCATCTTGATAATACCTGCTCGAACAGATCAAATTTGGACATATTTGAAATTTCCTTGAAAATGCAGTATTTCTTTCATGTGGCTAATTAAAATTTTCGCGAGGTGGGGAAAGACTGATATTTTTACAAAGAAGTAACCGTTGTTATGAGAAAAGGATTTCGCTCTTCTTCATCCTCTATTTAAACAGAAAGACTTGTTTCTGCTTACGGGTGCCTTTTATTATGCTTAAATCTTACCGTCCTCGCTTCTTGCCAAAATGGAGGGTTGTTAATCTCATTTAGCGTTCATGCAGATTGCAATGATGGCGAATCCAGGTATTCCAGAGTTGAATTTCCGAGGACTGATCATACATCATCAAATAATGAGGTGAAGCAAGTTCTAGAGTGCATTTATTGATATTTAGGGTCTCATTTCTCTAATGCATATTGTTTTATATTTTTCATTTTTACCAGTAGCACTCACTCTCGCTCTCCAACTATTTGTCCCTTCTACTAGGAAGTTACTGTTACAAATACAAGTGCGTCTTTATCAAATGGGAATTCACCTAGTGCAAGTGCATCTCAGTCCAATTCTATTCCTCGTAATCCATCTTTCAACTCGACTCAACTCCTTGCTCAGAGGAAACTGTTTGCAGAATCTCAGATTGGGAGGTCCAGTTTTCAGAAACTTTTAGAACCCAGGCTCCCTCTACGTCCTGGAATTGCACCCTACCGCGTTGTGCTGGGTAGTGTAAAAGACAAGGTATGACTTTTAATTTTGGCTACTTTGGTGAGCTAAATTATATCTTAATTGACTGTATGGGAAACTAGAGACATATTTATGATCTTGAACTGGATAACCTGTGAATTTTACAATTTGGTCCTTCAGTTGGTGATAGATTCATCAAATGTTATGATATGAATCTCAAAAATTGGTTTCATAAAGATGTTATTTTGCAAATTCAACTCGGTCAAAATATTAAAACCACTGTGTAAACCATCATGGGTTGGCCTAGTGGATAGTGGAGACATCAAAAAAAGGCCAAAGTGTTAAGGGGTTATAGGTTCAATTCATAGTGGCCACTTACCTAGGATTAATATCCTACGAGTTTCCTTGACACCCAAATGTTGTAGGGTCAGACGGGTTGTCCCGTGAGATTAGTTGAGGTGTATGTAAGCTGGCTCAGACACTCACGGATATATAAGAAAAATAAAAAATTAAGACCACTGTGTAGGCAATTATTAGGAGACCAGTAGTATGGGGTATTAACTTTTGGAACTGGAATTGGAATTGGAATTGACATCTCTGTTTCTCGTAATTGGCTCTTGAAGTTTTCTATTGAGACATCGATATTAATTAATGATCTGGCAAAGTTATTTGATTTTGAACTGTCTTATTTTACATTTCAATTTACGGAGTTGACGTGTGAACGGATAAGTCAGTTCAAATATCCACGTGTTTGAGTTGAATGCAAATATTATTCTCACAGATATGGAGAAATAGATCTCCATTCTTCTTTTTTCTTGCCGTTATCTTTCTGTTTGTCTTTGACTTTTTATTTTATGTGTGAACATCTATCAGGCATCAATGGATGGCACATTAAACACGCTTTAGCCTTTAGATGGGAGAAAAAGAAGTTGTATTGATTAAAGATGTGGTAAATAAATAGGAGGGTTGTTGCTTTGAAGTCGCTCTTGTTTTCCCTTTTGTGTCACAATATGTGGAAAAGTTTCTCAGTATGGTTAATAACATGCTTAGTCTCAAACTTGCCTAATCTAAAATAAGATTTACAGCATACTTACGTTTGAGATGGAATTACCAAAGTATCATTATAAAATGATTTATTATATTTATATTTTATAGCAATCTATTTTCAACCCTAACTCCACTGGCTAAGACGTATACTCTTGACCGAGAGGACAGAAGTTTAAATCCCTGCTTGCACATGTTGAACTCAGTAGATTTTTTTTTTTTTTTTTTTTTTCATTTTTACAAAAATGACACATTGCAAAATAAGGGAAAAAGGAAAGAAAACCATAACATCGCACGTCATATTCTAAAAATTGGACCATATGCTATTTTTAGAAAAAAAAAAGAAAAAAAAGAAAAAAAAGTTACAAAGGTGATGCTATCATCTATTAAAGTACATTATTACATTATTTCATTTAGTAAAAGTTTTGTATGTTTTACGTGATCTTTGGTGAGCCAGCTTGTAAAAACACGGAGGAGGCTGGAGCTGCTTCTTGAGGATCTTCCTTGTGAACAAGATCCTTCGGATTACTATGAGACTGCAGATCAACTCTTGGAGCCACTGCTTCTATGCTATGAGTCTCTGGTAATCCAGACTTCTCTCTCATATCTTTTTAAAGTGTAGGTCTCTATACATAAATTTACATACCACACCATTCATGCAGCAATCATGTGGATCTGTGGTGCTTGCTGATGGTCGATTAGTTGATCTGATTAGAAGAGTTGCTACATTTGGTATGGTATTAATGAAGCTGGATTTACGTCAGGTATGCCCTATTCTAGTTAACTACTGTTTTCTCCAAAGTAGCGTGTCAGTGTCAGAAAATATGTTAATTAACTGGGTATATCATTGTGTGCATAAGTTTCCTTGGGATGAAGTATTGAGGTTATGATTTTGTTTTGTAACCAGGAATCTGGTAGACATGCTGAAACTCTGGACGCCATTACAACGTATTTGGACGTGGGCTCATATAGTGACTGGGATGAAGAAAGGAAGTTGGAATTTTTAACAAGAGAGCTGAAGGGGAAGCGACCACTAGTTCCTCCAACTATTGAGGTAAAACTTTAGTTGAAAAAATGATACAACTTGTTACTCTAATAGAAGTTCTTTAACGATTCATGATACTCTATTGGAGGACAATACACACAGCAGTAATATAAGAAACCATTGACCGAAAGTCGCTGCTTATTTTCAATGTTTTATTTTCCCTTTCTTACTATCTCACGTGACAATTATTGAGCAAAAGTATCATTATTCATTAATTTCTTCAAATCTAGCCTAGTTCATATATAAACAAGGTGTTCCGTTATATTATAAATGATAAATCATCATTGAAGATATCAAATATGAATCAAGTATTTAGATGCAAGCTAGATAACATTCTTTTATATGTGTTTAGACCTGCTCTTGGTTTGGTATGGGAGCTCCTGTTCATTTTCTTTCGCGTTTAGTTGTTCTCTCTCCGATAGGGAAGCGACCGATGTGACCTCTCTTTTATTTTTGCTTGGGGCTACTTTTTTAGGCATAGGAGAAAGGATTTGAGGGTTTGAAGTCTCAATCCTTTGGAGGGATTCTCGTGTAAGTCTTTTTTTGTTGTTTGTCTAACCCTTCTCCCTAGGCGAGTCGGTCTTTTTGGCATTCTGGTGGATTACGATTCCGAAGAAAGTGAAGTTTCTTACCTGGCAAGTTTTACACGGCCACGCTAACATGATGAATCAACTTGCGATGGATCTGTTTTGCTATATTCGTTGTTGGAAGGCGGATGAAGACTTGAATCATATTCTCTGACGTTGTGATTTTGCAAGAGTTGTGTGAGATTATTTCTTTTAGATATTTGGATTCTCGCATACTTGACATAGGGTTACTAGTGATATGATTGGAAAGTTCCTTCATTTGCCTTTTCGGGAGAGTGGACGCGTTTTATGAATGGTTGGAGTGTGCGTTGTTCTTTGGATTTTTTTGGAGGGAGCGATATAACATGATGTTTAAGGGGTTAGAGAGGGACTCTTTTGAGGTTTGGTCCCTTGATAGACATCATGTTTCGCTTTGAGCTTTGTTTTGAAGACCTTTTGTAACTATTCTATAGGTTCTCTTTTGTATAATTGGAGTCCCTTCTTTTAGTAAAATTCTTCTCTTTTGTGGGCTTGGTTTTTGTTTGTAAGTATTATTTTATTTTTATCTCAATAAAAATCGTTGTTTCTATAATATATATATATATATAGGGAAGACCTAGAAGTAATCTCAGGAGACTTGTTGAATTGCCATGAAGGTGTTATAGGCACAATAGCTGGTGGAATCTCGTGAAGATAATGCCACCTAAGAGTTACTGGGATTATTTAACTAGGGATTTTGTCTCTTTTCATTAAATCAATGAAATGTTCGTTTCTGTTTCAAAAAAAAAAAAACTTAGGGATTTGATGACCATCTACTTTGGATTGTTCATCAAATTATAATCTTGGTGACACAGGTTTTGAGAAATATATTTGATAAGTTTAAATTTTTAATAAAAAGGATGAATATACAAAAAGGCCATAAAAGAATATAGGCCAAACCCAAACAAAAGGAGCCCAAGAAGCAAATTACAAAGTGACCACCAAATGTTGGCAATTAAAAGTAAATGACAAAATTGCTAGTCAGTAGTCACAAAGATCCGAAGGGAGGCCTTGAAGTGCCAAAGACTCCAATGCCCTCCCATGACTCTGCCGCCTTGGAAACTCTCCTATTTCTTTCCAACCATATTCTCTACATGAACAGCCTGCCACATCTGCCTTCAATGGAGGCAAGAAGACCACCTCCATCTTAACACAAAAACCTTGATTTAGGGCCTATCTCACTCTAAATGTCTTGAAAAATCCATGAAAGCAGGGAGATGAGGGATTGCTTCCACAGGATCCTAGAGGTGGTGCCCCACCCGAATACTCATCCACAATCACATGCCACACCACAAAACCTCAATCTCCAAGGTAAAGGAACATAGCCATTTAGCTAAGATGCGAGGAGAAAGGCAAAGGGGAAGGGGAAGGGGAAAGGGGAAAGGGGAAAGGGGAAAGAGGATCTCCTTGTCTGAACTCTTCAGAAGCAAATCTCATTTTCCTAGGCTAACCAGAATTGAAAAGTTGGTTGAACGTAAACAATTAATAATCCAAGTTCTACACTTCAAAAGCTAAAACCCTTCTTCCATTAGACCTTCCAATAATTATCATCCACACCATATAGTGAATGCCCTTTGATTTTTATTGTTGGAAAACCTCAGTGCATGTTCAACTTGTTAACCTCCCATTTTTACCAGAAGAAAACCACATATACCTACTAGGCCGAGGCCCATACGCCTTACAACTACCAACCCTTAACATCACTCTCCTGATCTCTTCTACAGTGATCAAGGCCTTCAACCCTTCACTTTTCCTTCTAATTAGATATCTGTTTAAATCGACAGTGAAATGCTTAGAGTTTTGAGGAGTATATAAGGAAGAAGCAGGAAGCAGGACCACACTCCTCATCTCATTGTCTCCTGAGATAACCTCTTATACATCATTAAACAAGCAATCCATCAAGTTTTTGCAGCTCTTGAAATTTACAACTCTATGAAAAAAAATAAGTATGACAATTTTCCATCCTTAATCCACTTCATTCTAGATAACCTCGTACTCACCTTTATGTCAAAGCTACTCTTCCCTCAAGGCTTCAGTAATATAAAGATTATGTTCTAAACAGTCTAGGGCCTACCCTGATAATAATTTTTCTCAGTGTATAATAATCAATTCACGTTGAAGAACTCAGACCTATTTTGAGAACAACTTTATAAAACAGTTTGCAGAAACTTTTATGTGAGAAACTTTCTATATAGCTCCCTTAACTATAAAGATATGCTGAAGGGAAAACTAATTTTCTCGAAGATTAGGCTATTAGAGATTTGTGTAGTGACAAGATTTTTCTTGTATGATATATTTCTTGAATGTTATTCATTATTTTTTTTATCTTTTTTAGGATTGAAAGCCAGTTTTCAAAAGTTCTGCTGTCTGAAATAAAAGGAAAAATTGTGATTATGAAGTTATGAACTAACATTCACGTTTGCAACTGTTATCTTAAATTGCCATGCATGTTTTTACCACTAGAAAGTTTCCTACTAAATTGTGATAATGCGACAAGCTTTGTATAAAAATAAAATCTTGTTCTCATATTGCTTCAGAATGATGGTTTGTCTGGCATTACTTTCCCTTTAAACTTTAGGAACTTATGCTCGGCTTAATTTTTCCCTTTCAGGTTCCTTCTGATGTTAAAGAAGTTTTGGACACCTTTCGTGTTGCTGCTGAGCTAGGGAGTGAATCACTTGGTGCCTATGTGATCTCTATGGCCTCAAATGTACGATAATGATAATTTTTTGTATTGAATCCAGTAACACTGCTACCTGCTCCAAACAAAAACAATATTATCTTTTGATTTTTTATAAATGTATATTGTATCTGATAACTGCAGGCAAGTGACGTCCTTGCAGTGGAACTTCTGCAGAAAGATGCACGACTTGCTGTTAGTGGCGAGTTAGGACGACCATGTCCCGGTGGAACGTAAGTCTTAAGGCTAAACATTTGATCCCATAACTCTGCAAAATCCTTGTGTATGAACCAGTGATTTTTTGCATTGTTATTATTGAATGCTGTTTTGTACGACGTCGGTTCTATCAATTAAAACATATTGCATGATGAAATTAGTTCAAACAGTTGGCGTTCATGTCCTGGAAATGCGACCAGAATTCAATACTGTTATTGATTGTTCAACATGTGTTTTTGCTGTAACAGCTAGAAAAAGTTGAACGCTATATTTTTTCTTCTACCAACTGAAGAAGCTTTTCACCGGTCTCCTGACTGGTTTACAACAGTCACGTAGTTATTTTAACTTTTCTCGGAAAATGAATACTTATGAGGGTAGGAGAGCCAATTTAGAGGTAGCAAAGATTATCCATGTGCTAAAATATTTCCTGAAATAGGTTGCGGGTGGTTCCTCTGTTTGAAACTGTGGATGACTTGAGGAAAGCAGGATCATCGATCAGGAAACTATTATCTATTGATTGGTATCGAGAGCACATAATAAAGAACCACAATGGACATCAAGAGGTTTGATAACATCAAAATGATCTACTTTCTGGCTGTCACTATTTCAGTTATTATAAAGTTCATCTGGACAGGTCATGGTAGGTTATTCTGATTCTGGCAAAGATGCTGGGCGCTTCACTGCTGCATGGGAACTTTACAAAGCTCAAGAAGATGTTGTGGCTGCATGTAACGAGTATGGTATTAAAGTTACCCTGTTCCACGGGCGTGGAGGGAGCATCGGCCGTGGGGGTGGACCAACGTATCTGGCCATTCAATCTCAGCCTCCAGGTTCTGTAATGGTAAGTTGAATAATAATCTGTGTTAAATGATTTTTAGCTTCAGAGATTAAGAACATTGATTTTTGCTGAATCGATTCTGATCTTTGTTAGAATGCAACGTGGAGACAATCCATTTCTCACGTCTGTCATTAGTCCCGATCTTTAAATTCATGTCCTTTCCCAATTATTTTTCTGGTGTGGGAATTTAACGTGCAATTATTTTGGTCCCAAATGGGAACTGCAGATTACAAATCATCATTTTAACATATTGAATCAATGTAATGCATCTGGCAGGGTACTTTACGATCAACCGAGCAAGGGGAGATGGTGCAGGCCAAGTTTGGGTTGCCTCAGACTGCTGTTAGACAGTTAGAGATATATACCACGGCTGTACTCCTTTCAACCCTGCGTCCACCACTTCCACCTCGAGAAATAAAATGGCGTAATCTCATGGAGGAGATCTCAAAAATCAGCTGTCAAAATTACCGGAGCATGGTATATGAAAATCCAGAATTCATTTCTTACTTCAATGAGGCCACTCCTCAGGCAGAGCTTGGCTTCCTTAACATTGGTAGCCGCCCAACAAGAAGAAAGACCTCTGTTGGGATCGGGCATCTTCGAGCCATACCATGGGTTTTTGCTTGGACACAAACTAGATCTGTTCTTCCAGCTTGGCTTGGGGTTGGGGCAGGTTTAAAGGGTGTATGTGAAAAGGGTCACACTGAAGACTTGAAATCAATGTACGAAGAGTGGCCTTTCTTCCAGAGCACCCTAGACCTTATAGAGATGGTTTTAGGTAAAGCCGATACTCACATTGCAAAGCATTATGATGAAGTCCTTGTGTCGGAGAGTAGGCGTGAAATCGGATCTACATTGAGGAAGGAACTAGTAGAGACTGAGAAGTATGTTTTGGTAGTTAGCAGGCATGAGAAACTATCTGAGAACAATCGAAGTTTGAGAAAGCTGATCGAAAGCAGACTCCATTATCTTAATCCTTTGAACCTACTGCAAGTGGAGATATTAAAAAGGCTGAGATGTGATGCAGAGAACAACAAACTAAGAGATGCATTGCTTATTACTATCAATGGTATCGCAGCTGGAATGAGGAACACAGGTTAAGTGGGTGGACCTTTCATCATCAGGTTAAGTGGTTCTTACTAAGAGGCTTAGAATAAGAGGCATGTCTTTATTTGGATGGTAGGATTGTGCTCAAAAGATGAGCAAAGTCAGTATATTGGAAGAAAATGTAGTTTAATTATTTGGAACATTTTATGTAAATTCTTCTTTGGCCAGTATCTGCATGCTGAACGCTCGAGAATACTGTTCTGTTCCAGTATGTTGAATCCTCAAAGCTCCTTGATTTTGTTGTTTATGTTACCTGATTACCTGCGTCTATTGTCTTGAAAATTATCCGTCTTCTTCCATTTATTGTGCCCATTCTGACCTAATTTTATATGAGATTGATATTTGGTATATTCACAGTGGAAAACCCACTAAGAAAGCCCAAATGGGCTAGCTTCATTTTTTAACATATATACAGCTGCTGGTCAAGTGAACGCTAGAGAAAAGGAAGAAAAACAGAAGAAACAGTTCATTCCATACAGAAACAATTTTAGCACTTCTGGAGGTTGATCCATGTCTATCGAGTTTGAAATTTTTTTGGAGCTGCCTACGGTTAGATTACGGTAGATGGTTGGACACCGCCTTGCCTTTGAGTGAGATATTTTTAATTTATTATTTTCTTACGTAATATTGTCATTTCTTAAGATATTAATTAGTATGTTTCTTAAGATATTAATTAGTATGTCTCTAGTTGTGAGTATGGAGAATTTGTTGTGACTTATTATGATTATGATTGAAATTTTGACTTTGGATTTGTAGTTATACTACTTTGGCTTGAGGTTGTTTTGCCTTGAAATTGCTGATTTTTTTACCTTGATTATTTTTAATGACGCTCTCCATCTATTTTTAATGAACTATTATTGATTATGGTTGAAATTTTGACTTCAATTTGTAGTTATACTCCTTTAGGTTCCGTTTGATTACTATCTAGTTCTTGGTTTTTAAAAATTAAAGCTATTTTTTCCTATTTTGATTACAATGGCTTTCGTCTTTCTTAATTAAGAGTGAAATTCTTAGCTAAATTTAAAAAACAAGAACAAAATTTTAAAAATTATTATTATTATTTTTTTAAATTTTAAAACTTGGCTTAATTGTTCAGCAAGAAATTTAGAGGTAGAAGTGGTATTTTTAGGCTTAAACAAAAAACAAAAAACTAAGACTTTGTTTGATAACCATTTGGTTCTTGATTTTTAATTTTTAGTTGATGTAAGATCTTTAAAAGTATTACATATTGATAGAATTTTTTTTTCTAGAAAATTAAATGCTACATGAAAATTTATGGAATAATTGCATAAAAAACCTATTTTAAAGGTCTAGAATGGAAAATGACCTAACTTTTTTAAAAAAAATATCAAATGATCCTTTGGTGATGTCATGACCACGTGAAGTTATGGTATTGCTGTTCTTCATATATTTTTTTCTTTTTCCTCTTCTTCTCCACGTGAAGTTCAGTCTTTCTCCTTCTCTTTTTTTTTTCTTTCTGTTCTTTTCCAACGTCTTCTTCTTCTTCACAGGCATCTTCTTGTCCTTTGGGCGTCTTCTTCTTCTCTGCCACGATGAGTCCACACGAGCAACTCCGATGCGTCCAACTCCGGTGAGCGAGAGCGAGAGAAAGTGATTATGAGTGAGGAAAGGAAGAAAAAGCGAGATGAGCATTTCCACGTGCGCGAGTTCATTTTAGTAGTTTCATCCGAACTTGACATCAACAAAGGGTCATTTGACATTTTTTTAAAAAAATCCGGGTCATTTAGCATTTTCGGCACAATTTTTGGGAGTACCGTACATATTTCCTTGTAATATCAATTTTTATCCGAAAAGGAGTAGAAATACAAAAAAAAAAAAAAATGATAATAATAAATTCGATAAAAATAGATATTTGATAAACTTAACATTTAATTAAGAAAGTTTATATATATATATAAAAGTAATATTCAATGGGTAAATCGAATGGGTCAATCCAACCTTACCTAAAATTTGATACAATGAACCAAACTAAACTAAAGAATTGAACCATGGAGTTGACTATTGAAAATTGGGCCGATCTAATCCTAACCCAAACCATCCCTTAGGTCCATTAGCCTCTAGTCTGAATTGATCTTTTTAGAGCCAATTCGGCTCAATAATGAGGATAATATATACAAGTTAGAGGTTAGAATGTCTACTCCACATATTAAACTAGAAAAAGAAAAAAGAAAGATTGTGACAAACTATGTGAGAGTATAAATTACCATTACCCCTACCTAAAAATAAGTAGAGTGAAAATAGTTGTAGCTTTGTGGTAGTACTTTACAAATTTTGATGCAAAAAAAGGAGTGAATGTACTTGAAAAAAACACAAAACAACAAAAAAAGGGAGAAGAAAAAGAAGGTTTGAAAATTTTGTTACTTTCAAATTCATAGTAATTGTTTTGTGGTGAATCTGCTAGCTTAGTTATTAGCTATATGGTAGGAAAAAGTACAAATAAAAAAGAAAAGAAAAGAAGAGCCACATGTTTATGCATTGTTCATAGTACTAAAATTAAAGTAAAAAAAAAAAGAGGGACCCCAAAAACAACAGTTAGCTTTTTCAAAGGTTACAATAGACCATATTTCTTCCCAAACTATGTCTGTTGAGGGACACATACATATGTACTGTTTCCTTTTCTAGGTTTAATTGGTTTTTAATTAAGTACACTTTACCTTTGGGAAATTTTCACACATAGAAAAAAAAGAAATTTTTAAAAAAAGAAACTATTTACACAAAATAACAAAATTTTTAGATAGTTGTGATAGAGGTTGATAAAAGTCTATCAGGGTCTATCAGTGGTAGAAATGAAAGAAGTCTATCACTGATAGATGCTGATAGAAGTCTATCAATGTCTATTAGTATTTTTTTTTGTTATTTTATGTAAATAGTTTGACATTTTTTCTATTTGTGAAAATTTCTCTATAAAAAATGTCAAATTATTTACATAAAATAACCAAAAAAAAAAAAAATAAAATATTGATAGACAGTGATAAATTTGTATCAGCATCTATCAATAATGGACTTTTATCATTTATATCACTGATAGACTTCTATTAGCGTCTATCACAACTACCTAAAATTTTTGATATTTTGTATAAATAGTTTTCCTTATTTTTCTATTTTTTAAAATTTTCTTCTTTCTCCTCTTTTATTATTATAATTTATTATTTTTTTTAAATCTATCTGTGTGCTATAATTTCAAGTGGTTCTATTCCACCCTATTCTTAGTACTATAGTCCTAGGTTGATTTTGATTGGTCTTGGTGGTTCTTTTTTCCTTCTTTTTGGGTGGGGGCCATAATTTTATGTATTTAACTTTGAAATAAAGGCCAGAGAAGATATGAATGTATATGATATGGTTTGGTAAGATCTCATTAAAATTGGAAGGACAATGTTAATGAACATATATAGCTTTGAGAAAAGGGTAAATGTGTAATTAACCATCCTTAATCTCAAGATAATTTTTAACTTAGTCTTTAATCTCTAATTATTGTTCCATTAACATATTTAAACATGTTAAAAAGAAAAAAGAAAAAAAAACACATAATTATCGAATTTTACAAATTACATACATAGGTTGCGTTCTAGCTAGCTAGTCTATCCAACTCATTATTCTACCTAATTGAAAATAAAGTATTAGATTTGTTAAAATTATGAGTCATCAAATATTTCCATATAGTACAAAAATAAAATTTGATATCTATCATAGTCAAATGATCTAAAGATTTGTTGGTTTTTTACTATCATATATACGGCTAAAGTTTAAGTCTTAAAAGTGGTAAAGATGAAAGGTGAATCGAACACAAAAAAATTTATTTGTGATTGAAAATGATTAAAACGACAATCGAAAACGAAAAATGATGAAAAGATTTAAAACACAAACCAAAGAAATGACAAGAACCAATAACTTAATTGAAAAACATTAGTTAAAAAGGTGAGGTACGTGTTAAAAGAAATAATGGCATTTCTATAAATGAAGCAAAGGTTATTGTAGGGTGTGTCCTTTGTTTGAAAACAAACATATAGTAATCAATGCAATATGGTTGGAAAGACAAGGATTTTATTTTTTATTTTTTTTAATTTTATTTTTGTCTGAAAGAGAGAGCTACCTGTCGGAAAAAACCAAATAGGTTTAAATAGGAAAATTCATACTACTAAGCATGGTAGTATTTTCTTTTTTTAATATATTATTTGATTTTATGAACTCTACGTTAATCTTAAATTAATACCATGTTATAAATTATTAATGAAAGTAGTAGAAAAAGGTTTAGTTAAATATATATTTTAATGTATTGATTTATTTTTTAATTTAGCTAGTCTCTACAATCTAAAAAGTTTTAATTAGCTAGCGATCAACATGATACTTAATGAGTTGGTAAATATTTGTAAGAGAAATTAAATTATGAAAAATTTTCATAAATAGAAAAAATGTCAAACTATTTACAAAAAAATAGCAAAAAAAACATTAATAGATTTTTATCAGCATCTATCAATGATAGACTTCTATCATTTCTATTACTGGTAGACCTTGATAGACTTTTATCGGCGTCTATCACAACTATCTAAAAATTTTGCTATTTTGTGTAAATAATTTCCCTTATTTTTCTATTTTTAAAAATTCTCCTTAAATTATACTACGTTAGAGAAAAAAAAATTATGATCCCTTAAAAATTAGAAAAAGTATGAATAAATTTTTGCTCCAATGTTCTAGGAGGGGGATCACAGGCCATCTAATCTCATGAAAGACAGCTTGTTGCAACTTTGCAAGCAGTTGCGCTATGCTCGCTGTATCGCAAAGCAAGTGACCAGATAGCCATGTGCGAGCATATATCGTCTAAGCAAACCCACCAGCGTGGGCATACATCCATTCAGGTCAGGGTCAAGTCAGCGGGAAAAATTGTAGTGGCACCTAGCTCTACATCACTCAACAAATTGCCCATGTACCAAGGAGTCGTGCTCTCGTGACACCTCGCAACATGTTGATTGAAGAATCCCACCTTTGTCCTCGGCGGAGTTTAACCTCTAATCTAAATGTTTACACATTAAATAGTTGTTTAGGAGACTGAAATGCAATCTGAATTACTGAGAATCAGATGAGTATTGGAATGCGTGAGGTATTAAGAGCGGGACGGAAATGAGATCATAAAACGTGAAAATGATGGGAAAGAAGATTTGGTTAAAAACTGTCGAAACGAAATGTGTTTAATACTACAAATCGGGTCCAAACCGCTCAATCCAAACATGGGTTTTGGATTACATTACCATCCAAATCCATTCCAATAAGGGTTGAAACTTTTTGTCAATCAACATATATAATTGAAAAATGTTATAACATAAGAGACCAGATTAAATTTTTTATGAACAATAGGGGTTAAATTGAATAAAAGTATTTTATATATATATATATATATATATATAGTGGGATAGGGAAAGAGGGTTTTAGGTAGTTTGAAAATATTTATTTGGAGTGATATTTAAATAAGGTGATAGGGTTGGGAGAAGGAGGTTGGTGTGTTTGAAATTAAAGTAAGTTAAAGAGAACAGAAGAAGCTGAATCTTATGAAGCAGTTTTGAAACAAAGTACTCTCATTTGTCCCTTTCTCTTTTCCTTATTACAGTAAAGACAGCAATGAATTTTAGTACACATAACACCTTCCATCTCACTTCTCTCATCTTCCTATTCACATCAACTTTGGATTTTTCACACTCTCATCTCCTTTTGTTTTTTCTTTTTTCCTTTTCATTTCTAGATACAAAAATAGAACTACTTGTCAAAAAAAAAAAAAAAAAAAAAAACAAAAAATCAATTTATACTCTTGAATTCCCGGTTTATATCAATTTAAACCCTAAAGTCGTAATAATGATATCAATAATTTGAACCTTGAACTTTTGTAAGTGTATCAATTTATGCTCTCCACTTGGAAAGATCTTAAGTGAAACTTGTAGTTGTATCATTAAGCCTCTAAACTTTTATAAATGAATCGATTTAGACTTTTAGTTAGAATTTCCTTTTAGAATTGTCTATATATTTAGTATTTGTATATTTTGTAAACCTGACATTTGAAGAAATCTACACACGTTTGAGAATTAATATATGGATGATTTTCAAAAAATAATCGTAATTAAAGGTCTAAATTGATTGACTTAGGAGTTTAATTAACTCAAATTATAAGTTTCACACAATATTGATCAAACGAATCTAAAAAAAGTAAATTTAATATACTTATGAAAGTGTAGAGTTTAAATTAATACAATTATTACTCCAGAAAAAAGTTTGAGGTATAAATTAATATTTGCTTTAAAAAAAAATTGCCTTTGAGCCTAGTTTCACCCTTCAACTTAGGGATTCACACAGTCCCCCATATGAAAATATTAATACAATTATGTCAATATGAATAGATATTTCTTGAAAAATTAAATATAAAAAATTCATTAAAAATTTACATCATAAAATCTCACAATTCTTCTAGATAATTTAAAATTTCTTATTATTAATATTAGATCCATATTATTTATTATTTCGTCAATTTCTTTTTAAAATAATAGAAAATTATTTTACCTCTCATATCAATATGAAATCTATAAATGTATAGAAATGTTGTGATGTGGATGAAAATTGAAAACTTTGAAGTGATTATTGCATTAAAGGCAGCTGTGAACTTGTCCAAAAAAAGAAAAAAAAAAAGAAGCTGACTTCCACCTATTAAATTGGATCAAGAGGTTGCTTCATCTCTTGGGGGGGCCGAGGAGGCGAGAGAAAAAGTTAATCAATATATCTAGAAAAGTCTATGAAAAAAAATTGTGTATATCATAACTCTAGAAACTCAAAAGTTTAATTATTAAATCACCCCTCGATTCAAAAACTTAAGTTAATAAGTGAAAGACAAATTTAATATTATATCATCTAACACTCTTCCTCACTTGTGAGATAAGAGCCTAGGACTATCTTGAAGCAACCTGCTCTGATACCATCTTAAATCATCAATTGTGGACTTGAAATATGAAGAATGCCCAACAAGTAGAAATGATTATTAATTGGGGAGGAAATAACAATGCAAGAGCTTGAACACAGGATCTCCTGGACCACTTGCTCTGTTACCATGTTAAATCGTCAATGATACAAAACTTTAAGCTTATAGGTAAATTGGTGATTTAAGATGGTATCAGAATATGTTGATTTACGAAGTCATGTATTCAAATTCCTGCATTGTTGTTTTCTAATTAAATTTGTCTTCTCCTACTAGCTTTAAACTTTAAATTTTGAGGACAATGGACGATTTTAGTTAGATTATATGAAAATTTCTTACAATACCTAACTAAAAGGAAAAAACTAATAAATTATAAGACTATAATGATTTTGAATATTCACAAAATTTCATACTATTAAATACCATACAAAAAAAAGCATTACAAAGATTCAACAACTTAATGGGTACCCACTAAAAAATTTACTATTTTAATCTTGAAATTAAAGGACATGCATGCCTAATTGAAAAATCTTGAGTTTGAAGTTTGGAGGTTCTCAAAAGAGACAGGAAAAGAACCCTACCAAACTTGAGCTTAATGTGAAGATGTAGACAACTAAATATAAATTTTGGATTCATTTCAAAATTTTGCTTTTTCATTTATTTATTTATTATTATAATTGTAAATTTTGACAAAGATATTTCAGCTAACTAAGTAGTACTAAACAAAGAGGTCATTGGATGATCAAAGGACCAAAGTTAAGATACCAAAATGACTTTTTTCCATTCTATTTCCAACCATATTCCACAACCATCCAACATTAAATAATGGAGAATTTTTAAAAGTAGAAAAACAAGGAAAACTATTTATACAAAATAGTAAAATTTTTAGATAGTTGTGATAGACGCTGTAGAAGTCTATCAGGGTCTATCAGTAATAGAAATGATAGAAGTCTATCACTGATAGATGCTGATAGAAGTCTATCAATGTCTATCAGTGTTTTTTTTTGTTATTTTCTGTAAATAGTTTGAAATTTTTTCTATCTGTGAAAATTTCCCTTAAATAATTACAAAAAAAAAAAAAAAAAATCATTTTTTTTTCTTTTGTTCCTATGTATTTCAAGTACTGTTTGCCTTTTAGCTACTTGGGAATCCCTTCCCACTTGTTGTTCTCTTTCATATGAATTGATTTGCAAATGATGTAATATGTACTTATACGATACTTATGATGAAAATTATAAAAACTTCAGCTTTTTTTTAATGGTTTAGTGTATTAGAAATAGATTTATTAATGTTAGCTAAACCGTTAAAAATCCAATTATTGATTTAATCAAGTTTTATTTTGTACTAAAAAAGGTTTAAGTTTTATTTGTGGTTTAGGTAATTAGAGTAAAAATCCTTGAGCTTGAAAAAAGTGGCAAATTCTATTATAATATTGTCTTGTGATTAATTGATAATTGAGTACTCACACTTGAAAACAAAACAAATAAATAAAATCTAAAAAAAAAATAGTTTTCAAAAACTTGTTTTTATTTTTGGAAATTGACTAAAAATTTAAATGTTTATTTAGAAAATGTGAAAACCACGAGTAAGAAATTTTGAGAGAAAACAAACACAATTTTTCAAAAAAGAAAAAAAAAAAAGGTTACCAAATGATGCATTAGAGCTTGTTTGTAAGAAATCTGAAAATAGAAATTTGAAAACAAGAAACTCAATGGAAATAGAGTTGTATTTCATGCTTTTAGATATGTGTTTGGTAGTAGATTCAGAAATTCAATTCTAATTTAAACAATTGTTTAAAATGTGTTTGATACTATATTTATAAATCATAAAAGTAGTTGTAGTTACCCACTAAATATTTATAATCATACAACGTGCTTAAACAATTGTTTAAAATGTGTTTGTATGAATGTGAAGTGCTTATAAAAATATCAAGGAGAAAACCTAAGGGTTTGGGAAAAAAAGGCCAAAAAAGTATGATTGAAGATAATCAATGGTGGATCTAAAATTTTAAGGCACGGGCACAAGTAACAAGATCATATTAGCTTAAATTAAAAGTTTAGGTCCTAATTAACTTTTGAGTCTACTTAGTCCCTATACGTTAAAATGTCTAATAGGTGTCTAATAAATTTCTAATTTTTTTAATTTTATGTCTAATAAATTTTTATAGTTTCAATACTATATGAAATAGGTTCTCTAATATATTCAATCATTATTTTTAATTCAAATGTTCTATTATATATAATAATTTATTTTGTATCTAATAAATATTCAAGGTCTATTACATACAAAATTGAAACTCATTAATCTATTAGATATTTTTAAACTTTAAAGACTTGTTGGACAAAAAGAATTAAAATTTTAAATATATTATTTATTACAAAATTAAACTATAATAATATATGGTAGAAAACAATACAAAACCAGCAACCCCATTGGAGAAAATATAGGAAGGTCCTTTCTTTTGCCAATCAATAACTAACCCACTAAGAATTTTGTAAAGTTGTGTAAAATTGAATTAATTTAATTGAATTTTATTATTATTTTTAATTAAGTGTAGCAATCAAGAAAGCAAAATGAGTGTCTCATATCAAGAACTAAAATTTCCATTTTCTGAGGTGACTTTTGGGGATCTAATCAGCTTCCTCAAACATTAATGTTTTAGAATCCATCCTCTCTTATTGGTTCCAAATTTTAATATTAATTTTAGTAATGCATCATAGTGACCACAAAGCCAATGGTTGACACTAATACACAACAATATAAATATACTTTGCCTACTCCACACACTCACAAGCTCTTTTTTTGCCAAAATTTTAAACTTGTTTCTAATGTAATTGTTTAAATTTTAAATTTTAAATATATTGTTTATTTTTATGTGTATTACATTTTTCTTATCACGAGGCTTAGGAACTAACTACCATGTATCTTTTTTTTTTCTTTTTTTCATTAAGACATTGTATTCATCCTCCATAACTTTTTTTTTTCTTTCTAGTGAGTGTGTTTTAAAGCTTCCTTACCATCAAATGGTTCGATTTGAGTATAATCAACTAAATAAACTTTGGACTTAAAAATACCACTCTTACCTTGAGTTATCATAGGATGAGTAGAAACTGGAGTTGAAGGAGAGATTAGTATAGTTTTAGTAGGTCTCTAAGAAGCATCATCTTGAGATCGTTCAATTGAACATGTATCTGAAGTGTATGTACATTAATAAGGATTAGATGACCAAAGTTGTCAATAACTGGAATAGAATTATGCCTTACCTCATTATAGTTCTCAAATTGAAAAGGAAGCTATTGACTATTTTAAATCCATTTATGAAGGATCCTTTAGAGAGTGGAATATTGTAAATTAGTGATGTCAAAACATTTTGGCTCACTAATTCATTTACTAAAGAAGAGAACAATGACTGCGTTTAAGGAATTTGAGAAAGAACAAAGCTTGAGGGCTTGACAATAGTACACCCTCGAGCAAGACCTTATGGAGACGTTTCATGATTTTTTTCAAAAGGAATAGTCAATAATAGGGGTGTTTGTTAGTCTTTTCGTTTGGGCTCAACCAACAAAAGCTTGCAAAAAACGACCAACCATTGTCAGTTAGGTCGATTTCAATCAATCGATTGAGACGGTTTTCGGCCAAACTCTATTCATTGGTCAACAATAGGGGTGTTCATCAGTTGTTCGATTTGGGCTTCTTATTAAACCTTCCAACCAACCAACCAAAGCTTGCATAAAAACCAACCGACTACTGTTAGTTAGGTTTGTTTCAATTGATTGATCGAGTCAATATTTGACTTAACTCTGTTCACCCATAGTCAACCAAAATGCGAATGAAACGTATATTGCCTTTATCCCTAAAATATTCAAGACTGCAAAAATGACAGATAACTAATCAACTAAGGCATGTTACTCAAACTGGATATGAAAAAAGTTTCCACAAATTAAAACTGAGAATTCATTTATTCAATTCTTATTCTTTCCTCATAGGCTTCAACAAGACTTGGAGAAAATTGATTTGGCCTATATCTCAACTAAAAACTTCTCCAATCCTTGTTAATGGAAAGGTTAGAGGGAAGATTTTTGCCCTAAGGGGAATTAAATAGGGAAAGCTTATATTCCAATCGAGTAAAAATCTATTGGACATCATTAAGACATTTGCCGTAAGGGGAATTAAATAGGGAAAACTTACATTCCATTTGAGTAATAATCTATTGGACATTATTAAGACAAGCTCACTTGTTGCATGAGATAATTAGTATCTTCTATGTCAAATACAACAATTCGTCCCCTTTGATAACTATATAAAACATCAATATTTTTTTAAGCTTGAATAACTATTTTGTTTTAGTTTTTTATTTTTTAAAAACTAATCATATATTTGAAACACTACTTCTAGTTTTTTTTTTTTTTTTTTTTTTTTTTTTTCATTATGTAACTTTTAGGGATAAGTTTTGAAAATTAAGGCTCCATTTGGTAACATTTAGTTTTTGGTTTTCGATTTTTGAAAATTAAGTCTATTTTTTCTGAGTTTCTTATAATGATTTGCATCTTTATTCAGTCAAAGAGTTAAATTTTTAGCCAAATTCTAAAAACAAGTTTTAAAAACTACTTTTTTTCAATAGTTTTCAAAACTTGACTTGGTTATTAAAAACATTGGTAAAAAAGTAGATAAACAAAACAATAAATTTAGAAGTAGAAAAGAGCGTTTAATAATTTAATTCTCAAAAACTAAAAATCTAAATCTAAATTGTTACCAAATAAGGCCTAAAGTAGTTTAATTTGAAATCTTCGGTATGAATTCAAATGTTTCCTTCAAAAATACTTAAAACCATAGAAAAGTATATTATATATATGGAAACACAATCACAATCTTTTCAAACTCAATGATCAAATGATTATATCAAATATGATTTTTTTTTTATCTGTGAGTGTTTGGGTTAGTTTATGTGCACCTCGATTAATCTCGCGAGACAATCCGCCTGACTCTACAACATTTGAGTGTCAAAGAAACATGTCGGATATTAAATTTTAAGTAGATGACTACCATGGATTGAACTTCATGACCTCTTAATCCTTTGTTGTTGAGTTATAAGAGTTTTTGTCTATCCCATTTAATTTCTAAATTTAATGTTTGAAATTCTTTATTTTATTGTTAGATTTAATTTTTAGATTTTAATTTTTTAAGTTAGGTAAGTTTATATTTTAATGATGCTTTTAATTTTGTAAGTTAGATCTATTAATTTACGTTCACCTTTGTACCTATATAAGGGTGATCTCCCATGTAAAGTTTGTATCACCAATATTTTCTACTTTAATAAGAAGTTCAAATCTCACTCTCTTATTTTTATTTTTCTTCTCTTTGTTTAACAAACATTGAGACATTGATTTGCTTCTGCAACATTTATTTTTTCCATCGAGTTCACTTTCTCAACCGAAAGTCATGTCTTTCATTTACTATTAAGCCCACCTATAATGATTAATAGGGTCTTAGTTTTCAAAACTAATTTTGGAATTTAAAAACAGTACTCTTGAAAAGCAGATAACAAAATAAAGATAATATTCAGCGGTTTAATTTTCGAAATTCAAATAGCTGGAGCCTAAAAATTTGAAATATAAAAATTAAATTGGTGACCCAAAAAGAAATAAATGTAGAAATAAAAAGTGGAGGGTTACAAACATCCACCTTAAACTTAGAGATAATAGAGAAAGAGAGTGGATATGACTGGGATGTCCATATCAGTTTATTAGTGCTATTCAAAATCCAAAACGATTGGGCCCCAAAATATTAGTAAGCTCGAGAAGGAACTCTTGCTTTTTTAAATTTATAATTTAATTTTTATTTTAAAAAATTACCATAAATAACAAAAATATCAAATTATTTATAAATATAGAAAAATTTTACTGTTTACCAATAATAGACTGCGATAGAATTCTATCAATCTATCGCTCAAGCGATAAAATTCTATCGTGGTCTATCGTTGATGGACAATAAAACAATTTTATATTTGTAAATAGTTTGACTAATTTTTTTATATCTAAAAATTATCTTTTTATTTTTTTTATATAAATTTTCTCTCTCCTCTCACCTACCACTATAAATTAAATGTCGAGGGATCTCTTGTCAAAATTTTATATTGTCAAAAATCTTTTTTGTAAAGTAGTAGCTTTTTCCCATAACACAAGTTTTTCAAATCTATGATTATGCTTTTCTATAGCTTTTTACATCTCTTTCTCTCTCCCTCTCTACTAACATCAAACCAAAAAGATTTTTCTTTTCCTTTCTAAAACACACAAAAAAAAAAAAATCAATACAAAAACAAGGGACAAAAAGTTTTCAATATTGACCTTCAATAATTCCTTTTTCTCTCCAAAACCCACCATTTCTATTTTCTTGGATTTTACCTTATCATGACAAAAATATATAGACAAGAAAAAAAAATAAATTAGAAGAAGAATGAGACGTAGATTTATTAATCGTGTGTTAGATATGTCTAGAAATAGATGAGAGATATAACTTTATTATTTTGAGAAGCAACAGAGTAATGAAAATAGAGATACTATGTGTTAGATAACGGATTCATGGCATCTTAATACACCATCAAATGAGTTTTGTTTGGTGTTTTTTTAATCTTTCAATTAGACCATAAACAAGGTTTAAAATGTCGAGTTTGACGAAATATTGAGGTCTCAATTTTACAAACATGTCAATTGAATTATCAATAAAATGTAGATTTGGATAGATATTTCTGGAAAAAATTACAAAAATTAAATTAGTAAATAAACATTGTACACACCTAAACAAGCTCAAATTTACTATATTTATATTTTATTTACTTTAGTGGCATTTTGTTGCTTATTTTTTAAATGTTTCATATATTTTCTTTAACGATATAATATGTCAATTCACTTATCACATTCAATTTATGAAAATATGAAAACATCGACAAAAATGTTGAACATGTCAACGAAATTTTAATGTCATGATGATTTAGGTCCATTCTTGATTTTTTTTTCTTCTTTTAAATGGATTTTGTCCAATTTTCACTCTAGCAAGTAAGCTACCATTAATACCCACGAGACATTTTCTTTTGATTAATTAGTCCTTTAGTTCTTATCCAAAAAAAAAAAAAAAAAAAAAAATTAGTACTTTAGTTTGATAGCAACTTTTCCACAAATTTGTTGACATTAGTTGAAATGCATGGATTCAATTCATTATAATATGACTTTAACAGCTCATAATTCAAGTTTTTTCTAAGATATAAAATGCGAAAGAATCTAAATCGTATTATTTGTCAACTATTATGATGTAATTAGGGTTTTTATGTGTAGTTCGACAATCAACCAACTAAATTTCCTCTCTCATGTATAAAAATTCTTTATATAGCTAATTTATTTTTGGAGAATTTTTAAAAATAGAATAATAAGAAAAACTATTTACACAAAATAACAAAATTTTTAGATAGTTGTGATAGACGTTGATAGAAATCTATCAGGGTCTATCAGTGATAGAAATGATAGAAGTCTATCACTGATAGATGCTGATAGAAATCTATCATTGTTTATCAATATTTTTTTTATTTTCTGTAAATAGTTTGACATTTTTTCTATTTATAAAAATTTTTCTTTATTTTTCCTATGATTGGAATTTAATATTTTAGGTACTCGGTTAGATAATTATTTTTGTTTTTGTTTTTAACTTTTCTAAAAAAAAATTATGATGGTTTTCTCAATATTTCTTTACAAATGTTTTCTTCCTTCGGTAGGAAACAATATTTAAATTCTTAGTCAAATTCTAAAAGCAAAAATAAGTTTTTTTAGATCTCGTTTGATAATTACCATTTGGTTTTTGGTTTATAAAAAATTAAGCTTATAAATTCTATTTTCACCTCTAAAGTACTCTGTTATGTTGTTCACTTTCTATCAATGTTTTAAAAAATCAAATTTAGTTTTGAAAATTAAAAAAAAAAATGTAGTTTTCAATTTTATTTTTTTTTAAATTTTGACTTGGAATTCAAGTATTTTTTTTGTCACTTCAAATATTTCTTTAAGATAGGTAAAAACTATAATAGAAAAATTGAGAGAAAACAAGCTTAAATTTTAAAAATAAAAAACTATTAAACGAAATTTGTTATCAAACTAGGCTTAAAAACAATTTTTTTTTATTTCCTTTTTAAAACTTGGACTTGGATTTTAATTTGAAACCATGCCCTAACACGTATAGAAACAAAACCATAAATTATTAGGTAAAAGTGGTGCTTATAAGCTTAATTTTAAAAAGACCTAAATGGATATCAAACGAAATTTCATTTTAATCGAGCTTTCGACATGTACATAATTTGTAAATTGCACATTCATTTCGTCACGCTAATTTTAAATTGAGACAGTATAAAATGCAAGGTTTACCATATCCAACATTTTTCACGACATGATTAGTAAAACCAACCAAACACCAACCATTTTTCTCTCCTTGTCTGAAATTCCAAGGAAGAAGAAAAACATGTCATAACTTAATGACATGTAAAAGAATAATAATGTTAAATAAAAAATAAAAATAAAAATAAATCCTAGAAATAGAGGATCTATATATTTAACTAGAGTGCAAAAATTATGAATGGTTTAGGGATTGTGTAAAAAGGGATTTCTTGCCTTTCTTTTTTAGGAAATCTCAATGCTAAAAAAAAAAATCGATTCTTAATTTAGCCCAAGATTCCTCATTCAAGTCTAAGAGAAGGAAGAGGGTGGAGATTCATTTTTTTTTTAAATTTTTTTTATTTATCAACAAAATATAATGTATTAAGTATTAACCAATTGAGCTACGTTTTGAGGTCCGTTACCAAAGTAATGTAACATGATCATTCAAATTAATGAGAAATTCTGTCACACATTGAGATAAATGTATGTGCTCAAATTAAACCAATTATTAAATCACCAATCAATTCAAAATTTAAAGTTGATAGGTTACGATAAATTTAATTGTTTTAGGCCCCGTTTTGTAACCGTTTAGTTTTTTGTTTTTAAAAATTAAGCCTATTTCCTTCCAATTTCTTACTATGATTTGCATCTTTTTTAAGTACAATGGTTGAATTCTTAGCTAATTCCAAAAATTAAAAAAAAAATTTAGAAGCTACTTTTTTTAGTTTTCAAAATTTGGCTTGGTTTTTAAACCATTAGTAAAAACTAGACAACAAAGGAAGAAATTTGGAGGTGGAAGTAGTGTCTATAAGCTTAATTTTCAAAAACAAAAACAAAAAACGAAATGGTTACTAAAAGGGGCCTTAATGATTTAACACTCTCCATCACTAGTGAATTTTAAAATTTGTAGAATGTCCAACAACTAGACATCAATATTAATAAGATAAGAAATGACATTATAAGAATTCAAACATAAGACTTTTGGTTCGAATACCATGTTAAATCAATACTAAACTCAAGAACTTAAGCTTAGAAATTGCAGCAATGCTCTAACACTCTTCTTGATCACTTGTGGGTTTTAAAAATTTGTACCATGCGCAACACATAGAAATCAATATTAATAAAAAAGAAATGTCGTTATAGGAGTTCAATCATAAGACTTTATACTCAGATACGTATTGCGTTAGATCAATACTTAACTCAAAAATTTAGGCGTAGAGAGATCACAATAAATTTAATTTTTTTAATGTTTTAATAATCTCCCTTTCGTGTGTATTTTAAAATTTTGCAGGATAATAATGTCTACCAAGTAGAAATCTTTATTAATCGAAAAAAAATGACACTACAATGTTTCTATTTTTTATTTTTTTATTTTTTTATTTTTTAACGATACGTAGGATGAGGGAATCAAACCTCAGACTTTGAAGTTAATATTACAAGTTCATGTTAATTGAATTAGCTAGGCTCATGTCGGTATACTACAGAAGTTTAAACATAATTTTTTTTTTTCTCAAATACCATGTTAAATCAACACTAAATTCAAAAATTTAAGTTTGGGGGGGATATATAAAATTTATTTTTATTTTTATTTATTTTTACATACAGAAAGGCCTAAACAAATAAAGTGTGATTTGAAAGATGTGGGGTGGTTTGATTGTGTTAAAATCCATATAATGGCCCGAATGGCAGAATGGATTCTGGGTCTCTTGTCCTTCCCATTTTAGGTATGGATTGTAACAGTTTCTGATTGAACAAAATCCAAAGGGTCAAAATTAATTCAAAATAATAATAATAATAATAATAAGAAAAATTTACACCAAAAAATGTCAAACTATTTACAGAAAATAGTAAAAAAACCATTGATAGACATTAATAGATTTCTATTAGTGTCTATCAGTGATAGACTTCTATAATTTCTATAATTGATAAACTCTGATAGACTTCTATCAGCGTCTATCACAACTATTTAAAAATTTTGCTATTTTGTGTAAATAATTTATCTTATTATTCTATTTTTTAAAATTTTCTTAATAATAATTTGAAAATTAAAGTTATGGAGAAGGCCACGTCATAATCAGATTGAATTTAATTTGGCCATTAAAGCCCAAAAATACTGTGCTCTCTGCTCTCCTTTCAACTTCAAAGCCTCTTCAACAGTTCACACAAACTCAAAATTAAACCTTTTTTTTTTTTTTTTTTTACTTATTGTGGTTTGGCTCTGGTGGTAAGTTTTAGTATTTAATTAAATACTTTTCTTAACGGTTTGGTTTAGTTTCTGTGTATTCCTAGCTATAAAAAGGTACGTATAACAGTTAAATTCCTGACATGAGGAGTAATTTAAGGTTTCTTTTTTCTTTTTCGAGGTCTAACTATAAAAGTAGAGATTCAAACTTTTAGCACTTGTAATAATATTAATTATGCTTAAGTTATTTAAGTAATTTACAAAGTGAACTAATCTCAATTCACATCAAATATGTGTTAATTAATGATCAAGAGTCTGTGACCAAAAATAAAATCCTTTCACATTTCTTTACAAATGTATGATATTGTCTACTTTGAACATAACTCTCGTGGCTTTGCTTTTAGTTTCACCCAAAAAATCTCATACGATTAGAGATAGTTGTCCTTACTTATATATAATGGATCTTCTCCTTATCTAACCAATGTATAACTGTTAGTCGCACTCCAACGAAAAGTTATGCATTTTTCTAGAAGAAATTATGATATTTAAAAGTTTAAAGAAGTTGATTTGAATTTTCAATTAATCGAAAACGTCAATACTATCTTAATTGTTTTGTTAGATCATATTAACTATTATATACATGATACAAGATTAAAAAAAATGGTCGCTAACATGAGCATAACTCAGCTGACATGAATTTGTACTATTAACTTCGATGTTAGAAGTTCGATCTCCCATCCTGCATATTGTCAAAAAAAGAAAAAGTCAATAACTTACCAACTTGAGAATGATCCAAACTTTTCGGATCTAAGAACTCTAAGGTTTCTACATTCAACTTCTCTGAATTATGTGATGGTCAAATGTGTTTTCTCTGTCTGAATTTTGTCATGGATTTATTATTATACCTATATATTTTAGACAATTATTTTAAATGATTGACAAGACACCAAGTTGGGCACCATTTAATTAAGAGTACTATTAGATATTTAAATGTACCAAATTAAAATCAATTTCCAAATTTTAGGGATTAAATAGTTTGTTTTTTTAATCCAAAATATAAGTTCAATTATTCAATTAGAAGTTGCAAAAAGTATGAATATTTAAAACTGATTACTTTTCCAAATGACAATGATCTGAGTGGCCACTCTTATAAAACACTAGGGTCACAATTAATAAACAAAACAGAGCCAATTATCAAAGAAGGGTTTTTGGAGGTTTCTCTTTTTAGGGCATAGGTAAAGATAAACCTAATGTTTAATTAATTAATTTAATGTTGGCTCCCCTTTATAGTTGCATCCACAAACACATAATGGTCCTTTGAATTTCGTTTCATTAGTATAAAGAAAATCATAAATAAATTAAGCAACAAATAATATAAATTAGGCAGGTTTCTAACCAAAAGTCGTTTCTAAAACAGAAGTATGAGCAACCATATTAGAAACTCTTAAGATGTGGACGAAACCGTAAATAAAATCTTTCCTCTATGCTTTTGAAAAATAACATTTAAAAAGTTTTCGAGTTCATCTTTGTAATGGTGTTGACCCATGAGAAGTTGCCAAAGAATGGTGTCATGTGTGTCAATGGCAAGAGTGACTCCATATAGTAAGATCACTGCCTCAACTAATTCCACCATTTCAAAATATTGGAAATGCAACCAAAGTCTCATACGTTGGTTAGATAAAGATGATGATCATTGGTATATAAGTAAGAACAACTATCTCCAATGCTATGAGATATTTAGGTAAAATCAAAAGTAAAGTCATGAGAATTATGTCTAACCGTAGACAATATCATACCATCGTAAAGATATCTGAAGGGTCGTTATCCTAACACAAAACAAAAATAAAGAGAGAAAAAAAAACTTGATCACTAGAATTATCGGGGATTGAAAAGTTTGAGATTATAATTAGTGTATATAGATACTCAATACACCTAAAGTGAACCCATCCATATTGTCTTACTAATTGAAATTCATTAGCCCACTTAATTTCTAATAATACTTATACTTTCATAATCATTTGGTTTTTTAACATTACTTCTAGCTACGAATTCATTTTACATTCTGGCTAAAAAAGTCAAATGTTACTTTAAAGAAAAAAAGAAGCCGATTATAAAGAAATTGTGAGAAAATAAGCACGAGTCTCAAAAACCAAGATAAAAATCTAAGATCCAAGTCAATGACCATTTGATTTTTTTTTTTTTTTTTTTTTTTGAAAACTTATGTTTATTTTCTAATTACAACTTCTTTATCATTGTTTTATTGTTTTAATTTTCAAAACTTTGACTTAATTTTTTAAAACACTCATAAAAATAAAATTGATCATAACAAAACAAATAAATAACAGGTGAAAATAGTATTTATATAAACTTTAATTTTCAAATATAATAACCAAAAGAAAAAAGAGTTAACAATTAAATCTTTAGCCTACCGATGGATTGATATCACTAGCTAGGATACAATATCGAGCATTATTGATTACCAAGAAACCTTTTGAATAGTCTGACAGAAATTAAAAATAAATAAATAAATTTGAAAAATATACAATAGGATGATGGATGATGATGAAGAAGAAATCATCATGAACATGTTCAAGATTAGTGTTTTCCATTTTTTTCTTTTTTCCTTTTTTTTACTCGTTGTTTTTCTTAGCCCAAATAAAGCCCATCTGGTTTCAATCTCTAAATTCCCTCTCTCCCTCAAGAAAAAAAAGGAAAAAAAAAAAAAAGAAAAAGAAAAAGGAAACCAGTGGCTTAAAGAGCAAAACATTAACCATTAATTTCTAAAAAATAATTTTTTTAAAAGAAGAAAGTTGGAGGCTTCGATTTTCATGGCGCCGACGGTGCGAGGCTGAGATGCAAATCCAAACCCGGTCCATCATCGAACCCGGTTCCACCGTCCACTTTAGAAAACCGGCTCAGCGACGTCGGAGCATCCACCATCCCGTGACCCGACCTAGACCCCATCGTAAAGAAGTCAGGCGGCGGCGGCGGCGGTGGAGCGTCGGCGTAGGAGGAGGGAGTGAAGACACAGCCGTGGGAGACTTGGAATTGAGGTGGGGCCCGGGGGATGTAAACCGGCCAAGAAGAGGAGGAAGTGACGGCGGCGGAGGGGAGAAGGTGAGGCGGCGGAGCAAAGGCAGAGACGATGGGATTTCTGAAAACGGCAGCGTTTCGAGAGGCTTGTAATTGGGCGCGTTTGAGCTGCTGACGCTCTTTCTTGTGGGCATTTTGGTGGCCGCCGAGGGCTTGGGAATTAGCGAACTCTCTGTAGCAGTACTGACACTCGTATTTACGGTCGCCGGAGGAGGGAGCGGCGGCGGAGGTGGGTCCTAATCCGCCGCCAGAGTCGGAGGAGGCGGAGGGAGTTGGGGCGGAGTCGTCTTCAAGATCTTCTTGGACGTCAAAGCCAAAGAGCTTCAAGCGAGTAGTGGGATTATTATTGTTGTTGTTTTGTTTGGTTTGGTAATGGTCTTCTAGAGCTGCCATGGAAATGGAAGAAGAGAGAGAAAAATAAAAAGGAGAGAGAGAGAGAGAGAGGAAGGAAGGTGGGAGTGCAAGGGGGGTTAATGCATGAGTAGAAGTATATATACACAATAAATGGGTTAATAAGTATATATACACAAAAAGGTGGGGTTTTCTTATAAAATGGAATATATATATATATATATATATATATATATATATATATATATATATTTGTGTTGTCTCTACTAGCTTATGTGCACATCGACTAATCTCACAACATAACCCCTCTGATTTGTAGGGTCAAGTAAACTCGTAAGATATTAAATTCTAGGTAGGTGGCTAGCATAGATTGAACTCATCCCCTCTTAGCTAGTTATGAAATTCATTATTGCTCTTTATTTACCATAATGATTTATAAAATAAAATATACTTGGGTACATGGGGCTCTACCATCTTTGTACATCCCACTTAAATGTTGAATCACAAGTTTTCTCATGATAAAATTTTCTTTTTTAAAAAAATGATATATGTTTATTTTATTTTATTTTTGAAATTGGAGGGGATGCATGTAACTGGGTGTTAATCGGGCGCCCCAAAGTATTATTTTTATATATACATAAAAAGAAGGGCAAGAAAAATAGATTTTTTTTTTTTCAAAGGAAGATTTTTTTTTTTTTTTTTGCAAAATTAGCAACTTCATTTATTTTCATAAAAAAGAAGGAAGAATTAGTCATATGTTAGGTGTGCCAAAATGAGCATAACTAAACTGGTATCGAGTATATATGTACCATCGACTTTGAAATTAGATGTTCAATCCTCTCACTTTACATAGGGTAAAAAGAAATTTTATATGCCAACTAACACGAGCATAGTTTAGTTGACATAAAATTTTTATTACTAATCTCAAAGTTTTCATTAGACATATTGTTAAAAAAAAAAAAATCACATGCATAATAAACTATGGTTGGATTAGTGCACTCAATTTTTTTTTTTTTTCCAATTAAGAATGTGGGGGGAAGAGAGGGGGAAGAGAGGGGGAACAAGCCAAGGAATTGAGAAGAAAATTAGCAATATGGGAACAGAAGTCAACAACATTTTTGGGACACAAAGGATTGCACTTGTTTAACTCTCTCTATCTCTAATCTATCCATTTTTTTTTAATGATTTTATTTCTTATTTTTAATCAAATTGTTTTAAGAAAACGTGGGTTTCACTTTTTTGCTTGAATGTGTTTAAAAAAAATGTTTGAACTCAAGGGTAGCTCAAGTAATTGAGTATGGTTGTTCGTGTCATAGTCAAAGTTTAAAATGTCGATATCAATTAAAATTTTGAAGTCTTAATGTTATGAAAATGTCGATAGAAATATCAATAAAATTCTAATGCCAATAAAAATTTCTAGAATAATTATAAAAAGTAAAAATATATTTAAAATAACAAATAAACATTTTACACTACTTTAAACAAAAGTTAAAATATCTATTATTTAATTTACATTATTGACCTTATGTTTCTTCTTTTTATATATGTTTTATGAATTTTTTTCAAGATGTAAAGGAAATGTCGATTCATCTCTTATGTCGATGTCAAATTCATGAATATGTCATATTGTCAATGAAAATATTGACATTGTCAACGAAAATTTAAAATCTAGTTTTTAGTGTAGTTTGTAAGATAATGAGCTAAATTATACAAAATATTCATGAACTTTGGAATATGTTTCAATAATGCTATTGAACATTAAAAAATACATATATATTCACTCTTGAACTTAAATTCTTTTTATTATATAACTTTTATGTTAAAATGAAAACGAAAAACTAATGTAGGTGATGACCTGTAAAATAGAACATGTGACATAAGTTTTATGTTTCAATTATACACATGAACTTTAAGATATGTTTCAATTATTAATTTATCTAGATGCTTTACATACTTCCATTAAGCCTGCTATCTACCGCGTATTAACTTCCTATCAATTGCTAATAAATCATACTGCATTGGAAGTCCTTTTTTCTTATATATCTTGAACTACTGAGGAGTTTTCACATGTTATCATTAGACCCAAACATATATTTCCTCACTATAAAAGTATTCTAATTATAATGGTAGTCATAATAGGGAAGTTAGTCTAGCGCATTGGCTAATTGAAAATTCAAATACAATATTGGACATCTAGAAATTAATCTATCTAACTATGTCCAAAGAAGAGAATGTCTAAAGTAAAATACGTGGTTAAGGGTGTGTTTGGAAGTGAATAGTTGGAATAATGATTTTAGAAAAAGAGATTTTGGTACCATTGATTTTTAAACAATCAAATTTATGTTTGGTATCAAACTTTTTAAAGTGATTTTCAAATATATAAAAGTGATTTTGAATTATTATGTTTGAGGTTTCATTTTAGGGTTGAGTTCCATTTTTTAAATGTAAGGATATTTTAGATATTTCATAAATTACGGTACTGCAGATTGATGATAGACGAAGACCGAGTGGGTTGGGCAAATCAAACACGCAGTGAGAGAGAGGGAAAAGGGAAGAGAAAGAGAGAAGAAACCGATGACCCTTACCGACGATGGGAGCCGCAATGGCTGGCGAGGTGGTCGGCGACGACATGATAATGCAACAAGGTAGATGACAACTGGTTATCGATGTGGCCTGTACCAAATTTTATTAAATTGCCAAACATCATTTTTTATGTAAAAACTGTTTTTGAGAAGGGAAAAAATCACTCTCAAACACGCCCTAAACTTAGGTAAAAAGAAGGAAAACGAGTAAAAGAAATATAATACGTTAAATACTAATGTAGTCTGGAGATAGGGAAGATGAAGATAAATGATTATTTGACACATCATTAAATGATTTATTTATTTATTAAATATTAATTGTGTGGATCTCGAATTCTTAAAAGGCTCCTTATGTGGCAAACAATAAATGGAGGTAGTATAGAAAATTTTCCATACTATCATAGTACTAGAAATTTTCTCGGAAAATAAAAGAAGAAATTAAGGAGAAAAAAATGCGTGAGGTAAATAAAAGAGTGGAGAGAGAGCGAGAGAATCAGAGAAGAGAGAATTATGTTGAAGATATATTTTCATTTTTCCTAAATTTCAAATTTTGAATTTAATTTTTTTTTTTTTGTTTTATTTTGAGATATGACCGTGATTGATCAATGTGTGATACATGTGAGAGGTACATGGGACATTTTCAAATTTAAAGCTTTATAATTATTGGGTATTAGAAAGATATTCTTTTTTTTAAAAAAAAAAAATACTTTTGATACATTTTTTAAAGAGTGTTCAATCACAAATTGTTACGTGACAAAAAAAAATTTTAAAAAGATATTTTTTATATTTTTTCATTGTAATTAAAAAAAATGTAAAGAAATAGACACAACTCATACTATACTTAAATATTACTCTTTTTCTAATATGTAGTTTGAGGAACATAATACAATACCCAACACAAATTGAAATTATTATACAAATAATAATTTTGTTGGTTTAAATGTTACATTCAATGAATTTTGACACTAATTATGGTTATATGAATTAATTATTCAATCAACAATCTTTAAATACTTCAAGTGAGGGACTTTTTGATTTGGGTCTTGTGGGTTCATGACTACTTGTGTCCATAATTTCAGAATTTTGATGAATAAAAAATAGTTATTTTATATAATAAAGTTGAATCAATCAGTGATGTGTAATGTGCTTCATGTCAAGCTTGCAAATATATTAAAATAAGGTCAATAACTTGCCTCTTTCATCTATATAAAACAAAATGGACTGATTTTAATAATTCTATTAAAAATGGTTATTGAATTGAATTTTATTTATCAAAATATTTAATCTTAATTTTAATCTTGCCTTATCCTCGTAAAAGTTTAATTATTACTGTCTGTCATTCTTTAATTAAAGTTTATCAATTTTTTTTATTAACAATATATCTGTGGAAGAATCGATTCTCTGGCGACTTCGTTATATGTCGATGTTGGTTAAAGTACTTTATCATCTTATTATTAGTGAGTAACGTATAAATTATTGTTAAAAATGGAGTGTAGAAATTTTCTAACAATTTTGGATCTTAATTGTTGTGTCGTGGAAACCACTGCCTTGAAAGCAAAATCGGTACGACCTCGGTGCTAAATCGCCAAAAGCCGGTTGCTCTCCAAGGTTAACACAACACCCTTCTCAGACGTGCACTCGTCGAAGAAGGATTGGAATCGAGTGAAAACTTTGCTCAGAATTAAATCATTAAAATAGAGATAAATCAGCCCAAAACTCGAAAAAATTCCTCCTCTTTTTTTTTCTTTTTATAAAAAATTCAACAAAAACGTCTTTCTAAATTAAATGTAGAAAACATTTTAGATCTAAATTAAATACACAAACGTTTCATATCTAGGAAAACGTTTTATTTGGCTAAGTTTATGACAAGTCATTCCAACAAATGATTAATTGACTAGTCATTCCCAACAATCCCCCACAAATGACTGACAATTAAAAAATATTAAATAATTTATCTGAGCAAATATAGGAGAATAAACTTAAACATCAATATCTTGACAATTTGAATTGATGCATAGTGAAGTAGGGCAACAAATTTGTTAGAGAGAGTGAGTTGCCTCTTGAACTTTCAATAACTAAGGTTGAGACCCCCACAACACGTTTTACTCCTTAAATTTCCATCGATTCTGCGATAAAAGTGTGCTATTTAAGGCCATGCACATAGAACCTCGGGTCAACGTGAAAGCTCTAGAAAAAGACCCTTAAACTTTTCCATAGAAGGCGGCCACACCTTCACAATCACGTTAATTGCTTCATCAAGTCTATCACAATAGACCACTCAAAACTGAGCTACGAAGACTTCACATCTAGTCCATACCAAGACCAACTTCATTAAGTCTGTCAAAGACAGACCACTCAAAACTGAGCTATGAAGATTTTACAGTTATCCATCAAGTCCATACTAGGACCACCCAAAAGAAGGGTTATGGAACTTTTAAAGGTTTTAGTTCTGTCCATCAAGTCCATACTAGGACCACCCAGATAAAGAGCTACGGACCATCAAGTCTATCGCAATAGACCACCCAGATAAAGGGTTATGGACGACTATAATGGTTCAGTGAGAGGATCTGCTAAATTCCTCTCAAATCTTACAATGAAATAATCCTCCTTTCAGTAACTGTTTCACATCTCCATGTTTGAGGCGTTTATGCCTCCTCTTGCCATCATACACACTATTCTTGGCAATTCCTATGGCAGCCTATGAATCACAGTGCACAGTGACTGGTACTAATGCTCCCTACAATGGTACATCTCTAGTAGGCTTCTAAGCCATTCATACTAATGTCCCCCACAATGGTGCATCTCCCAGTAGGCTTCTAAGTCACTTAGCCTATTGTCCTGCTAATTCTAAAGCAATAAGTTTAGGCTCCATGGTGGACCTTGCTATACAAGTCTGTTTTGCAGACTTCATGAAATAGCCCATCTATCTAATAAGAATACATCCACTAGTAAAGCTTACTTCGTCATTCTAAGTTACCCAATTTGCATATACTACCATTCTAGTATTGCAGAAAAATATTAAAATGCAAACAATAAACTATTGTACCCTTAAGATACCTCAATAAATGGCGAAGGACAATCAAATGATTTTTATCAGAATTATGTGTATATCTACTCAATCTTCTCACATCATATGCAATAACAGGTCTAGTATAGTTCATAAAAACATAACATTTCCTGTAATCTTTGCATATTGAGATTGAGAAACACCATTTTTTTTAAGACTCATACTAGCATCATAAGGTGTTCTTACAGGAGTATCATCAAAGCAAATAAATCTCTCTAGCATTTTTCAATGTGTGATTGATAAAAAAAAAAAAAAAAAAAAAAAAAAAAAAAAAATTTTCACTTTTCCTTATCTTAACACCAAATATCACATTACCCTCACCTGAATCTTTCATTTAAAAAATGTGAGGACATAAATAACTTACTATTGTTACATACATCTATGTTTGTATAAAAAATCAGTATATCGTCAATATACAAATAGATAATCACACAATCAGCTCCAAACAACTTTGAGTAAATACATGTATCACAACAGTTTACTTTAAAACCTTATAGAGATTGTGTGAATTTACATACCTTCAGGTAGTGTCACACATATATTTCCTCTTCTATCCATCTGATGTAGTAAATGACTACTTATTGCTACAAATGCTATCAAGACTCTATAGTAGCTATTTTAGTCATATGAGAGTATGCATTAGAATATTTGATGTCTTATTTACATATACCTAATTGATTTGTTTTACTATGTCTTTTCATAAGCTATTAAATAATTAATCGACATTTTCTCTTTTCAAGATCCTAGACATGCTTAATAACTTTATACTTTAAATCAATTGAAATATATATGTAATCTATGTACCCATGATCATCTTCTTATCTAACTAATGTGGGACTTTGGTCGTATTCCAACAATCCTCCCCTCGAACAAAGGACCAACTGAGCATCTCTGAAGTAGTCATTCATCCATCTAACTCTTATCTAGGCTAACTCTTTTTCACCATAGCATACTACCTATCCGATAGAGTTCAAACATGGATCACGCCACAACTACTTTTGAGATTCCGCTATATCTTTGTTCGACACCTAAGGATTATATCAATATGACTAAACTAGGAACACGACTTTGATACCACTTTACAAAATAAGTTAGAAATTGTCTCATGCCAATTTTCAAAAGCAATACATGTAATGGGCAGGGCATACATCATAGACTTGTATCAGGCATTCTAAATACATCAACAATGTGCATCACATAATCATGCAAATTTCAAACAGTAAACATACACATGCAACAACCCATGAGGCCGTCAACAGAATAACCACTTACTAGGAACAACAACTCTCCAAATATCTTAACAATTGGTATTTTATACTTTGAGCATAAGCCCTCGTAACCTTACTTTTGGGTTTGACCCCAAAAAGTCTCATATGAATAGATATAGTTGTTGTAATTTATATGCCCATAAAAAATCATTATAAAATATCCACATATTTTACAGCTTAGACAATATCTCCATCAATTCTACAAGCTTTCACATAAAAATGATTAAATTTATATATTTTCATACTACAAACAAGATAGGTGATAGTCAAAATAATGTTATAGGGCCAAACTCAATTTAAAAGTAATAATAATACTTTTCAACTTCATGAAATTTAATGGCCAAACATGATTTAATCATGCATAAACTTTGTCAAATATAACACACATGGAATATTATTTCCATTCATGATAATTAGATTCGCTCAAAATTGATCACAATAACATTTCATTTGGTGTATGAAAAACAATTCAATAAGTTAAATTTTTTTTTATTGCACATGTTATTTGCAACTCATGAAATATTATAATATATATTTATCAAATATATATTTAATATTATGCTCAAATATAGTAATAAAAAAAATTGTTAAATCCTCAAGCTATATATAAAATTGGAAACATCATTGAGCTTAACAGTGTAAGAAAGGCATCCTATGTAAAACTCATTCAAACTCGGCCAAATATAAGCTCAATAGATTTTAAATTATATTCGTGGAATAATATACCATACTCAAAATAAAATCTCATGACCATCATCATCTAAATTAACAATAATTTGAAAGGGAAAAAAATTAGAAGTCAAAGAACTTTCTACCACAAGCACATATGACAATTAGCATAAGCCAAAAACTCTTTATCACATGCACATATGACAATTAGCATAAATCAGTAACTCTCTATCACAAAATAGAAACTCAATATGCTAAGATATCCCTCCACAAATTTATTTGGGTCATTACTTAATTTTTCTTCTTAATTTGGAGTGAAAATTTTTCTAATTTTAGATTAACTTTTAGCAATCTAAAAATAGAAAATCAAAATATAATCTCTATCAAAATTTCTTTCCATCAACAAACTGAAGCTTCCATGATCAAAATTAAAATCAAATATTTCATCAAAGGGATGGAAAGATGAAATTAAATGCTTGATATGGAAGAAAAGAATACCTAGCAATCTCAATGAACTCGATGGCACAAAAGATGAAGACATCGAGGGTTCCATATTTCATGTTCTAGTCCACAATTTTGGATCTCTCTTCCTATCCAAGATCTCAGATTCATTGTTGTTCAAATCTACCAATCTTTAGCACCTCATTCGTGGATGATACTCTTCGTCATGTCACAGAAACCTCATCATTTCCATTTCAGGAACACACCACAACCAAAACGACCAGCTTCGATCTCACCAACAGTCTCATTTACAAGTAAAACAGCTATCTCAATGAGATGAGAGTGTGAGGGAGACAATGCAAGAACCAATTGCCATTGTTTCAAGCTCTACTAAGATTTGTGTATAAAAGAATACTCATAAAAATCCTAATTGCCAGACCAACAAACTAACTGGCAACATGAAAGAATCTGGATATGAGATTGGTCCAATTTGAATTTAACTAATAGCCATCAAATTTGGGCAAAAATATCGACATTGTTCGTAGCTTTTTCTTTCAATGCCTCATTATTTGTCACAAAATTCGGTTGAATGGTAGATGCAAGAAGTCGCCTACATTCTGTCTGTTAACTTCACCGTGTTTTGGGTCTCTCCATGGATTCCATCTACACTATTCCATTATGCCTAAACAAAAGACTTTTTTCTCACCTTCACAGTAAGTGTGATGTCCATCATATACTCCATACTCAAAATCTTGTGGGCTGATACTTTTTTTTTTTTAAAGGATTTTGCTTTCAAATTTTTAAAAATGGAGTGTAGAAATTTTCTAACAATTTTGGATCTTAATTGTTGTGCCGTGGAAACCACTGCCTTGAAAGCAAAATCGGCACGACCTCGGTACTAAATCGCCAAAAGCCGGTTGCTCCCCAAGGTTAACACAACACCTTTCTCAGACGTGCGCTCGTCGAAGAAGGATTGGAATCGAGTGAAAACTTTGCTCAAAATTAAATCATTAAAATAGAGAGAAATCAGCCCAAAACTTGAAAAAAATCCCTCCTCCTTTTTTCTCTTTTTATAAAAAATCCAACAAAAACGTCTTTCTAAATTAAATGTAGAAAACGTTTTAGATCTAAATTAAGTACACAAACGTTTCATATCTAAATTAAATAGGAAAACGTTTTATATATAAATTAAATACATAAAACAGTTTTCAAATTTAAATTAAATATGAAAATACATTTATAAATCTTTGGCTAAGTTTATGACAAGTCATTCCAACAAATGATTAATTGACTAGTCATTCCCAACAATTATGTATTTGTAGGCTATTTTTTATTGTGTTTACTAAAGTTTATCGATTTTTTTTATTATCAATATGTGGAGTGAGAGAATCAAACCTCTAACCTTGAAATCAATAAATTGAGTAACATATCAATTATGTATTAATAAGCTATTTGTGGAACGTAACCAATTGATTTTGCTAATGACATTGATCTTTTGAGAATATAAGTTAAATTCTAAGACATTATTTTAATTGAAAAAGTTAAAAGAGACTAAAAATTATTAATATAAATCTTTTTAAACAACTAATAAACTTAAATTTGGAGAAAGAGATTTAATTTGAAGAAGTCATATTGCTTATGATATTTTTCCATTAAACATTTGAATTAGTGAGCCAAGTAAACAATTATGAAATATATATATATATATATATATATATATATATATATAAGAAGTTTGTTAAATAATAATTAAAGCATTCAAATAGTCAATACGAACCACAATTGGGGAATTTTATATATATTTCACTCAAACAAAATCAAAGGAGATCCCTGAAAAGGAGAAAACATATACTATGAAGATTATGTTAATATCAAGTATTCTTTATAATTTAATTAATCAATATTTGATTATTACATCATTTCAAAAAAAATTATTAAATATGTCAATTAATAGCTTAAATTCACATAAAAATGCCTCCTTTTTATATATATATATAACAACAACAAAAAAAAAAAAACTTCATTAATGAAAATGATAATACAAAAGAGAGGCTAGAGGAAAGTCTTCCAATTAAGAAATATGGTCGAAGTATTATTATTACAAAATAACTTTGAATTGGTACGCCAATTAGCCGCTAAAGTGATGACGTCCTCCAAATATTAACTTGATCCTTAGCTGAATCCTTGAATATTATTCTATTGATGTGCTCAAGCCAAATAGACCATAGAATAACTCTCATGACGTTACTTCTAAAAACATGGCTAACTCTTTTTTTTCGAAAGAGATAAAAATTGAGAGAAGATAAGAACATTCAGAAATAACGATGATATGTATGAACCATAGACTTAAAAAAAGCCCTAAAAGGCTTGGTATAGCTATCATATAAGAAAATATGATCTAATTATCATTTATGGCTTCTTCTTTTTTTTTTTTTTGTTTTTTTTTTGTTTTTTTTTGTGTGTGAATCTTTATATTCTATATTTTCTTTTTATAAATAACAAATAGATAAACGAAACAAAAGGTTTTTTTTCCTTTCTAAGATATTATATAATTTTGAAAAGGACTCTTTCAAATGACAAATAAGATATTAGAAACACTATGTATGATTGTATTTCATAAATATAAAAAATGAGAAAAATAAACGGAAAGATTTTCAAATAACCTTTTTAAATTATTGTTTAATTTTATGAATATTATTTGACAATTTCTCAAACCACAATAGTAAAAATATGGAAAATTTTAAAAAATAGAAAATTAAGAAAAACTATTTACCTAAAATAATAAAAATTTTAACTGATAAATGCTAATAAAAGTTATAATGTTATTTTTTTTAATATTTCCGATAAGTAGTTTGACATTTTTTCCATCAATAAAATTTTTCAAAAATTAAAAAAAAAAAAAAACCACTTTTCAATAATTCACCTATTTAATTGACAAATTCACTAACAGACAAAAGAAATAAATATAAATAAATAAACCATCTATGATCTATTTCTTAGACAATAATATAAAAATTGCGAAAGGAAAACTAGGCCAGAATCTTTTATTAAAAGGACGATTGAACTAATTAAAATAACTACAATTTTTAATTTATGGAAAATGTCTGTGTAACAAACGTACTATATACTTTAATTTTTAAATTATAAAATTATGCCCTGAACCGACAGTTATCTAGTCACAAAACTATCATACTTATCAAAATAATTTACGAATTAAACTTGCTTATTTTTCTTCTAAACTAACTACCATTTTTTTTTTAGTTTAACAACTCGAATCAAACCTCAAAGCTCTTATAAAAAAAATCAGTTAATTAAACGATATTTATTTTAGATGGACTGAAATTATGGTTATATGAGTTTCAAGCTCATATATATAAATAACTACTAATTATAATAATATAGAAAATAATGGCATAGTTGCCCAATTACTAGTGGATTTTTTTTTTTTTTTCCTTTTTTAAAAAGTATTTTGGAAGGTATATTTATATTTATTTCAAGTGTCAGCCAACTAGCTAATAAATTACTTCAATAGCCACTTGACGTGATTTTCGCAGAGTTATTGGATTTGTTTTGGAGAAATAAATTGGTCAAGAAAGGGCATATATACTTCAAAATTTAGTGCTTTTGTGGGAAAATCTTTTTGTTTTTTTAGCACGATAGGATGAAAGATCGAACTTTTAACCTCTAGAAAGGAAGATGATGAGTTAAGCTCACTTTAACAATATATATATACAGTAAGAATCTTTCTCTCTCTATTTTGGCATTATAATATTTTATCCTTTATTTTTTAATAAATGTTATTATAACTTTTTTTTAAGGTTAAAATTCACTTTTAGTCCCTAAACTTTTATAAAAGTAACAATTTAGTTCCTGAACTTTGGTTCGTAACGATTTAGTCCCAGAACTTTCAAATTTGTAACAATTTAGTCTCTAAACTTTACTATGTAACAATTTAGTCCTTGTATTTTAAAATTTGTAACAATTTAGTTTTTATTGTAGAAAATAGTGTTAAAATTTAATGAGATTTCTTGCATAAATGAACCGATAAACTAATTAGGGACTCAATATTTTTATAAAATACAAAGTCTACATCATAAAATAAAAAAAAATTAACATCTAATTTTGATAATTATTTTTTACATTAGGGACTAAATTATTACAAATTTGAAAGTACAAGGACTAAATTGATACATACTAAAGTCCATTGACTAAATTGTTATAAAATTGAAAGTATAGGGGCTAAATTGTTACAAACTAAAATTCATGGACTAAATTATTACTTTCATGAAAGTTTAGGGACCAAAAGTATTTTTTAATCTTTCTTTAATTATTTGTATATTTTTCTGTTTTAAAATTTTCTTCAACCAATTATCTCCCTACAAACCATCATGACATGAGTGGAGAGAGGAAAATAAACATGGAAGAGTGGAGAGAGATAGGAAAAGAAGTAAGTCATATAAATTGCATTTTCACACTCATTTAAAATAAATAAATAATCTTACTTCTACCTCTGGGTTTTTTATCTTTTTAATTTTTGTTTAGAAAATTTTCACGATTAAAAAAAAATGTCAAACTATTTACAGAAAATAGTTAGAAAAATAATATATTAATAGACATTGATAGATTTCTATCAACATTTATTAGTGATAGACTTTGATGGACTTCTATGAACGTCTATCACAACTATTTAAAACTTTTGTTATTTTGTGTAAATAGTATCCCTTATTTTTCTATTTTTAAAAAAATTTCTCTTTTTTCCAATTTTATACTTCTTCAACGATCACAATATCATAAACAAAATTTTGTATCTTTTATTTTTTTTTCTAGAATAAGTAATTTAATTTAACTTTTTTTTTATATATTTTAGACCTTTCCGAGAAACATGATGACGAAAATAAAAATTTAAATCTCTTATTTCTTTTTAGTACTAGTAATTTAATTTTGAACTAATGCATGTTATTTCACATAAATTATGCACATCATTTCATAGAATAAATAAAATACAAATACTTTTGTTTTTCTTTAGCCCAAATTCATTTTCAAAATGTCACAGAGATGGTTTCTCTTGCATAGGAAAGTAAAGTTTTTCAAAGAAAATAGAAATAAAAGTTTTTGTTATTTGTAAAAGAAACATTGAGTCATGTCACAACAGAGTTTTAAGAGCCCATAAATATATATTGTTATCTTCAAATTTAAAATTTTATTCCAATTATATCACATGTACTTTAATTTTATTCATCGATATATTTTTATAGTTTTTTCTGTCTTTCTATACTTTTAAATTTCGTATCAAATATTTAAAATTTAAACTAAATTGTAGGTATATTTATGAAAAAAAATCTTATTTCCCGATTAAAAATTATGTTTCAAAGTTTTCTACCACATCCAACCCATTTCATTTATATTATAAATTAATTTAAAACAAGAAATACATAGTTTTAGATACTATTTTCTTTAATTTTTTAAGTTCATAATAAACAATTACTAATTAAACTCAATGAAAATAAATTCTATCAACATTATTGTCTAAAAAGAAATAAATTCAATCGACATCTCAACTTTGTCATAAAAACTATGCCATGAACATTTTAAGCTACGTGTATCGAACGTGTCTTCTAACTAGTATTATAAAAGAGAGGAAAGGAAGGAAGATAGAGAACTGTGTACATATTCTGCTTTAATTCAACACATTCTAGAAAGTGGTATTAAACAAAAAAAGGGAAATATCAATTTATATCTCTAAACTTTGAGGTTGTATCACTTAAAACTCTAATTTACTAATTGTATTGCAGTATATTAATTTGCACCTTCCCCTCCAGATTTTGTTCGACAAACTTCGTGTGAAACTTATAATTTGTATAAATTAAATTTCTAAATTTTCATAAACGAATCAACTAAGACCCATCTTTATGATTTACATTTGAAAATCATTCATACATCAACTTATCACTTACAAGGGTGATAGTCGGTTTGGTTTTGTTGGTTTGGGAGCCAACCAAGAACCAAACCAAACTGATTGGTTATTATATATATATATATATATATATATATATATATATATATATATATATAAAGATTCAAACCGATGTCCAATAAAAAACAAAACCAATGTATTAGTTTTTATTCGGTTTGATTTATTATCGGTTTGGTTCTTGGTTTTTAGTTTTTTTCTTTTTTTCTTCCAGTTTTTTATTTTTATTTTTCCTTTTGTTTTGAATTGTTTTTTTTACTATTTTCAAATTAAAATTGGGCCTATTTCTTTTTGTATAGATTCAAATTTGACATTTTTGTTTTTGTTTTTTTTTTACATTTTTTAAGTAACAAACATACATAAACCGTGATAATTATACATGCACCATAATAATTGGTCTTTTTTCTAAGCAACAAATATGCATGCACCATAATAATCAAAGGTATCTAAGGTTAGAGTTTATTTTTAAGTGATATATTCACCCTCGGTTTGGTTCGGTTTTGATTAGTTTTTTCAATAAAAAATTTGATTTGAACCAATAAGTCGGTTTAATTTTCTCCAAATACAAACCAAAATGTCTAATTTTATACTAAAAAACCAAACCAAACCAATCTAATATTTCAGTTTTTTGCTGCACTCCTAGTCGCTCACGTGTGGACTTCTTCCATTGTCACACATGTGTAGACTTCTTCAAATGTTAGTTTTACAAAGTGGATATGTGATTAGAGTTGATTCTAGATAATTTTTTTTCTAAAAAAATCTACCAGAGAATCTAAACTAGTTCACTTATGAAAGTTATGGTTTAATTGATACATTTATTAGTCTTATGGGTTGTTTTCAAATATAAGAAAATGAACTAAAATATTTACAAATATAACAAAATATACTGATTGACACTGATAGACTGGTGATAGATGATAGTAGTTTATCAGTGTCTATCACAAATAACAGTGACATTTTGCTATATTTAAAAACATTTCCAACAATTTTGTCATTTAAAATAATTACCTTTAGTGTTACAATATATCTTTTCAAACTAAATGTAATAGGAAGTATAAATTGATATAGTTACAATTAAAGATTTAAATCAATATAATTATTAGTTTAGATCTTGAATAGATACAATCTCTAAAGTTTATGGTACCAGTTAATTTTTAAAAAAATATATGAATAAATAACTCGAATTTGTTCATAACTCTTCACTTTTAAGTTTGAACTCTCTTTATAATGCGTGGTTAACTAAAAAATAGTTATTAGCCTTAAAAATATAAATAATAAATAATAAAAAAATAAATAAAAACATATTTGTAGCCTAGCCACTAACCGACATTTGCAGTGAGATACTTCTAGACATGTGTAACTCAAATTCGAAATTTACTTTTTAAAATTGATACAATAATTTATGGAAAATTACTTTTTTAGTATCGAGTTTTTATCATTAAGTATATTTGGTCCTTTAATTTTTAAAATAGACATTTTTAGCCTATGAATTTTTAAATTTTCTCTAATTTATTTATAATTAGCAGCTACTAATTTTCTATTAAATTTTGCGAAGAATATAACAAACTCCAACCTCATTCTCACCATGGATGAGTCTCGTTATTGTCTTCGTAGGAAACATTTCTACAATACTGTATAACTTTGTCACCATTGTTAATGTCTCTGTTTGATAACTATTTGGTTTTTGTTCTTCTTTTCTTTTTAAAAGAAATAATAAGCTTATTAAACGCACTACTTCTCCCTATACTTTTTTTTAAAAAAATTTGTTAACTACTAAGTATATTTTTAAATCTAAGGCAAATTTTAAAAGCTAAAAAAAAAAAAGGAAAAGTAGTTTTTTAATTTCTCTTTTATTTACTTATAAATTTAGTCTTTATAGTTTTAAAGGTTTGAACTTAGTCTTTATAGTTTTAGGATTATTTATCAAATAGGAATGAACCCACAACCCCTTAGCCCTTTGGGTTTTTTTTTATGTTCCTACTACCACTAGGTCAACTTATGATGATTAAGTGTACACCTCAAGTATACCTCAAACAACCCCTAATACTTTTCCATAATAGTTGGTAAAAAAGATATCATAAGGTTAGATGATTATGTTTGATATGGGTAGATATAAATTTTTGTACTTTGTTTCAAAAGTGGGTTTCCTACCTCCCTTTCTCTCTCTATGTTTCTCTCTCTCATAATTTTGTGTGACTATTTTTTTTTAATTATTGCTTTTTTTTTAAATAAAATAATGTGGTTGTGGGTTGTGGGTGGTTTTGTTTAGTTGGTATTTCCAAAATCCAACTTAGGAGAAGCAGCCGACAAAAATAAAGACAAAGCTTATAGTTTTTCTCTAATAAATTAATTTTTTCTCTCACATTAGAAAGTCAAAAGTATCTCCCTCCATGCATGCAACAATTTTAATTAAAACTTTCATTCCGATAAATAACATCCAGTCATCTATTTATCTATCTATCTATCACCGTCTGTCACCGAAATCACTTCCCATTGGGCCCACGTGTCGCTATCTCATTCATCTGTCATATCTCTAAGTAGATACGCATGTTGCAAATTCCCCCTTCTCTCCCACTCTATTAATATTTAATCATTTTCTTTAATTTAAAAAAAAAAAAAGAAAAAAAGAAACAACAACAAACAAGTGACGATGGCAGTTTTGTGAATAAAAGTCAACATGGAAGCTTAGTCAGATAAGACATTGGGAGAAAAATTAAAATTAAATTAATGAATGGAATTTTAGAGAAAGGGAAGTGGGGCCCGGATTACGTGGTGATGATGAGTTATTTTGTTTAGGATGTTTGCGTGATTGACGTTGATTTTCAATTATTATAATTGTAAGCTTCCCTCTTACAAAAATTAAATAATAAATAATAAATAAATAAATAAATAAGCTTCCCCCTTTTACATGGTCTCTCTCCACAACCTAGGGTATTAAATTGAGAAATTGTAACATGTAGCAAATAAATATATATATAATTTAGCAATCGTTTATTAAAATTATAAAAATACAAAAAAAAATTTTAATATTACTGTCATTTGTGTTTGATACACTTTATATTTGTTATATGAGTCAATTGATATATTTTATTTTTGGTATATCAATAAGTTGATATACTTTATATAAAGTATTGTAAAAAAAAATTGTAACATGGTGGAAGTTGTCACAAGTTGATAAGGCTATATGAATATCAGAGGGTATCCGCTTGTGATAAGTTAGGTGATTATGTTTTTTTATATATATGTTGATGGTTTCTCGCCCTAGGATGGATCTAATACAATGGGTTTTGGAGCGATTTTGATAATAGGCAAGGGCAATTGATGGTTGCAATATACAAGTATGAGCCATCGTTCCTTTCTCCAACTTGTACTACGGCCAAGGCTATATCAAAGGGTATCCGCTTGTGAATTAGTAATCTTCGGGAGGAATTTGGTACTATCATGACAAGCAATAAATGAAGGTAGTATGAAAAACCTTTTATACTGTTTTTTTTATTTTATTTTAGAAAAAGATATGAAAGGTCAGAGGGTGCACCTGTATATACCCTGTATATCTCCACTAAGTGGACACATACTTAGCATCCTTATGATCTCTCATTCAAAATATATTCATTAAGCTCAAATTAGAGACAAATAGTAGTCCATCTGGGCTAGAGATAAGCACATATAATCAGAATAGCATACAAATATCTTCTCAAAGGTTTAGATTGTTACCTTATCTTATTAAGAGTGTGAAATCCATTGAATTTTTCAATGTGGGATTCTCAACATGCCCCCTCAAGATGGTGTCTCTTTTGGGTTTTTTTTATTGAACCGAATACCCGTTTGGGTTTTATAGGCTCTGATACCATATTAGATAATATGGGGTTCTATCTCAAAACTAATTGGCAATAAGAGGAGCAACTTATCTACCTTATTAAGAGTGTGAGGTCCCTTAATTTTTCCAATGTGGAATCCTCAACATGCCCTCTCAAGATGGTGCCTCTTTTGGGTTTACCATTCTTGATCGGATCCCAATTTTCATTTTATTGGACCGAATACCCATTTGGGCTTTATGGGCTCTAATACTATATTAAATCGCCAATTGACAAGTTTTTGGGTCAATTGATGATTTAAGATGATATCAGAGCATGTTGGTTCAGGATGTCCTGAGTTCAAACCCCCTACAACGTTGTTTCCTCCCCAATTAATATTCATTTTTACTTGTTTAGCTCTTCTTCTTATTTCAAGCCCACAAATGATGGGGAGTGCTAGATGGTATTAGAGCATGTTGGTTCAGCAATTGAACGTTCGCCTTGCACAATGGAGGAAAAACTCGCATCGGTGTAGTGTTTTGCCATCAACACTCTGACAATCAAAACAATAATGGTTTAGAGAGCTAAAGAGTAGAGAGTTTATGATGTGTTTCAGCTAAGCTTGATGAATATTTTAGTCTTGACCATTAATATTAAAATTTAAAATAAAAAAAGAAAAAAAAAGTAACTTATATTTAATTTGTTGAGGATCCAACCTTGAAAAGGTGAAAAGACTTCACAATCTTTAAAAGATAAATAGATTATTCCTCTCACTACACCAATTAATTTTGGTAATACAACCTTATGTTTGTCTAATATATAAGTTAGTTTTAACCACTATGAAAAACTTTCTGTTAATCAAATTGAATTGAATACAAACTTGAATAAAAGTCTTAATAATTAAATACACAAACACTTTTAAATTTTGAATTAATTTAAAACTTATTTTTGAAAAAGCCTTTAAGAGATATATTGTTCAAAAAAATAGCTTTGTCATAAATCTAAGTCTTTAAAGTGTTTATTATTTATTAAGAATTGTTTTTTTAAAAAAAAAAACTTTTAACCATCTAAAAATCGTTTTTTTTAAAAAAAAAATCAATCTTTTTCTAAATTATTCCGTACACACTATAAATCTCTAGTTTAAAAAAGAAAAATCCTATGCAATTCAAAGAATCAATACTAATGAAAGTAAGTGTGTTATTCACCCATCTCACACCTAAATCGAATCTCAAAAGGAAATTAAAGTTAAAATTGATTTAGGAAGCTATATGTAATAATGTAAATAGGGATTAAAAAAACAAATTGAACTTCTCCAAAATATTTTGTTCTAAAGTTTCGTCACATTGAAGAATTAATAAAGATAGTTCCACTATTAAACATTATATTATTAATTAAAAAATATATTACCAAAGTAATGGCCATAACTCGAAAAAATGCCCCACCTTGTCTCCCCTTTTCTCATGTGTTGTTTAATTCAAACTTCAAAGGATTCATCACTTAGTCAAAATTTCCCCATGAATGAAAGATCTTATGGATTCTCATGTCCTCCATCAACTTTATGAGTGAAAGTTTTTATTCTTTTTGGACCGTTAGATTCTTTCAAATCATTACATGATAACATGATCATCATGCCTTCTTCATCCATTTTAATCCAATCTTTTCAACTAGAGTTAGGTCAAAAGGACTTTATATATATATATATATATATTTTAAATTTATTGGTGTGTGGTGTGGGGCTTCATGTAAATCTTAAGTGGGTCAATCCAAATTTGGTCTCGAATTATTGATATTATTTTAAATTTTAAGCATGTTTAACTTTTTAATTTGTATCAATATTTTTTGTTTTAATTTGATAGACACCCTTTTTAAATTATTGGGTTGATAATTGATGGGATGAATAAGATTGTTATTGTTATTGTGACTATTTAGAAAATGAGAACTCGTTAGAGATAATAATTTATTTATTTTGTTTGAAGCTGTAATTTGATTATTGGTTTGTGAATTATTAAGATTATTGTGCATTGCAGATCACTGTTTATAAATTAGTTCATGGATTTTTAAAAGAGAAATTTTTAAAAATAAAAAAATAAGGGAAACTATTTACACAAAATAGCAAAATTTTTAGATAGTTGTGATAGAGGCTAATAAAAGTCTAATAGAGTCTATCAATGATAGAAATGATAGAAGTCTATGAGATGCTGATTGAAGTCTATCAATGTATTTTTTTTCTATGTGTGAAACTTTCCCTTTTTAAAAAGCAAATTAATTTGAATTATTCTGAAAAAAAAATTTGAACGTCCATTAAAATAAATTTTAAAAAAATCCCGTTTTACCCCTACATTTTACAAGTGTTTGTATCAATTTTCACCCTATATTATCAATTTCATCCTATTAAAAATTGAGAAATTATTTCAAATGACAAAATGCTAAAAATATTTATAAATATAGTAAAATTTCACAGTCTATCTACGATAAACCACGATAGACTGCGATAAACTACTATCTGTGTCGCGATAAACTACTAATAAATACAAATAGTAGTCTATTGCAGATAGACAGTAAAATTTTGTTATATTTATAAATATTTTTGCTCATTTTTCTATATTTAAAAACTCCCTTAAAAATTAGACTGCAATTTCTACTGTTTAACAAAATTCAAACATTAAATCTTTCAACCTTCACTAATTTCTTCGAAAGCCAAAGACTTTTACATGAATTAAGCTCCATTAATACAAAAAGTCGACCGTTGAATAAATCTCACAAAAAAACATAAGTAAATTCCAACAAAAATCCAACATTAGTGTTGCAGTTTCATCGATTTCCTATCAAACACATGCTTTATATAATTCATATATAAATACAGTAAGAATACTTTTTCAAATGATTATTCACGCTAAGATTTATCATACTGTAAAAATATTGCAGTGTTATTTGAACAAGTTTAAAATAAAGATTGAAACACTTTAAACAAGTTATCTCAAGCAAAGTTTTTCACAATTTTATAAATGAAAAGTTTATGGTAGAAATTGATACACCAACCAAAATTGAGAGTTGAAAGCCAATTTTTTTCGTTAAAAAATTAGTGAATTTTTATTGTAAAGAACAAAAAAAAACTGTCAAAGTGGCTCAACGGTAATTGATATGACCTTCTTCTCTAGAAGTTGAAAGTTTGATCTTCATTCCGCAGTTGTTATAAAAAATAATATAAATAAAAAATAACCATAAGAGTGTAGGTGTGTTTTTACTAGTATTACCCCTTTCTATACATTGGCTACCCTACCTACCTACCAACCTTTATGATAATTTGCTTTGTGGATCCAATGATTTTAGTTGTTGCTTAGTTTACACTGCCCAACTCAGAGGGAAAAGGCACAGTCAACTCCAAAAAAAATGAGGTGACACAATTTCCATACCTACCTACATGTATACTGTTATTTACATTTGTATAGGTGTAAGCCTTTCTTTTAAATTAATTTTGAAGGTGGTGTTCGGTCCAAAAAGTTAGAGAGTAAAAGTTGAGGGGAGTGGAGTTGTGTGAAACTTCGAGAAAATTTCTAATAATACTACGGTTCATTGCTTGTAACAAAAGTACTAATTAAGAATTTGTATGAAATCTACAAAATGAATGAATAATAAATTAATAAATCATTTAATCACGTGTCAAATAAGGATTAATTGGAGTAGTAGGTACAACAATGGTACTATAAATTTTTTCGTGAACTCCACTCCTTGTTTGGCCAAGGAGTTTGTGGGTCTCACTACTAAAAAAACATCAATTTTATATCTTAATGACTCTTTATAATGTGAGCTTCATGAGTTCACAACTCCTAAAACTTCATAACATTATGACTTTTTGCTCCAAACGCTCTTTAAAAAACATTGTAAATAGATTAAAAATGGTAGTTCAGATTCAAAGATAGTTTAACTAATGTGCGGAAAGGATATGATGTGGCGAAGAATAAAAGAAAAAGGCACTATTGTCTTAAAGAAACTTCAAAGCCAAACAGCAAACCTTGACTTGAATCAACTCAGCCAAATAAACATATGTAGATCACCAAAAATTGATAGGGAGATTAGGAAGTGGGTTAGAATCTATGACTTAGAGAAAAAAAGAAGCCCCACTAAGACCATAAAGAGAGGAAGATTGAGAAGTGACTTTTAGAAATTAGAATGTATTGAGTTAATGACTTGTTTGCAAGAGAGAGAGGGGCATACAAAAAAGTGGGTTAGAAAATTTAAGACTTTATTGTGTTTGAGGGAGTGGGTGGACAATAGTGTTAGACACAACGAATTTTCTAACATATTTCTATAATGGTATGATATTTTTTTAATTTTAGCAAAATTCTAAAGTCAGGCCAACTTCTCTTACTGGAACTCATTTTCTGTCTGATTAGCTCAACCACGGTGACTCTGATACTACTTGTTAAGGGGACAACGACCTTCAAAATATCTCTACAATGGTATGACATTGTCTAATTTGAGCATAATTCTCATAGTTTTGTTTTTAAGTTCACTCAAACAGTCTCATATCATCGGAGATAGTTGTTTTTACTTATATATTATGGATCTTTTCCTTACGTATTAATATGAAACTTTGGTCACACACCAACTTAAAATAGTATTAATTAATAGAGTTTTCATTGAAAATTTCTGAGTTACTTGTTCCATTCTAACATTATTTTAGAATTATGTAATTTGATGTTAATATTAATTTATTTGGTGGATTCTACAGACATCTACTAAAAGAATATTTGGGTTTGCAATATAATTTTATGCTCCACTACTCATATGTTGGGTTAATAACATGTGGAGATGCATATAATTGGTTTCTCACACTACTTCAACAAAAGGCTTTGTAGGACCCACACACAATTGATTAACAACATCTTTTCTTTTTTCTTTTGCAAATTTTTTGGTTGCCCCACAAAAATAATAATAATAATAATCACACTACATCTTATTTTTATCCTTTTATTTGGATTTGGGAATTTTCTATTCACTTGGGTGGTGGGAACATGGTCCATTTATGTATCCTTTTCTTATCTTCTTTTATATATATATATATATATATATATATAAAGGGATTTTTAAAAATAAAAAAATAAAAAAAAACTATTTAAACAAAATAGAAAAATTTTTAGATAATAGACGCTGATAAAAGTATATCAAGATCTATCAGTGATAGAAATGATAGAAGTCTATCACTGATAGATGCTGATACAAGCCTATCAATGTCTATCAGTATTTTTTTTACTATTTTTTTTAAATAGTTTAACATTTTTTTTATCGATAAAAATTTTCATATATATATCCATCTCATTTCTTTAGGGTTAAAATCAAATAATATTGTACCAATTAAAAACTTATATTTTTATAATTAATCCATTTAAACTCTTTGTTATAGTTTTGTTTTAAAAACCGTCAAAACATAATTTGCATGTGAATAAGACTTTTTTTTAAGTGATTTTTTATATTCTCGTCTTTTTCTGTTTTCTTTTTTTGTTTTTTAGAAAAAAAATTATGTGATAAATTATTCTCAGTACTTTGGTGGGATTCTTGGGAAGAATAATTTTGTTAAATGATTTTGAGTTGATTTTTGAATAAAGTAGATTTAAAATAGCTCTATAAATCGTAGTTTCTTGCTGCTTTTATAAAATAAAATAGCTCTATAAATTTATCAGTTGTCGTATACTAGACTACTTGGTGCGAAAAGAACAATCATACGTTCAACGAATCATACTATAGTGATGCCAAATACTATGGGAAAACATATGCTCCTTGATGGGTTGTCGACTCATCAATCAAAACTCTTCAAAGATTATAACCCGTCCTCCATATAAAATTTTGCTTCTATCTTCTTGGGAGCTTCTCTCTAGCCACTTATGCCCTTTTTTATTGTATTTCTCCCTCTGTATTTTTCGATATATCAATGAATGGGAAGTGGGATATGATGAGGATGTCAAGAATATGTCAACCTTATTGTGATATTTTAATACACCTACTGACCTACACAATCGTATCTTTCTAAAAATAGCTCTATATAAATCACTAACAAAAGGTTTGAATTGATTTATTTATAAAAATAAGGTTTAAATTTGATATAATTATTAGTTTGGAGTTTTAATTGATAAACTCCTAAAAGCTCAAAAGTGCTTGTTTTGAAAATTCAATGACCTAGTAGAAACTATTATTTTAGGGGCCCAAATGCGTGTTAAAAAAAAACTATTATTTTTATATTCACCAATCATCTTTCTAGACTAGTAATTTAATAGTCTTAAGATATTACTGCAAGTAATAACATTATGATCTATAAGTCAAGAGTTAGTAGGACAATAGGGAATACAAGGAATGTCCGTAATTTTAAAAACAAAGTCATGTGGGCTATGTCCAAAAATGGACAACATCCTAATAAGTGAAATCAGAATTATATGCCTCTGAGTTCGTCATGTGGGTAAAATTCTTTGGTGTTAGACAAAGAAATTGAAGAGCTTAGAAAGGGAAGACTTGGTGGCACTTTGTTCAAGAAGAGGATTGTTTGCAATACAAACCAAATTTCACATTGACTAAATAAGAGAAATATTACATTGGTACGAGACATTTTAAGTGATTCTAACTTGTCAAAATTTTGAAATACGAACCAAACAAAATCATTTAAACTAAGCCTAAAGAACGATGGATTGATAGTTTTTGGAATTGTGCATAGATCACTAAGAAATTGCATTGAAGAAATAGGCATCAAAAGAAAGGGTCACAATACTTTATCTTTAAGATATATTTAACCTTATGAATGATAGCAAAGTACTAATTACAAAAAATCCACAAACTTATATGAAGGATTAAGGAGAAGATTAAAAATAAATAATAAATAATAGACAATGTCTCTCTCTCATCATCTTTGTGTTGTAATGGTTTCCACCAATTAATGTTAAATTAGTTGTGAGGGTTTAATTAATAATGATAGCTTTTTGGGTTGGTTGATTGAATTTATGTATAGATATTATCATATCTAAGATTTGCCCAAATCATAATAATGGCCCACCAAGTTGTTCTTATCAATGAAACTATGGCCAATTGAACCAAAAAAAAAATTGTTTAAATTCCACAAAATTTATATAACTCTTTAAAATTTAGGAAATTATTCAATCATGTAAGAAACTCCCCATTAATTAAACTTTCTTAATCATCTTTTTTTTTTTTTCTTTGGGGCAACCCATTGATTTTGGAAGCATCTGAAAAAAAAAAAAAAAAAAAGGATAAAAACCCTCCAAACATGACTTTGTTTTCAAGTCCAAATCCCCTTTTAGAGATTATGTCCAAATTAAAAAGGATAATTCAAGCAATCTCCCAAAGAATTATGGGTGTGACAATTAATTAACCCTGTCATTCACTTTAAGTTTGAATTACCTACTTCTTTAATATTATTATTATTGGGTTTTGCTTTAACCCATGTGATTTCTCCCCCTCTCTCTCTCAATCAAGAAAAATAGAATTTTTAAGAAGAAATTAAGATAAATGGCAAAAACCACCCTTTAAATATGAGGAATTTTTAAAAATAGAAAAATAAGGAAAATTATTTGCACAAAATAGTAAAATTTGTAGACAATTGTGATAGACACGGATAGAAGTCTATCAGGATCTATCAGTGATGTCTATCAGTATTTTTTTTCTATAAATAGTTTGACATTTTTTCTATCCGTGAAAATTTTCCTAAATACAATAGTAATTACAATTATACCTTCAAACTTTCAATTGTAAAAATTGAGCCATCAAATCCTCAAACTTACATAATTGTAGAAATTGTAACAATTGTATAAGTTCGAGGGTTCAATTTTTATCACTTGTGGATCCAATCTCTACAATTATTATAAGTTTAAGGGTCAAATTTTAATACTTGTATAAGTTTTAGAGGGCTCAATTTTTATAATTAAAAATTTGAAGGTGTAATTGCAACTAACACTATAATTTTGGAGTAGTTTTTACAATTTTCTTAAGAAATTAAAATTGGGAGAGAGAGGGAGATTAAAAAGTTGTTTTGTTTGGAAAAAATGAAGGAAGTGGGGGACACTTTGGCAAACCCACATCAATTGACCTACATAACATCCAACCTACAGACTTTAATAGACACCTTCACATGATCATATAATAACAAACATTTCAACATCACACTTCTCTAATTAAAACTCATGATTTCTAATTCTTCCTTCCCCTTGTAAAAAAAAAAAATTCTAAACTATAAAGTTGAATTAGGTGAAAAGCAATTGAAAGTACTCAATCACTTTGTTTTAAAAATAAATAAATGAACACACTAACCAATATTTCCACAACTTCGTTTATAAGACAACAACTATTCAACCTTAACGTACAATATTTAGTTTATCACAAAAACACTCTTCAGATTTTGAATCTTAGATAGACAACCACACAAATCTAAAATATCACAGCATGCTTATATATATAACCTACTCTTTTCCTATTACAAGATTAAAATGAGTAAATTTTCTCAACAAACACAGGAAAAAAAATTTATCATGGATTAGTCTAGTGGGAATGGGAACATTAAAAAAATGCTAAAAGAGTAAGGGGTCATGAGTTTAATCTCTGGTCGGCCACCTACTTAGGATTTAATATCCCTACAGATTTTCTTCACACTCAAATGTTGTAGGGTCAGACAGGTTGTCCTGAAAAATCATCATGGTTGGCCTAGTGGTAGTGGGAACATTGAAAAAAGGCTAAAGAGGTAAGGTGTCATGAGTTCAATCCATGGTAGATCACCTACCTAGAATTTAATATCCTACGGGTTTCCTTGACACTCAAATGTTATAGGGTCAGGCAGGTTGTCCTGAGAGATTAGTCGAGGTGGTTGGACGCTCACACGGATTAAAAAAAAAAAAAAAAAAAAAAAAAAAAAAAAAAACTTTTTTTGTACAAATCTTTCAATTTTGAAAATTTGCTGGAGAAGTAGACAAAAAGAACATATTTTGCAAGTGGTGCAATGAAAGTTAGAGAAAAGAAAACACTCTTTTTATGGAATGTGTATTCTTGAAAGCATATACTTGTTTATTTAATTTCTTGTTTTTTAAAGTAAAATTCATTCATCGTTGTAAAATATGTAGAGTTGAATGTAGCTCAGCATGAAGGTGAACCCACCTAAATCTTAGGTGGATTTGTTTTTCTTTTTCAAATCATTAATAGTATTGTTTGGTCGTCATGTACCTATGGAACCAAACCAAAACATTTACAATTATTCAATTACTTTTGCATCTCATTTGGTTACTATCACTTACCAAAACCTACCATCTTCACCCATCTAGTTCAAGTGTTGATATAATTAAATTTACGATAACCTATCAGTTTAAGCTTTTAGGTCAATTGGTGATTTAATATGGTATCAGAGTCAGTTATCATGTGTTCAAACTCATGTAATATCATTTTCTCTCCAATTAATTAATATTGATATTTCGCTTAATTGTTAGGTCTCCTACAAATTTTCAAGCCCATAAGTGAAAGAGAATGTTAAAATGTTCATATAATTAAATTTACGATAACCCAACAGTTCAAGCTTTTCGATCAATTGATAATTTAATATAGTATCAGTGTCAGTTGTCTTTGTGTTCAAACTCCTGTAGATGTCGTTTTCTCCCTATTTAATATTGATTTTTATTTATTGAGTCTTCTACAAATTTTTAAACCAATAAATAAGAAAGAATATTAAAGTATTAGAATAATCAAATTTATCATAATTTATCAGTTTAAGGTTTTAAGTTTAATTGATAATTTAACACGTCCTTTTGAAACCGCTCAATCACACACTGAATCAATCATATCTATCGAAAATTTATCTATTAGAAGGTGATAGTAAATCTTTACGTTTTTCTTTTTTGCTATTTATTTTTCACTAAAATGGAGTGAAATGAAAGTTTGAGAGGTAGGCAACTAAAATGGGAGGCAAATTAAAGAAGGAAAGAGAAAATTGATTAAAGCTAAGGTTGTGATTTGGACATTAGAAGTGGCAAAAATTATTCATCACAGAGTAGGACTCACAGACATTAATATAAGATCTACTAATTGTTGGGAATAATCCACACATACGAGAGGCTCATGGCCCATAAGAAAAGTCGTATTGTTATTGGAGAATTAAGGAGTAACTAGAAGGTATAAATATGAGAGCACCTCAAGTAACTGGAAAGGGTCTTTCCTTCACACACGCGTCGCTGCCATCCATCCAGACAAGCGAGTTTGGATAATTGTGTCCACGCGAAAATAAAAAATAATTTTACTTCTTTTTGTTTTATTTTTAAACTATTGAAGCATTAATTTTTGGATTAAAAAACGTTTTAGGGATTAATTGTGTGTCGTAATATTGGTATTAATTCTTTTTTAAAGTAAAACGCTTTAGTCGTTCTTCTTCGTCCTTGTTTCATCACCTTTTTAAAAAAGGCTAAATTATTAAAATAAAAAATAAAAAATAAAAAAAAAGTCCCTGGACTATACACTTTGTGTGAAAAATACCTCTGAATTTTCAAAAGTTTCAAAAATACCCTTAAACTTTCAAAAAGAATTCAAAAATACCCTTGTCATTAGCTTGGGATGGAAACCGTTGTTTTGTTTCAAAAATACCCCTGCACTTTCAAAGGTTTCAAAAATACCCTTAACTAAAAAAAGGTTAAAAAATACCTTCACCATAAGTATATGAACACAAACCGTTAATTCCTCGTTGCAAAATAACTTTAAAATTAAAATTAAAAAAAAATCATAATTGCTCCTAAAGTTAATATAGTGATCAATTTGTTTGAAGTTTTCTTAAGTTGGAAAACAATGATTTTTAAAACAAATTATATAGATATTCTCCTTTTCTTTTGATTTTGAACAAAGGTTTGCTCTTGATTTGATTCCAACCCTCCAGACTCTATCTAACGAGTGCGCGTCTAAAGGTAAGTATTGTGTTAACCTTAGAGAATATAATTGGGCAAGAACGATTCACATCGAGATCGTAATAAATTTGCTTTCAAAATAACAATTTTCCCGATACAACACACTAGATCTGAATCTGACAACAAACAACACTAATATTTATTAAGAAAATTTATAGTGCGAAGAAAAACAACTCAAAAGAAGTACAAAACCACACGTGAACTAAGCTTATATATAATGTTTGGGACAAACAGCCTTTTATGTCCCAACATGGGATTCCAAACATTTAATCCAATTTCCTGTCTGCTTTTTTTTCTCTTTTTCTTTTTTTACTAACTATGCATTTCCATATATTTGATGTGGGAAACTACCAACTGTTTCTATGTTTCTTTTGTTTTTCTATCCAATTTTTGGGTATCCTAACACACACATGTGATATATATTCTAATTGTTGTCCACACCCTTTTCTGTTGTCTAATTTTCATCCACTTTTTTGAGGGGAAAAAAATAATTAACTACTAAACTTATTAGATTAGTGTGATAAATTTTAAATTCTATCATATTTCACCTTAAACTTAGATAAGTGTTGCAATCCTAATCTTAAACGTTAAAAAGTGTTGTCAATTTTAAGTCTCTAAAAAGTTTTTACTCCAAAAATATCATTAAAAAAGTTATCTTATGTGTTCAATGAATTATAAAATATATGTATGTATGAAATTGATAAAATTTTAGAATAAAACGACATTATAGCTTTTTTTGTTCAACTTTAGTGACGAAATAATTATTCTATGATTAATTTGTACATTAATTGATTAAAGTTTTTTTTTTTTTTTTTATAAAACTTTATTTGATTTAAATTAATGAGTTTATGAAAAATTTTATATGATTGTTCTTTGTTAAAATTAGTAGACAAATCAGTAAAAATTTAACTGAGGCTAAAAATTACGAACACTGTTTTTTTTTAAGAAAAAGTGAGAAAAGATGGGTTGGGCCAAAAATAAATAAATAATCATGGGTTCTTTGAGGCAATCCAATTGGTATAAATTAATGGTAGAAAATTTCTATCGAAATTTCGAGACTACACTAGCCTCAAAATTTTGGTTGGGAAATTTCATTTCTCCCCATTTCAACGAAATTTTGAGAAAATTTTGATTTTTTTTTAATTAGTTATGATAGCTTAGTTCAAGCTTTTTCAGTTTTATGTCCTAATTACACACAATTGTATAATTTCACACGTCAATGTCATTTCCAACAAAAAAATCAAATTTGAGAAAAATAACATATATTTATTTTTAACTTCATTGAAACATTTTCAATTGAATTATCTATATAAATATTTAATGTCTCTTTCAATTTTGTATTTAATTACCAATAATTAATATTATTTCGTAATTTTTTTCTATTTCTTTTTTAAAGTTCTGCTCTTGTATCGACATTTACACAGACACGATATATATCTAAATGTTATCTTACTTTATAGATATGATGATTAAAAATCGTTAGTTATAGTCAAATTAAGCTACAATCAAAATTTCATTAATTAATTATAACAATTTTTATCAATATCCATAAATTTTTCTGAAGTTTACATTTTCATCGATAGTTCTATAAAATTGGGACCTCGATATTTTGTGGTATAGACTAATTGGTATATTGAATTTACCTAAGGTTGGATAGCTTGCATCTCTTATTACCTTTGCCACGATCTTTGACAAAATATTATAAGAGTACTAATCTCACATTCAAAAGGAATAAATAAAAAAAAAAAAAAAAAAAAAAAAAAAAAAAAAAAACTTTGAAGCATTAAAAAAATAGGGTAGGTGGCTTTTGACTTCAAATCATCTCAATTAAAAACATTTTAGATTTGGTATACTAACTCTAATTATGTGGTATAAACCTTATTCTTTTTGGTAGATTGTAGTTTCTCTCTAATTTTTATTTTTTAATTCACATCAATTTTTGTGTTTCTTTCTTTTGATTTCTCACTTAATTTTCTTCTTATTCCTATCAAAATAGTGGGAGGTTTCTTTTCTATCAAAAAAAAAATGTATGATTTAATTTGCATGCTAACATAAAAATTAGAATAGAATGAAGGGGTATGGGTTGCAATATTGATAAACCTTAGGGATGTTAATTTTTAATTATACCCCAAAAAAGGTAGTCATAGAATGAAAATAAACAATACCCTATTTGGATAAAGAATAGCCTTAAATTTTGGGGGAATTTATGCCACAGAACATGTCAAATGGACAGATACATTGGACCATATCCATCAACCTTAAGAAGCCATGTTCGGACATAAGAAAAAAACAAACAAATTTCAATAAAAGAAAGATCAAAAGGGCATTATTATAATGTTTCTTCTTTGAAAGTCGGTCTCTTTCTAATATAATATGATATACTTTTTTTTTAAATCACTTGGGTAACCTAGGACCAAGTTGTGATTTCAAATGCAAACTATATAATATAGTATTTTTGTCAGCTAATCATCTCATCAGAAGCTTTGTTAATGCATTTATGTTATGTTTATATTTAATGTGGAGGTGGGTGAGGTTAGAAATTATGGATGATGATGATGATGATGATCAAGATCTAAGGCAAAATTAATTATTCCACATTATTGGAAGGGTGCTAATTGAGAAACCCTATCATTAGTCTTGTATAATTATATTATCCTTCATGGCTATGTGAAGAGTTTGTTGGGAAGTAAAAAAAATTTGCTATTATCTTAATTAGTTGATCATTAATAAGAGAGCTAAAATTGGAGTGAAGATGTTCAATATTTTGGCCTTATAATTTCTTTTTCTCGAATTGGCCATGGTTGACCCCTTCAAATTTCACGAGATATTCTAACGGGTCTATTTAGTGCAACACAAGCTCGATCAAGAAGAAAGAAAGAATGAATTGAGAGTTGAAAGATATATTTTTTGTATTTAATTTTGCACTTTATAAATTCAATATTATATTATTTGATTTTTTTCTTAAATTGCTCGAGAACAAGAGAGTAATTTTGTATGGAGAAGTGAGTTCTTTTTTTTTTAAATTGGTTAGACAACTTTCTCATGAAGTATAACTCAGTAGTTAAAACATCTATATGTTCTCATGTTCTCTTATAAGTAGATCTTCAACCCTCCTTTGAAATTTGATATTCATAGATTAAAAATGTAATTAAGATGGATAATTAAATGGAATAAAATGTTTGATGAAAAAAAAAAATCTAATTTGTTGGTTTTTTGCCCTTGGTTTTCCTTTACAAATACAAGGAAAAACATTTTTTTAGAAGCATTAGCTTGAAGAGTATATTAATATCAAAATTCTGTTAAAAATAAAAAATAAAAAATCCACTAGTTGTAATTGAGATATTCTTACTTTGGGCTCAGAAGTTCATATCCTCAAGCAGAAGAAGAAGAACCTGTCCGGTAAGTATTTTACACTCATTCATTAGATTTTATTTCTATGGGAAGAACACATCACATTCATTGATTTTGAATTATTAAAAAAACATGTTCTGAAGTGATTCCAAAGATAACAAAAACGATTTCAACTATTTTAAAACCGATTACTTTTTTTCAAGGACCAATAAAAAAATATACATGAGAAAGATATGAACTAAGGAAATAGGATATAACATTTCCAAACTCCCTAATCATCAGAATTCTGGCTTATCTTTGATTTTAAACACTAAAATAACTCTTTCCAACGATTGTCATACTGGAAAATATTTTTCAGCCATGCTTCCAATTTAATATATGATGAAGGTATTAAATTAAAAAAAAAAATTGAATATAATTTGGCTATGTATATTAAATAACATGTATCCAACAATAATAGGGGCCTGATAAGAACTTGAGGAAGCAGAAAATAACATGTATCCAACACAAACCAATTTAATATATGAAGGTATTTGAGTTATTTACACACAAATTTAATATACTATGGCTATGTCTTTTTAGAAGCATATCGTAATGCCTAATCAATAGCTTACCTCAACTCTGATGGGAGAAAGAATGGCAAATTTTGTTGAACCCCTGAAAGCATACATCAAAACAGAGACCCAAGTATTACAAGCATGGATGCATCATTTTGACCATTGACTTCTACAAGACAAAATGGTTGGAAGTATCTATTTGTTGCTGTTTGGGAAAAGATATAATAAAACCTTAGCGCATGATTCTTTCAACCGAGCTTTTTGTCAGATCCTCGGGGAATATTGAACCATCTCTTTTTGAAAGATTTATCTTTTTCATCTGAGGTTCCATCTTCTCCTTGATTCTCGACCTTTGCATCGTCGCCAGTAGATTTACTACTACTTCCATTACTCATAGCACTAGCCCCGACGTGATTCGATGATTTCGTGATAGTGAATGAAGCATGTATGCCATCCCGTTGTTTAAGAAGCTCGTCCACCTGAGTTTCAAGATCTTCAGAAATTCATAGAGAAGGGGAGAACAATGGTATGGCATATCTATAGTCTACAGAAACAACATCGTCATGTGATAAAAAGAAACAATAAACTATGCAAAACAGAGTTTACCCTCCAATCCAAAGGTCAAAAGAGAGAACATAAAAATATATTAAACCAAAAATTAAAAGTTCCATCATATTCTTTGATTGAGACCTTTAGGGCTTGTTTGATTTTCCATTTGTATTTTTTTAAATTAAACTTATAAACACTGCTTCCACCTATAGTTTTTTTTTTTTTTAACTCTTTAGTGATATTTTCAAAATCTAAGCCAAATTTTGAAAACTAAAAATTGTAGTTTTTAAAATCTTGTTTTTGGAAGGTTTGAAGTTCAAAATCCACATGGGTTTATATTATCCAAAATCCAAATTATACTCTTCGAGTGACCATCAGTTCGACAGGACAAAGACAAGGAAATAACAAAGGCAACTGTTTCCTGACAACATCCTACTAAAATCCAAATTCCCAACATCCCCATTATTCAAAACTTTTATAGAGGTTGCGCACAGCTGAAATGAAGGGAACTTCACAAAACAGTGCACTTGAAAGCACTCCGACCACAGGCAGCAGAATCTGCACCAACACTATGATCCTCCACCATCAAGCTCCACCAGCACCGATAACACCACCTGGACAAAATCCTTCATAGAATCTGGTACTCCAGTCTCCGACTCGATTGTCAGAGGTGAGACCAAATGCAACACTATCAACTTCAATGTTGACCCAGGCCCCAGTATAGTGGACAGCGTGTGCGGGACTAGCTTGGTCTTCTTGGAGCTTGCAGACACGGTCATACTGGAAAACATGTCAGTCTTAACGATTGGGGCTCTCTAGGCATTAGCAGTCGATGTCATCTTAGCCATGTAGGTGGGACTTTATTAAGGTGAAGAAGAAGCATAAGAGCCGGCATAGGAGGATGAGGATGATAGAGAGGGATTTGTTGATCGGTTGATGAAGAGAAAAAGGAAGGAGAAGAAGAAAAAAAGGGCCCGGGGAAAAGAGGAGAAGAGAGTATAAAATTTTGAAAAAACCATGTAATCTAAAAGGAATAATGTAAAATTAATAAAAATTATCCACCTCATGTCATATCATTGTTTCTTAGTCAGCTAAAGGTCAAATTAACTCATGGACCATTTAGAACCACTTCCAAATCTCAAGAACTAAATGTACATTTTCAAACCTAAGAGAAAATTAGATACAAATCCCAAACCTCGAGGATTTGCCCTAAAGTTGGGTCATTTCTTTGGATACTTCCCTTTGCAAAAGAGCAACCAGAATTTTTGGGAATTCATCATCTTTTTGGTAAAAAGCTGTAATGTGGATTTGAAGGTCCTGCCACCATACCTTTCTACCAGCATCTCATGTCCTCTCTAATCAAAAGGATAACATTTTCAAGGTGAACCACAAAAGAAAGTCATCCTTTAACCTCCTCTCCAAAGTTTTTGGAGGGATTACAAGCCTAGAAACTTATTTATTCATTCCAATGTTGAAAACCATTGCTGATTTGGGATTGGTAAGTAGAACCAAATAAACAATCTCAAACAACGTAAGGAAACTTCAATACACAACCAAAAATATTACCAAAAGTCAATTCCGTAACCATCTCAGTTGCCTATAGAAGGAAAGAGACATTTCTGATCACAGATTTTGCAGGCCAAAAATATCTCCAAGGGGTACCTTTCCAAAGCTTTTTTAACCATGCTCATCCTTACCATGAATATTAGTGACAATTATACTTCAGATTTTTCTCCTCCATACTCCATAATAGGGGTGATCATCTGTGGTTGGTGTCAGTTTTGGGCTAAAACCAACGCCGACCACCGGTTTGTCAATTTTGATCGATTGGCAGTTGTTGGTTTTGGGAGTGCCTATGAAAACTAACTGACCAACCATACGAGAACGATCAGTCGATTTTGAGACAACTTTGTCAGAGTCGTTGGCACTTGGTTCCAGGTTTCCAACAAACAAAGTTCTATTTGGGAGAAAAAAAAAACCATGGTCATGGACGAGAATAGAAGGAGGGTGAAGAGGATGAATATAGATGAGAGGAAAAGATTAGAAAGAAGATGAAAGGATGAAGATGGGCGAGAAAGGGAGAGAAAATGAGGAACATGATTGAAATGTTAAAAAAATTATTACCTATAAAAAACCACTTTGATTTCAAAAACCAGCACATGGTTTTACGTTGGGTAAGTGTGAGTTGTCGGTCAGTCAGTTTAACACTTCTTTCGATAACCAACCACCGACCGAAGAGGCCATAAAACTGACAGATCGATTTCGGTTCGGTCGTTTTTGTCAGTCGACTCGGTTTTCAGTTTGTTTGCTCACCCCCTCCATAGAAAATCTCCTCAAAAACTTGGTGTTCCTTATGGCAATCCTACAAAAAGTCAAACCATCAAAATCCAAAGGAAGCTCAATTTTACAACATTTCTGATTTCACAAGGGGAGACCCCTCATCAAGATAAGCCCTCCCGAAAACAATCATAGAAGATTAGCCAACTCTTATAGCTATCTTTGTGGAAGCGTTGAATAGCAATAAGAAATAGGTTGGAAGGATATTTACAACTGGCTGTGACAACATCAGTCTACCAATCCAAAAGATTACAAAATCCCCATTCTATCATAAGGTAATGCTCCTCGAATTCCCACCTAAAGAAAGACCTGAATATTTGATGGGAAAATGCACCAGACACTTCTATTTCCTCCTCCAAGAGGTTAATACTTGCACAAGAAACCAATTTGAAGCATTTCAAATAAAGCACATAATCAATCTTGGCCTTGGACATAAAGGAGAAGAGCAGTATATAATATAGCTTGCAATCGTATGTGTCTGTTAGAGCTTCCAATTATTGAGCCTCGCATTAACTTACAAGATTGTGTCCTGAGAGGGAGTTAAAGTGTCGACTGCCTCTCCGGGAAAATATTGTGCCAGTTGGTTTTCCATTTAATATCACAGGGAAATTGGCCGATTGAAGGCAACCTCTAATCCGAGATCCCCACCTAACAGGGCTCACACCAAAGCCTGTTTTCCCTAGTATGTAGGAAATGCCAATTAACAAGGTTGTAAGCCTTTTCATCAAGTTCTAAAACAAACCCTTTCTTTGTCCTCCAATCTGTCACCACTTCATTAACCACAAGAACTGAATCAACGATGTGGCATCTCCCACAAAAGTTGTCTGAAATTCGGAGATTGTTTGGGTACGGATGAACAAGTGTTTCTTGCTAGAACTTAATAAGGGTCCCCTTTCTCACAACTCTCCCACAAGCCCCACAATAAGGCACACAACCCAGATTGACACAAAATCCTCCCTTTCTCACAAAAAGGCAGATTGAGGAGAAGCTCTTTGATCATCTCCCTACACTCTCTGTGTTTGGCCACCTAAAAACCAAAGGGTGTGATCTATTTTTCCTCTGCCTTAACAAAGAATGCAGCAGAATGGTCCAATCAAAGAGAATAACTTCCTCTGAAGTCGATTTAACGTGTTTACTCATCCATGAATTGCCTGCCAGATAAAGAACTCCATCTCTTTTGGAATTTTCACCTTCCATAGTGATGAGAAAATAGACTCACTAAAAGGAGTATGGTTAAACAAACTCTGAAAGAACGAGCTACAGGAAAAACACCCAGTAGGATCGGGGCTTCAAATGTGAAAACCTATTCTCCAAGGTCTAACAAATTGAATACAATTTCAGCACTCGTAGACACATTGAACATTTTTCTCTTTGGACCAATACAAAACTCCCCAATCAAGGATAAAACAACCACAATATCTATCACTTTCCTACAAAACAAAGGACGGCAAAGTCCAAGAGAAAGAATAGATGTGCACGTGTCTAAGAAGCAAGGACCCTTAAGGTTGGGTAACGTGTTCATGTCTGATATGTGTCAGACACTTAGACGCTCTGATACACTTGTACACGTATCGGAGAGTTGTTAGCACAAATGCACAATAGATACTAGTTATACAAAGTCCACATTTGTTAGACACATATGGTACACTTGGTAAGTATATAAATGCATAAACTTATTTACTTTAAATTTCCTTCATGTATAAAAATAATGTGTTTTAATAAATAAATAATTTTTTAAAAATTTGTATATTTGAATAAATGTGCCCTTATCGTGTCCTGTCCTAGATTTTTTAAAAATAAAGTGTTATCATGTCCATATCATGTCATATCCAACCACTTCTACCAAAAGTAGGTACTCACCCATTGGTTGTGTGAGAAGATAAAAAAGAATTCAAACCTAAGAATGTGTCTAGAAATGTAACCAAAAAAAAACAGCAGTATCCTTTTAAATCATCTGCTAGGCTTCCGTCGAAGTTTTGCAGAAGCGGCTATAACGTTGCACAAGATGTTGCTCTAATTAGTATGGTAAGAAGATGTTTTTCAATATGCCTACTCTTATATCCCAACTATGAAACATAGACTCACTTCACAAACTTCAACACTTATGTGGACATGTGTCTAATATTTAAGCTCAATAGACTCATACCGGACAGTAGTCGAACAAATTGAAAGTACACACACAACAAACATTTACTAAGAAAAATGTGGACACTTAATGATGAGTAGAATTATTTGATAATTAATATTTGTTTATGTTCATTTAGATTAATTAGTGTTTAATTAGTATTTTAGAATTAATTACTTAATTGTCTTACTTCCTTGTAAGGCTATAAATAGTCACTTTAGGGTTATAATGAGAAGCTTTTAGAAATCATTTGAAAAAGAACTTTGCTCTTGGAGAGCTCTCTCTCCCAATTTAGACATGGATTTCTAACTTGGTTCTTGGATATCATTTTTTTTTCCGGTTGTTGGATATCATTTTGAAATAGAACATTGGTTCGGGAGAGTTTCCCCTCATCTAAGGGATGGACTTCCCTTATTTAGCCATGGATTTGGCTTAATACCTTCATTCCACTGCATCAATTGGTATCAAAGCCTTCGAATGACGTTCCTAAAAAGGAGCCAAGCGATAGATGGCAGTCGGAGACAATGCACATCAACGGTGAATGGTCGGATTTGCCTCTCCAAGGTATTCTCAAACCCAACTCATCTCACGACCATATTCATCAACCCACCACCCTATTCATCAATATCATACTTCATCCAAACAACCTAAACCATATCATCCATCATCCAGCCCATCCAGCCACACAAAACAGAAAATGAAATACAGACGCAGCCACTCTCACAGCTGATTTCTGACAAAATGGAAGAGAGAAATTTTACCACCCACTTCAAGCTATGGCCAATGTGGAAAATCAAGTCGATGAGCATTTACTTCAGCTCTCTCATCCAAAATATTTTTGCAAATTTGAATCAAGAGAAGAAAAAAATGAAAACAACACCCTAGAGTTCGCGTTTTTGTCGAAATAGGTGGTCCGTTGAAGAATCATTGGACAGAGACCAAAAATATGCATGGAAAAGACAAATGAAGATGCTAGAACTATGAAAAAGAAGATGTTGATTTGGAGACTAATGTTGTTGGAGAGGGACACGGGACGCCGCCCGTTGCCGTAGTGTTGGAGGAGCACGCCAAATCCATCGTTGCACTGTTGCCAGAGGGGGCATCGGTACCAGCTGCTGAAGCTTCGTTGGACAGAGAGGACTTCGCCGCAAAAGCTTCATCAGAGGTGGAGTGGCCGTTGAAGATTGAAGAAGGAAAAACTAGGTTGGCAGCTGAACATGTTGATGAAGAAGGAAATTAGAGAGTGAGATACAAGTGGGGGAAATCTGGTATTTTCTACAAAAAAAAAAAAAAACCTAATGGATACCTTTACCACATTGGGCCTAATGGGCCACACAAACCAAAATTTTAATTTTGAAGATCATACATCAAGATTTAATTTCTATTTCGGGTTGAAGAATTTTCATGGAGTATTGTTTTAATCCCAATCTGGATTTGGGACACTTTGCACCAAGATTTTTCAATTGGAGTCTACCAAGCTCAAAGAGCCGAGAGAAGGAAGCTTCACTTTATCACCTCGAACTCGAGGACAAGTTCCTTTTTCTTAAGTCGACATGAATGATGAGTAGAATAATTAGATAATTAATATTTACTTAGTTGTTAATTTAGATTAATTAATGTTTAATTAGTATTTTAGAATTAAGGCTATAAATGACCACTTTAGAGTTGTAATAGGAAGCTTTTAGAAATCATTTGAAATAGAACCTTGTTCTTGGAGAGCTCTCTCTCCCAATTTAGGGATAGATTTCCCTCGTTTGGTCACTTACGAACATATGTCAAACAATTATTTGACACTTGAACAAAAGAATTCAAACTTCTATAAATTTACAGGATAGAAGACTACAGAAGCATCCTCGCTTTATCCCTTTTTCTCAATCTTTTCTGCCAATCTTTTGTCACTTTTAGTTTTCTTCAAAATTGCAAATGGGTAGTATAATCAAAGAAAATAATTGAAACACTGGCTTCAATAGAACAACCATGGGTCAACTTACCCTCAAATCTTTTTATTAGATTTATCTGCTTTCTTTCATCACCTCTAATACTCTTCAAGTATTTCAGATCCGTAGCATGTCTTAGAAGTTAGAAGTAAAAGATCTGTGGTGCAGCTACCAATTTAATAGGCAGAGAGCCATAATCATCCGGCAAGATTTCCAACTGGTTCCCACAATCACATAACAGCGTCCCTTTCATGATGCAAAACTAAATGATTCTTGAAGAATCTTGGAGAAGAACTTTTATTCCATATAAGAAGTGTTGAAAATAATAACAATGTTCCCTTTAAATAGACCCAAAGGGAAAAGGGTGGGTTCACACCTAACTACCTAACTAATTAACTAAACCTAACCTCCTTTAAATAAACCCAAAGGAGAAGGGTGGTTTCACACCTAAACTAAAAACATTAAATCGAAAAATTAATTAAAGCAAATGATAAAATACAGCCAAGTAATAATTTTGAAATTCTTAAAATGACCCTTTAGTTCTTGATTACATCATTTCATCTCTTTTGAATTCTACCCATTTGGATGCTGTTTATTTGATTTCAGGAACCTTAAGCCATTTTCCCTTCTTCCTCTTTTCCCTTTCCTTCGTTTTGAGAGAGCAGTAGAGGGGACCTAAATTCTAAAAGCGGGAACTACAAGCCTAAACAAAAGTATTGCAAGCTATTTCACAAATTAAAGAATGAAAGAATTAAAACTCATCTCCTCTGGCCTATGGAAGCAATCCGAAAGTCAATAACCTAATATCAACCTGTAGAATGATCTAGGTACGCTATCTGAAATTTTAATTTAAATGAAAAGTAAAAGAGTGAGAAAACTGAGGATATACGACTTCAATAAATTGCCACTTCCATGTTAGCTACAGAAGTGTTGATATCATGGACATACAAGGCATCTTTATTGTTTGGCCTAGATATTAAGAAACCAAAAAATGAAAAACATGATCTAAATTACAAGAATGACCTATGAAAACTTACAGACTGCTTTTCCTCATTGTATCTGTTGGTCACTTCTTGGAAGCGTGCTAATGCCTATGGAATATCATAACAAAGAAATTAATATGTAAATCACAAAATTAACAGGTAGTGAGGGAAGGAAATTTCAACACCTTCCGGTATTCTGTCTCAAATTGCCGTAGCTCATTTCTTTTTCTCAAAATTTGAGCCTCAATATCTTTCAGTTTTTCTGTTGTCTCTTCATAATTTTTTGTACATAGTGCCTCAATAGTATATGCGGCAGTCTTAAAAAAGTTATCTCCTGAATAAACACGAAACATGTCAAAAAAGCAGTTAACACCAAACAGAACAAAATTTGAAAGATGAATTAAGAAATCTAAGTTAACACCATAAACAGCAAAAATATGGGTGCCAGCCTTTAGCTCTGAGACCTCACAAGGCTGAAGACCTTCCAACCTCTTGAAGAAAGCAGCCTCAGGATCCTTAGCCATTGCCAACTGCAACAACACAAAAATTCATTCAACCATCAGGTCTAAAGTGTAGGAGATATTAGTAAACTACACATAGTTTGAACTTGCAATACCGCATTGACAGTGGAATCCATCCTGTACACTTGAAAATGCAAAAAGTACAAACCAGCAGACGTTACTTTCCCAGACTTCTCACTATCTTCCTGTAAGGAAAAGCAATGGAAGAACCACAGAACTAAAGTCAATACAATAAGAAGTTGAATCGTAGATTTTTAAGCCTAATTGGCTCACAACAATTTTACAAGTTGGGATCCAAGTGGCTGATATGGTAAGCTTTCATCTAACTACTCACGGTAAACCTACTATAAAACACAGTTCAAAGTATGTCCTCGATTGTCATAAATATTAGACAGTAGTAATAATTTAATTTTACGTTCAGAAAACTGAAAGGAGGGAATTTTTTCAAAAAAATTCAAATGGAAAACTCAGAAAGCAAAAAAAAATTCTCATCTATCCAGCCTTTTTCTTTTTTCTTTTTTCTTTTTCTTTTTCTTTTTTTTTTTTTTTTTTTTGAAAAGAAGCAATTCATCTATCAAGCTTTAGAAATAACCATACAGAAGCACGTTGGAGAACTGATATTAAAGACATAGGAATGATAATCCTTTCTTCTAAATTTTACTGGCTAACTTTAATTTTAAATACAATAAATTCCTTAGGGTTCAAGGACAACTTGATTCCTCAAGAACTTCGCCCACCATTACTCCAGTCTCTACTGTGGTGCTCCAGAACCATAATTAGTAGGTAAAAGTAAATAGTAAGCTTAGTTTTTTTAAATGAAAATTGAGAACAAATGAAATGAAAAAAATATATATAAGGCACAAGAACTAAACCCCCAACCAAAGACCACAAATCCTCCCTCCCAAGGTCTCTCAACCCCTCTAAAAATTCTATTGTAAGCTTCATTTTTGTTTAAGAACTTCTTCCAATAAATTGGTTATATGCAAGAAAATGCTAGAGCTAAAATGCTTGATGATAGCACCTAAACTAGATTTTAATACCATTGTCATCCAACATGGAAGATACCCACAGCCTCATTTCATCTGTACTACCCACAGCTTCATTTCATCTGTACCAATTAAAATATGAGGAAAATTACAGATACGCTTTGAAAGGTAGTACCTGTAAGGCCAAACTATAACCGCCATTGACATCTTGTTCAAAAAAGAGCAACTGGAATGAAAAAAGAAAAGCACAGAAATCAGGAACATGAAATAGCTAAACAAATTGGATGCACTAGGAGAACAACGCCAAGAATCAAGAAGAAAAAAATACATATCAGAAAAGCCCCATTTGGTTGAAAATTACTGGCAAAACTACACCTTGAATTTACTTTGTGCAGTTGAAGTAACCCTTATAACAATTCCTGCCTGAGCTTGCTCCTCGTTAATTGTCACCCCAAAAAAGTGAGCGCATTGCTTGTCCACCTACAATAAAACACAGATATAACAAGATATCAGAAAAAGTACTGGAAATGTTGCTGCTTTTGTACAGTCTTGATGTAAGCTACATATGATGCACCTTGCCACTAACTGATGTTCCAATAGGAAGAGGCCTGACTGTAACAGTTCCATTCAAAGCTTCTTCAAGAACATTAGCAGAAATTGTAGTCTTAATAGGAACACCCAGCTTGCTAAAGAAATGAATAATAAAAGTGATCAAGAAAAATCTAGATGACTAAATCAGTAAATAACTTAATAAATGTGTCACCTGAACAAAGCTGCAAACATGGTATTGACAGTTCCAAGATTGGATAAGTCTATTTCCATATCCATGCCACTAGCATCAAGGGCCTGAACACATTGATTACAAAATAAGATCCTGTGTATGGGATGGAAAAATGTGTACACTGTACAGCCACATAAAAACCCTCAAATAAATAAATCTTGAACTTGGAAGTTATAAAGTATCTTTTCCAGTATTGTTAATATAAACCTAATACTACAAAACATCATCATAAGTTGATGGTGACAAGAAGACAATCACCTCAAAGCCAGCACTGTCATATTGCCTTCTCTTCTCTGGATCAGATAGGATGCTATAAGAATATGCGACCTCCTTAAAAAGTTCTGAAGCTTCAGGGTTACTGCCATTCTTGTCTGGGTGATATCTGCCAAATTGATTGGGGTAAGAATCACTTTGCAGACAGATGGTTTTAAAGATCAAAACATTCTTATTTCTTTTTGTAATTAATAATTAAAATTGAAATGGAGGCAATAGAAATGTGTAACTACATTTTATGCACCTAGAGCCTAACTGAAATCTCATACTGTAACCACCCACGGCGATTCATAAATTAATGTTAATGCATCTATAGCCTAGCTGAACTCTAACAGGACTAAATATCGATCACTACTAAAGTTCCAAACATGCTGAAAAGAAGAAGAAGAAGAAGAAGAAGAAGATAAGAGTTTGCATCTTCCCAGCAATGTTTCAGATACTACTATCAAGTGACATCCTTAAAATACTGTTTATTCTTCAAAATTAAACCAGCTTAGATTAATAATCTTCTTACATATCAAATTGTGGACTAGTACACAGCATATTCCGATTCGTTATTGACGGTGAGCAAGAATTATGATTTAATATCAACTAAAATAGATCAAGTTTCAGTAATACGGAGCGTTGAGCAAGAGAATTACTTGAGAGCAAGCTTCCTATAAGCAGACTTGATTTCCTGATCAGTGGAATCCCTGGATACGCTTAAAACCTCGTACGGGTCCCGTCGAAGCGCTGGAGTCGAAGGTCCTTCCGACTTCGAACCCGTCTTCATTCTCCCTTTTCCCGCTCTAACTCTCCCACTCTCGGTGCTTATGGACGGGGAAAAGCTCTGTATTCTATCAAATCGCTGCAAGAATCGGAAACCGGTGAGGAATTTCAAGTAGAAAAGCTCGAAATTGAACAAATTATGCCAAAATCATAAAAAGCATCAACCTGGAAGCCAATTTTGGATTGAGCTGTATTTTCGGGAAATTAACCAAACCAAGTAATTATCTGTCGGCTAGGATTCAATCCACAAACAAGGGGGCTTCTTACTCAAAATGATTCAGAACAATGGGAAAGCAAATAACATCTAGGGTTTCTGAAGATTTGCAGAGAATCTGGAGAATTTTTTGCAAGAAATTATTTGTGGGAAATTGTCTATTTCTAATTGTTTCCCTCTTTTTCCTTCATTTTTCTTCGTCCGTTCTACTTCCTAGTTTTCGATTTCAGACAACAAAATACAAAAACGACAAAAATAAATAAATCAATAACTCGGCTCAATTGCTTTATAAGTGAGTCAAACCAAACCAAACCAAACCAAACCGTAAACGTGTTTTTTTAAAGACATCCACGAACGTCCTTTTTTTACAACATTTAGAGTAGATGATTGAACCTCGAGGTCAATAATAAGGGTATTCAAAAAATTCGATGACCCAAACAAGTCGATCAACTCAAAATAACTCAAACCACCTCAAACCATCCTAAATTTATTATTAACTTTAAAATGTGTTTTTTAGTTATGATACAATTATATATAGGGTAATTGTTTTAAATAACAAAATTGTTGAAAATATTTTTAAATATAGCAAAATGTCACTATCTAGCTATTAGCGATAAATAGTGATAAAATACTTTCATCTATCACTATCTACTAGTGCAGTGTTTATCACCGATAAACAGTGATATTTTGTTATATTTGTAAATAAGTTGACTAATTTTACTATATTTGAAAACAACCCTATATATATTTAGTTTAATATTAATGGAGAGATTTGAACTTACATTTTGGTTGAAAATATATACTTTATTGGTTCAAAATTATATATTTATAACGATACGATAAGGTAAAAAAATATTTGATATTAATTTTCTATGAACATGCATCATAAAGGACGTTCAGATATAGCTAACAAAAGTATAACTCAATTGACACAAACTTGTGCTATTGACTAGGAGTGTCTGTGGGTTGGGTTGGGTTGAAGGACTTTTTAGACCAATCTCAATTGTTCGAGTTGTAAGTTTCTTCAACCCAAATAACCTTTATTAAAAAATGAATCCAACTCAACCCGACCAGGAAAGATTTGAGTTGGGTTGGTTCGGGTTACTCGATCATTTATTTAAATTTTTGTTTCTAAAAATAAATAAAATGTTAATATGCAAAAATTTGATTTAATTATTTTAATATATTGAATTAAGATTGAAACTCAACCTCAATTTTATAATGAAAATTTTATTTTCAAAGTACTGAACAACTATTTTTAGGAGTTGTTGGAGAATAAACTCTCTAAACAATAATGAAATTAAATAAAACTAAAATAAATATGTGTATATATATAAGGGTTGTTTTCCAATATAGTAAATTTAGTCAACTTATTTACAAATATAGCAAAATGTCACATTAATATATATATTGATAGAATTTTGATTGAAAATACACATTAATTAGGTAACTAGTTTAATAAAAAAAAATTCAATAAACATGATAAAGGTCCCTTAGCAAACTAGTACACTAGAGCATATCCATCTTGATTAAAATATGAATGGGAATATTGATGTCAAAAATTCAAATTTACAGATATATCAATAAAATATTGATATTGACAAATACTTCTGGAAATAAACAATTTATAAAATTAATTAAATTAACGACAAAGTTAGTTTTACTTCTAAGCTAAGTTAGGTATTGTTTCGAGAATATATCTTCATACTAAATTAACCGATAATGTTTTTGTTAAGTATTATTCAGAATATTAATAAAAGGTATAAAAAATATAAATTAATCATTAATATCGATATCAAACTCTTTAGCTTACAGATATATCGATAGAAATAACATATTCACGATTAAATTGAAATTAAATAAATGCATGATGTTTGGAATTTGAATCACTCAATGGTTTACTTCAAAATATGCTTCTATCTCACTATGTCATACGTAATAGTCATTCAAATGCTATGTTGAAAGGCCAAGATATTTACCATAAGAGGGGAATATGAAACTCTCCCAAAGTTTGGCATTGCCCAACAATGAACCGTTTGGGACACCAACTACAAGTTGATGGATTGAGTTATAATAGCACACCATTTGTTTGGGGTACTAAATATAATAATGGAGTGTATAACTATTTATAATCAACAACTAATTATAGTAAATACTATTCCAAAACCCTCCTTGCTATATAGTATTACTATTTGTCACGCATCTTCTCTTTTCTTATTTGTTATAGTGTTTACTATTCTCTATTAAAACAAAAATAGTTTGCACCTCAATCACAAATTATTATAACTCAAACTAAAATAGTTTGCACATTAAACACTAACTATTATAAATTTATAATTTACTGAATATAATAATCAACTCAGTGCCTCAAACGTCTTTTAAGTATATTTTTATTTATTTATTTATTAATATGGTTGTTCTTCAAATTTATTAGAAAATTAAGGTTGTTTTGAAACTTATTTATTGAAATATTGTAGTTTTTTTTTAGTCTTTAACTCTTCTCCATCCTCGTATCTTGAATTAAATTAAATTGAAAAGAAATAAAACTACAAATTCCCCAAGAAAATTGGAGTTGGTACAGTGGCTGAACACACTGAAAAAAATCAAGGGTGCGTTAGTTTGAGCCCCAAGAAAATGTGAGCATTTTTATTTTTTAAATTTAAATGAAAAGAAAAATTGAACCCATGTTCTCAATTCAGTCAACCACCAAACTAATTTATAATTTCGGTATTTCATTTAAAGAGAAAAATAGGGTTATTATAATTTTTTTAATAAAAATTTAACCATTTTTGTCTCTTCAAAAAACAAAGAGTAATAATAAGTCTCAAAACAACCTTATTTTTCGTAGTTTTGAAAATAATAATATTAATTAGTTTTTTAAAAAATCCCAATAAGTCTACAAGTAGTCGTTGTCTTAATTGTACTTGTTAGGAGTGTATATGAGTTGGGTTGGATTGAGTGGAGTGTGTTTTTTTGGAGCAACTCGAAACTTCGAGTTGGTTAAGTTGGCAACCCAAAAGACCTGAATAAAATATTCAACCCAACCCTTAAAATTTTAGTTGGGGTTAAGTTGTCAGGTTATAATTTTTTTTCTTTTTAATTTAAAATGTATATTTATTTACCACACATATGACTAATAACTAAAATCTCATAAAAGTCAAATGTTAAATACAAAATATTTATGATATTTATTACAAAATTTAAATAAATACAAACATCATAACAATTCTAAAAAAAAAAATATTAAAAATTCATAAATTCATCAATCCAAATAATCAAATTTTAAACAATATATATATATATATAAAAGAGTAAATTAGGTATTTCAATAAAGGAATCAGACGAGCGCAACTCCTCTTTTGGGTGATTCTCAGTCAATCACTCCACCAAGAATCACCTCTCAACTAATTATTACAAAATCAATTTTAAATGATTTTAGATTTTTCTAAAATCAATTTCAATATTTGAAAGGAAAATGATTTTTACAATGGCAAAAGTTATATTGGTAATGCCAAAATCTCTCCAAACGTATCCTAAGGCTAAAAGGCTTGTCACCATTCTAAAAGCTTGATACAATTTTAGAAGCTCTAAAAGTTATGAGGCGTACGACATAGCTGATCTGCAAGTAATCCATCATCAATGGTCGAATATTATTCTTTAAGGCTGATTAATAGACTAAGTTTTAAACAGTTTGATCTTACAAATGTGGGTTTTTTTGTGAGTGTTATTCGGGATGTTTCCTCGGTAAATATTTCTTACTCCTTTTTGTCCCAGAAAAAAAAAAATACATGTCAATTCTTAAAGAAATTAAAAAAGAAAAAGCTTGAAAGCTTGAAAGGGAGAAAATAAATGAACTTTTTTTTAAAAACTAAAAATAAAAAATAAAAACAAAATGGCTCGCCTTATATAAATAATTTCTTTCAACTGAAAAAGTTTCATAACTCTATACTTTAATACAACAAATCAATAACTAAGATTATTGACACTTTACAAAGTTTTTTGTAATATTAATTTGATGGAACTTTATTATATAAAAAAATAAACAAGAAATTCGAGCCTATGAGCTAACTCATCAAGAAATACTCTACGTTTGATGAGCTAAACTAAAATCGAAAATATTGGTTTTTTTTTAAAAAAAATCTAAAATCTTTAGCTATTACTTATTTATTTATTTTAGCAACTACTTTTCCATCAAATTATAATTGAATAATCCATTGGTAGGAAATCTAGAATTAGAAGAATCATTTGAAAAAGAAAGAAACCTAATTACAAGCTTGACTTGAATTTTGGTAGCCTTCAAATTTCAAAATATATCTTTCATTACAATGGCTAGTAGGCTACCAACAAATTGTTTCCGTATTCATAAAACTGAAAATTTCTAGATCCACTGCCTTTTAAATGAATTTTGACCTTAAGACCAAATTATCATAATATAAATCAACTCAATTGGTCTCATTTTTCTCAAGGAACAAGAAATACGGTTAAAATATATATGATTTCAACTAACTTGAAAATGAGACTGATTCTCAAATAAAAATAATAATAATAATAATAGTTATCTGATGTAGCTTCTTTATATGTCATAATCTTAACAAAGAAGCCTGAGGTTACCTGCAAAACAAAAAATAACGCATGAAAGTTTTGTGTTTGTCCCAACCACTCTGATTCTTAATTAATCAGCTTGAACTTATGATGGTGAAACAACAATTAGGATTTGTAAGTATGCCTTTAAGGTGTCTCTTCTTTCTATTTATGTTTAGTGAAGTTAGATTTCTGGAGGGACGCGTGCCAGAATGAATGGAATCATAATCGGTTTATAGCTCGCTCGTGTCAAGTCATGTAATTCCCCGTGTTACACAATTTATGTTATTATTTGGGTAAATAAGCTTTTAATTTTACTATAATCTATTAACTTTGGATTAATTGGACTCCTACTTTGAAAAATTAGAATTTTGATTTAATCTCTTAAAGTGGATAAAATTAAATTTCTTAAAATGTTGTGGTAAGAAATTTTTTTTATTAAAAGAAATTTTTTGAATGCTCCAAAATCTATAAACTCCAAATGATACATATTCTAGCTCGAATCATTAATTTAGCTCTTATTGCTTGATTCATATAAAATGACCAAATAAACTCGCGAAAACATCGAAATAAACTTAAGAACTAGCGACAACTTAGCTACTCAACCTCGATCAGGTTAAAGCTTGCTTTGGGTCATGCTAAATGCATGTTTTCAGCTTGAGGGACCCAAGCGTTAGCTTGATCTAATACTTAAAACAAAATTTTAGGAACCCTAAGTCAATCGTCTTATAAATATAAGTCAATGTGGCTCTCTATTGAGAGTCCATTCTTCAATCTAAAAATCCTAAGTTTTGTTTTACTATTTTGCTCTCTAACTTAAGCATCAGAGCGCACGTGTGGTAAGTACTAAGGTCACAATCGTACTTCACCAAACGATTGTGCGGCACTTGTTCTCGCTCAGGAACAAGTCAGCCAATTCAAATTTGAATCGCCTACAGCACACCGGGTGCCTCTCGCAACCTTCACCCCCGTTTTTAGAGAAAACGGTTTTAGAAAACGGGTTTGGAGAAAAAAAGGTTTTCGCAAACGATTTGGAAGAATGTTTGAGAAAAGAATTTGTTGTAAGGCTAGAAAGCAAATAAGGGACAACAACGGCTTAATAGCTTACAACTCTCGGGTATGCAAGTATGATGATTAGTCTCACTCGCATATAGTACATTATAAGCTTTTACAGGATTGACACGGTTGCATGTACAAAGTGGTACGTCGTCACAAGAAATGAAAAGTAAAGGAAAAGCAATTAAACGTACATAATGAAATACATAATATGAAAGCATGATGACAAAGGGGTTGGAACGGTAGTGTGGTCATGGGCAACACGCCCTGAACAAGCATGACCGTGACACTAAGCACCACATGCATCAATATGCACTTTTTCTCCTATTTTGCAGGTCATCTCTTCTTTTAAAACTATAAATCTTATCATTGAAACATATGTGAATTAGGCTATTAGCAATAGATTTTTAAGTATTGGGACTATGCCTCCTCTAACCTCGAAGTTGATAATAACAGCACTATGCCAGTTGAGCTATGTTTATATTGGTCAAAATATCACATTTCTATTCTTGAGACTGAGTTTAGTTTTCCATAGGTTTTAATATTTTACACTTTTATTCCCAAGTTTTTACTAGTGATCACTTGTATTTTTTTATATGAACTTTTAGTTTATTAATTTAAAACTATGATGTAAATTTTTTAATTAATTTTAATAGCAATAGAAAATTATTGAAAACTAATTTAATTATAATTCTTTTAATTCTTATAAATTAATTAACATATATTAACCTGGGCCAAAACAAGTATTGAGTGAAAAATAAAGGGCCAAAGTTTAAGTCTTAAAATCTAGGGATCAAACGAAAACAAAACTTTAAATTCAAAGGTAAAATTGTAATATATTGAAATTTATGGACTAGATGAAAATTAAACTCAAAACTCATGGACAAAAGTATAGCATTTTAAAATCTAGAGATTAAATAGAGACTAGATTAGAAACTTATGAATCAAAATGTTTTAGTCTCATTTGGTAACCATTTTGTTTTTTATTTTTGATTTTTTTAAATTAAGCCTACAAATACTATTCTCACTTTAAATGTCTTGTTTTCTTATCTACTTTCTACACACGTTTTAAAAAACTGAGCAAAATTTTGAAAATTAAAAAAAAAAATAATTTAGAAACTTAATTTTGTTTTTGGAATTCAAATCATGTATTCAATAAAGATGCAAATAATGATTAAAAAAAATGAGAAAATAAATTTAAGTTTTAAAAATTAAAATTAAAAACGAAATAATTATCAGACACATATTTTTTTTCCTCTCATTTTTTATAAGGTCAAGAAGCCAGATCAAATTAACTCTCTTTTTCTTCTTCAATTCCCCCATGCAGGAACCTTCCTCTTTTTCCTTCATGCATTGCTCCTTCCTTGGTTCGTTCAACCAATTGTCCCGGCTCTTTCTTGGACAAATGATGAAAAAATTTGTATAATTTTAAGCTCAATTATTTGACTTTTTGAAATAGTTGATAATAAAATTTTAAAAATTCTGTTTAATAATGATTTGATTTTTTTTTTAAAAAAATTTATACCTTCGTTTCAATCTCTCTAATATAGTTTTACCTATCTTAAAAAAACATTTAAATTTTTAATTAAAATTTAAACAAAAATAAGTTTTAGATTTTTTTTTCTGATAGTTTTCAAAATTCGATTTGATTTTTGAAAACGTGGTTAAAAAATAAATAACAAACATAGAAACTTATGGATGGAAGTAGTGTTTATTAGCTTAATTTTTAAAAACAAAATGGTTATCAAACAATAGTTTTCTTTTTAAAACAAGATTGAATTGAAATCATTCCTCAAAAAATAAAAATAAAATAAAATTATAATTGAAAATAGTGTTTAAAAACTCAATTTTCATAATCAAAATAAAAACGATGTATTATCGATTAAATTGCAAATTTGCCCATTTAATTAGGAGAAAGTTAAAATTTAACTCATATAGTTAGGACTATAATTTAGGTTCCGTTTAGATTAACTTAAAAAAATATTTTTAAAAAATTCATTCTCATTTAAACAATTTTAATAAAAATGGTTTAAAATAAAAACACTAGTAGATTTCAAAATTCATTTTGAGTGGTTGTCAAACACTCGTATTTTTCTTTTTCAAAATAACTTATTTTTTAAATTAAACACTTGAAAATATATTCCAAACGCATCATTAATGTCTATGATTTATGATCAGAATTCGGTCCTTATAATTTGATAAAACTTTTATAAACAGTTTTTAAAATAAAAATTACTATTGAAACTATTTATAAAATTTTATCAAAATATATTCATTTAAATTATAAAAACCTAAGTTTGTAATTATAAAAGCAATGCCAACTTATTTTTAAATAGCTATAATTGTAAATTGTAATGTAATAGACTGAATTTTCTCTTTTTGACCCTTAAAATGTGGGGTCCACAGAAATTGACCTGGAAACAACCAACACGTGTCAATACCGGTGGTCGGGCGGCGGCGATTGGCGGTGGGGTTTGCGAGACTAAATAAAGTACTAATCAAAGCGCGTCAGATGCCGGAGATTTTTCCACAACGGCTTTTCAAGTCCATCCTCACACGACACAAATTTTCTACCTATTTTTTTTTTATTTCTTTCCATTTTTTTTCTTTTCCCACGTATAGCTCGATAAATAAATTTAAAAATATTTATTTGTTATTTATAAAGTAAATTTGTTATATTTGTTTATAAGAAAATATAGTAAGGGGCTAAGAGGAGTATGGCTGAATTACTTGGGGGAAAACTATGGATTTATTAGAGTAATATAACTTTAAATGAATTTGTATAGTATTAATTAATTGCCTCGTTTAGAAAGTTGATATAGTCAACTATTACGGGAATTTTATTTTATTTCAATTTTTTTTACGTTACAAATAATAATGATAATAATAATATATTGAGATCTTTCTAGTGATTAGAGACCATTAGAATTTAATCATGGGTGCTAACATTATGGAAGACTTGTGCTACAAAAGGTAAAATAGGTACTATGAAAAGTTTGTGTAAATTCTTGTAATGAGGAAGTGCAACTTATCTCTTGATTTTTGTATGATGACCTAATTTTATTTTTTTTGAAAAAAATAAAATTTGATTGATTTTTTTTTTTTTAAAAAAAGAAGAAAATTCTAAACTTTTACCGATGTTACCAAACTTTTTTATGGATTAGTTTTTTATTCTTACTCTTGTTCTAATTCTAGATAACTTTCTAATGTTTGCCCTTTACACTTGGTTCGTTTGACTTCTGAAAAAATATTGTTCATTGTCACTGATCGTCGTGCATTGTCGAAGAAAGAATAAACAACTCGTTGTTGTCGTCATTACTGTTGTTAGAGGCGAAATACAAAGAAGGATGTTGTTGTTGTGGGAGACAAAATACGTGAAAAATATTTAGAGAAAGAAGATAGGAGGAATAAGACAAAGGGAAGAAAATTTAGAGAGAGAAATAGAACGAGAGTTAGAGAAAGAAATGAATAAAATGAAATATTAACCAACAATGTTTTGGACATATTTTTTAAATTAAAAATATTATTTTAATCTCTATACTTTAGAAATTGAAGTATTGTAGTTTATATACTTTCAAGTTCGTAGTTTATTTAGTACTTTTAATAAATATTTTAGTCTTTGTCGTTAGTTTATTGTAAATTTTTTCAATCAATTTAGTCTCTATTAGCCTTTTGTTTTACAAAGTTTAGAAACAAATATTTATATTGAATCATTACTAATTTAATAAAAATTAACTTCAAACAAGCAATAAGAACTAACTTAATATTTAAAAAAAAATATATACTAAATAAAATTAGACATTTAGAGAAATAAAGTATGTGGACCAAATTAACTATCTGTCTAATTTCAACTAAAAAAAATATAAGGATTTTATCGAGTTGTTTTTAAAATCCCTTTTTAATTATTATTTATGTACCCTTTTCAAAAAAAGAAAAGAAAATAATACAAAAATTGATTGCCGACTACCCATTGACCAATAGGTAAACTTTATTCCTAAATGAACCCTCTAAGTGTATAATATAAATGCTTGAGTTTAAATAAATAAATATAAAAATAGTTCATAATAAATATAAATACATAATATAATTAATTGAGTTTAACCATTTATTCAAACCACCCTTAAATTCAACGGGAAAGAAAATCGATATTTAAGCTTCGAAAGGGAATTAAAACCAAACTTCCCCTTCTCCCACATCGTCTGCCCTCCGCCACCCTCTCCGACGTAGCCTCACCTCCGATCAAGCGCCATCCGGCCAATTTCCGATCTGGGTATTCGAAAATTTGGCAAAAAATGAAGAGTCAAATTCAGAGTCCGAAGCTAATCCATATCCATCTTAGCTTCTTCAACGTCGTCCCTTACATCCTCCTCTTCACCGCCGGAATCACCGCCGGTGCTTTCCTCACTTTCTATCTCTCCAATTTCTCCATAAGCTTAAACCTCACCCAAATCCCCTCTTCGAGTTTTTTTCCAGTGACCGGTGGCCGGGTGGGGTTGGAAGAGTATTTGAAGCCGCCGGAAGTAATGCACGACATGGAGGACGAGGAGCTTCTGTGGAGATCTTCAATGACGGCGGGAATTAAGAAATTTCCATTCCGGCGGGTTCCAAAGATAGCGTTCATGTTCTTGACGAAAGGGCCTGTGTATTTGGCTCCTCTTTGGGAAGAATTCTTTAAGGGAAATGAAGGGCTTTACTCTGTTTATGTTCATTCTGATCCTTCTTATAATCATTCTTTCCCTGAATCCCCTGTTTTCCATGGCCGGAGAATTCCCAGCAAGGTTAGTATTCTTATAATCAACTATCATATAAGAATCAATTAAATAAAGAACAAGCTGGGCTAAATTTCAGTTTCAAAAGTAACTCTTATTTTTAAAAATTTCAATATTATCCTTCAACTTTCATAAATGTTTCAAAACTATTCTTAAAGTATAAATTCCTTTTCAATTTTGAACAAAAATTACTTAGAATAATGTGTTGATTTAAATTTTAGTTCTATGTCACATACTACACCATTTCATATCTTAATTTCCATCCAAACTATAAAGAATTTCTACTTAAAGGATATTTTTGAAATGTTTATAAAAGTTCAATGGTAATATTGAAACTTTTGAAAGTATGAGAGTATTTTTTAAACAAAGAATAAAGTTCAAAGGTATTTTTATAATTTAATTAATTTTCTTTTAAAAAAAATCATTTAGAAAATATTTGTCACATGACAATTTTTTATTAGATAGCTAGTTGTATAAGCTGTATAAAGATAAGTGCAATGTAGATAACACCTAAGTTTTTCTCTAAATAAAAATTAGGAAATATATCAATTTATACCCTAAACTAACCTTGTGTAAATTTAGACAACCTCATGTAGATTTAGGGTTTTAATTAATACAACCCCAAAGTTAATTGATATTTTTCATAAAAATTAATAAAACCTATTGATTTTTTTTTTTTTTTTTTGGGTTTTGATATTTATTAATGTGCATTACAGAAAGTGGGATGGGGAAAGGTAAACATGATCGAGGCAGAACGTCGCCTATTATCAAACGCACTCCTTGACATTTCAAACGAGCGATTTATTCTCCTTTCAGAAGCTTGTATTCCTCTCTTCAACTTCTCCACAGTCTACTCCTTCCTCATCAACTCCACCATGAAAAGCTTCATCATGAGCTACGACGAACCCGGTAATGTCGGTCGCGGCCGATACAGGAACAAGATGTTCCCACCCATCTCCCTAAAACAATGGCGTAAAGGCTCACAGTGGTTCGAAATGGACCGAGAAACCGCCGTTGCCGTCGTCTCCGACATGAAGTACTTTCCTGTCTTTCAGAATTACTGCAAAGGCCAATGTTACTCCGATGAACATTACTTGCCGACCTTGGTCAATATTTTGGGCTGGAACAGGAATGCCAATCGAAGTTTGACTTGGGTTGATTGGTCAAAGGGTGGCCCACATCCTACGAGATTCTCGTGGTCAGATATAAACGTGGAGCTTTTTCAAAGATTAAGGAATCAAACCCATAAATGTATAAAAACTAAATTGGAAGGAACAGGTGTTTGCTTTTTATTCGCCAGAAAATTTGCTCCAAACACATTGGGGAGGCTGATGAAGATTGCACCAAAGGCCATGCACTTTGGGAGATAGATAGATTAGAGCAATTGAAATTTATTTGTTCATTTATTTATTTAGAATTAGGTTATATATATTTATACGTATAAATTTTGATTTTTTAGTAAGACATGATTGGAATAATTTTTAACTGCTAAAAAAATACTTTATTACCGCTTGAAATTAATCATTCCAAACAAGTCACTTAACATACTTTAAAAACAACCAACTTATCTATATTCAATATTTGAGACTTAGGCAAAGAGTTTAAAAGAGTTTATAAAATAGTCCAACATAAGGGAAATGACTATAAACAGAAAAAATATCAAATTATTTACAAATATAGAAAAATTTCACTATCTATCAGTGATAGACCGCGATAGAATTCTATCGCTTTCTATCGCTCAAGCAAATAAATTCTATCGCTTGAGTGATAGAAAGCGATAGAGTTCTATCGCTTTCTATCAATGATAGACTGTAAAATTTTTCTATATTTGTAAATAGTTTTGCTCATTTTTCTATATTTGAAAAGAGCCCCCAACATAAAATATAATGTTAAAAAAATTGGTTATACACGTTTGTTCAAATAATAATAAGGTACTGCTTAGGCTGCTGAGTTGAGTCTTGAAGTCCAGAGCTAATATATCTATGTAGTTAGGAAGTCTATGTGTTGGGGTGCAGAATTGTATAATCTAGAATAAATTATTTTTTGTAATCTAAAAAAAATGATTTTCATGTTGTTATTCTTGTTTGCTTAACTTTTTGTTTAACATCCCTTCAATTGCACACATATTTTTTCAAGTTTTTTTACACTCTATTGAGATGTCAACTTTAAATCTTCACATATATTTTATAATTTTTTTACATATAACCATCGTACTTGAGGTAGACAAAGTACTCTTGTTTCATACAAGTAACAAAATTTCAATGTACTTTCATATTAATGGAATGTGTGAGTATAATATGCACACACAAAAAAATAGGTCATCAAGGAATTTAGGGTTTTTATGGCATCTTATGTCAAATTGCAAGTTCGGGTTTATTATACATGTATGTTGGTGTTGGCAATGCGATCAATGTCTCACATTGACTATAGATAAGAAGATGATCATCAGTATATAAAGAATGAAAACTATCACCAATTGTATGAGACATTTTGGGTGAAACCAAAAATAAAGTCGTGAGGGTGAAAACTAAAAGTAAATTTGTAGTTTCTCAAATTTGACCTATTTTTAAGAAACACTTGTTAAAAGTCATAAACAAAAAACAAGAACAATTATCAAATAAGTAATTTCTCAAAAAATGAAAAACAAGAAACAAGAACGTTATCAAATAGACCCTAAAATTCCTTCAACTTCCCAAACAACGACCAATTTTGTTGCATGAATTGCATAACTTGAACTGGTTTCAAAACGACTTATACGCTAGAGAGGGACTAAGCAAAATTTGCATTGGCGTTAGGGCCCCTCAATTTCTTCATGAAATTCTAATAAAATCTTAAAAGCCAACCATGTAAAAATTTGTAATTATTTGTGAAATAGCCCTTTGTTGGAGGCTTGGAGCCACATCTTTTTTTTTTTTATAGATTTGAAATATAAGAGTAAAATGAGAGGAAACTCTTCCTGATGGAAGTTAGAGACGTCGTTCCTTTTAACAACAAAATAAGATATACAAGAATTTACGGAAAAAATTCTACAATTGGAGAAAATTATGGTTCTAATGGAAATAAATTTCTTATGTAAAAATTATTATAATCACATAGAATAATTCTCTCCCTGATCCCAATTACAAGAGCATCTCTAAAAAAAATTAATAATATTCTCACCTTTTAACTCACTCTCAAACTAGAAAATTTAACTAGAGTTAGCACGCCCAAGCATAAAGTATTTAACCGAGACTATTAGAAACCAAAGACATATTCTTTTTATAGTGTTTGGAACTCATCACTTTCTTGAATTTTTTAGATGTGAGACAACTGTACTTCTAATATTTTGTCAAAATCCAACGTGAGAATGCAACCAACCATATAAAAAATTGTGTTGCAACTCAATTAAGAAGGTTTTGTGGGACAATACCTTTAAACTTTGGTATCGTTCTAAAACTTTTTCTAATCGAATATTGATTCTCTCTCCGACGTATATAAGATGGGGGGCGGGGGTAGTTGGATTGAAGTTTACATCTTGAATTTTTTTAGTGATCAACTGAATCTTTGCAACTATTGTTGAGCAATCTTCACACTTTTATTTACTGTTGTTGGAAATCAAAATTTAGGCAAGAAAATTTCTTGTTACTCTTCAAATATTGGTCGTCATCCATGTTCGAAGCTAGTGTGTGAGAAACAAATTGTTAAGGAGGCATTAAAAAAGTTCTCTAAGAGAAGATGGAAGACGATAATTGTCGAAATTTTTAACAAAATAACTGGATTGTTACCAATTTTAAAGTACGAGCACTAAATTATTATCTTTATGAAAGTTTAGAGATCAAAAGTGATTTTAACCTTAATATTAAGATATGGTTGTCAAAAAATATGACAAAACCTATACCCATTTTTATGTGTGGTTGAGGAACCTACATTAAAAAAATCAAGAGACCTCACACTCTTAATAAGATAGATGAGCTACTCTTTTGATTGTCATTCGGTTTTGAGATGGAAACCCATATTACTAATATGGTATCAAAGTCTATAAAACCCAAACAAGTATTTGGTCCAATAAAAAAAATTTTGATCACTACGCATCATTATCACATGTGGATTGAGCTGCGTTGTTTTGTCATTTTTGCAAACAACAAACATGTGGACTACGAGCCTAATTAATATATTTTGTTTTCCATTCAAAAAAGTACTTTCATTTCTTCCTAAAAAACAACACATAACTTATTTGATAACCTTTTTATGAATCTTAATTTTTTTTAAAAATAGAAACAAGATTATGTATTTAAACAAACTTATTATTATTATTATTTTTACATTTTAAGAAAGAAAAAAAAGGCGTAAGTGCTAATATTGAATTTAAATTAAACATTTTATTTTTAGTATTGAATACAAGTTAGATGCTTTATTTTGCTCAATGTGTTTATTATTTTTTAGATTTTATGAACGTCAAATCTTGGAAACAAAAATTTGTACCTAAACAATTCTATTTTAAAGAGTTATATTTCATTTTATTTTTATTATTAAAAAATATAATATAATTATTTACTAATTACTTATTTTAAAACGCAATTAACTATAATTCAAAAAAGTATTTTACGTTTTACCTTCCAAAAAATAACATATAACTTATTTGAAAATGCATGTAAATATAATTTTAAAACTATTCTTGGAGTTTTTTTTTCCTAATAGTACGGATTAGTAGATAGTTTATTATTATTATTTTCATATATATGATCAATATATGTTAGATTTTTTAATATTTAATGTTTTTTTCCAACCGAAATAATATTATGTATCTAAATTATTCCTTTTTGTTTTTTTTTTTAATTTCAAGAACATATAATTATTTACAAATAATATCTTTTTAGGAAAGTAAAAATAAATAACAATAAATCATTTTTTAAAGCTACTTTTTTTAAAAGTATTTCTAATTCAATGTTCCATCATTATTTTTTTTTTCCAAAAATCTATCTGGTCGAATGAACTGTAAAAAAAATTTGACCATGCAGGTAACATCTGTTACTCCTTTATAAATTTGAGCTTATTAGTTTTTGTTTCAATTACATCATATGTATAACTTTTTTTCATCAATTTTTTTTTTCATTTCTACCTCGGTCGTTATTTTAAAATTTAAGGCCAAATTTATAATTTCATTCACCTTTTATATTTCACTCTAAAAATTTATATTAAAAAAATTTTCAATAACGTCCGACTTATTATTATTTTCATGGTTAATTATCCTAAAACAAAATACATATCATTTTAGCAACTACATCTTTTAATACTAAGTTTATATCAAATAATTAATATTCAAACTAAATGAAAAATATATTCATTCAAAATTCAAATTTTACGATAACAATTTAAGTTCTAACAAAATATAATCACGTGTCTTTAACTATTTTATTAAAATCATAAAAGGACATTCAAGTAGCCATCATATATTTTATTCTTATTCCAAAAGGAGATGAACAAAGCTTTTATTTTGATTCCAACCATTTTAGCAAACAACATGAAAGGAATACTATTCTCATTCCAATTAATTTTTTTTATGTTCAAATATCATTTTGATTTTTATACTCTAAAGTTTAGTCTATATATTTTTAAATGTAATTTTAATTTTAATTTTTTCAATAAAACTTAAATTTAGTCCCTACATAATTTGTTGTTAATTTTTTTTTTAAAAAAAAACTACAATAAGAAGATTGTATTTCTTTGCATGAAAATTATTATTATTATTTAGCCAATTTCGAAAAAAATAATTTTGAGTGACTAAATTTAAAATTTATTAAAGTACATAGGCTATGAACAAATAAAAAATATAGAAGCGAAAATAGTATTTCAATTTTTTTAGGTGAGTATTTTAACCTTTTTATTTAAATCTTAGTCCATTTTGTTGTTTAGTAGGAAAATGTATGAAAAATCCAACAAAACAAACACAAATACACAATATATATCATAAAAAAAAAGGTTAAAATATCATTTTGGTTCATGTACTCTAATGTTTGTTCAATTTTAATCTAGATACTTTTAAATGTTAAATTTTAGTTTCTGTACTTTAAAAAACATCTTTATTTCAAACTATTTACAAATATAGAAAAATTTCATTGTGATAAATCACGATAGAATTCTATCGCTTAGATGGTAATAGATAGTAAAATTTTTTTATATTTGTAAATAGTTTGACTTATTTTTCTGGGTTTGAAAATATTATTTTTCAAAAACCTTTTTTCGTTATTATTTATTAATAATTTCACCCTAAATTTTAAAACCACACATGTATATTTTGCATGAACAATAATACAGTTATTAGCTAACCAAATTCGATAAAAAATAATTTAAAACTAAATTTAAGATTTTTTAAACGAACTAAAATGGAACATTTGTGAGTAACTAAAATTAAACAAACTAGAGACCAAAATTGTATTTTAAACAAAAAAAAAAAAAAAAAAAAAAAAAAAAAAAAAAAAAAAAAAAAAAAACGGAGAGAGAGGAAAGGGAAGGGAAAGGCGAAGGAAGAGAAAGAAAGAAGACTTTAATGTAAGCTTTGAGGGATTGTCAAAGACGTCCATGGAACCCAATTCTTCGTCGTGAGAGTTGAATCGACAAAATCACCGTGGCTTAAACCCTTCAAACAAGTTCATTCCAACACAAGAAACTTCATCTCTCTTAATCGACTTAATTGAAGCCTTTGGTCAATGCAAAGAGGAAGGAAGACGAAGGGGAAAGGCTATATATATTAGTGTGTTGTTAGTTATTGAGCTCTAAATTCAGAGATCTGCGATGCAAATTTCCTTTTGTTCCATTCAGGAATTGTAGGAAGTGGTGGAGAGCAAGATGAGTAGCGGTGGCAGTGGCACTTCTCGAAGCACTAGGGATTTGATCTGCCACGCCGGTGCCGGTGCTGCCGCAGGTTTGCTTATTCGTTTCCAGGCTTAATTTTGAGCTTCTTGTGTTAGACTTTTGCTGTGTGTAAATGAAGCTTTGTGTCAGGGTTTGGAATTTGGGGGTTTAGATTAGTTACTTGCCTGTTCAATATCCGCATTGAGTTTGTGATTAGGGATTATTTAGCATTCCTGTATTATGATGTGCGTAACAGGTTCTATAGCAGCCACGTTCGTTTGCCCTTTAGATGTCATCAAGACAAGGCTGCAAGTGCATGGTCTTCCATCTGGTCAAAGAGGAGGTAATCTTTAGTCTTAACCCTGTAATGATTTTTTTTTTCTTTTTCCTTTTTTTAGTTCATCAACAAGTGGGGTGGAGGGATTCTAAGTTCTAACCTCTTGCTTTAACTAGTTGAGCCAAGCTGAGTGTTTGCTTCTTTAATGGCCAAATATATACCATGAATTGGAAATCTGAAATTAGTAACTTCCTTATAGGTGGTAGCTCTAGCTTCTAACGATTCAGTGTATTTTGAGGTCTGAATCAATTCACTATTTCGTTTTTCTTTGTTATCCTATTCTTCCGGGACGTTTAACTAGAAAGGCTGTAAGTGTAACAACTGTTTGTGATTGGTCGTATTAATTTTGAGAACCAAACTAAGAATTTTTTTCCTGGATTAAGACGTGGAAGACTAGTGGTCAAAGGATTAGTTTTAGTTATGTGATAACTGATATTAACGTTTCTGCATCTGAAGATGTATGTTAATATGCTTGTTTATGGATTATATTTCTTTAATATTCTTTGTTCTCTGCCCAGGTAGTATTATTATCACTAGCCTACAAGACATAATGCGTTCTGAAGGTTTCAGGGGAATGTACCGTGGCCTTTCACCAACAATAGTAGCACTTCTTCCAAACTGGGCTGTGAGTATTTTATTGGATATTCCATTGGAAAGTAGCATTAAGACCTTTAATTTTTTTTTCCAAACAGATTCATCAAATTTATGGTTGGTTGCTAGTACTCAAGCCCATGTTAGTGGCCGACACCATATTGAAACATGTCCATGGACTAGAATTTCATGAATAGTTATTGAAATCCACTTTTCTTTAGGACTTTCTTCTGTTTTCCTTTATCATTATATTTCTTGGAGTTCTGACTTTTTGATGGGTCTCATTTCTTGCAACTTCACGAACATCATTTTTTCATACAGGAATTCCTTCCTAGACTGCACTGTTGACATTAATTATGCATTTTCTTTCCCACTTGGGTGCATAATGCATTATGTGGTTTTTTTCCCCATCCCATTATAATTTAGGGGGCGTTTGGGGCGCTGAGTTGGTTATTATAGTATGTGGATTATAATAGTTTGTGTTTGGGTAGAAACTATTTTAGTCAAGATTATAATAGTTTGTGTTTGGGGTGCATACTATTTTAGTTTGGGGAGGAAATAGTAAACACTAAAGCAAAGAGGGAAAGAGAGGATGACTAGGAAATAGTAAACACTATAGCAAAAAGGAATTTGAAATAGTAATACTGTAGTTAATTGTAAGTTATAATAATTGGAAACATCAACTATTATAATAGGCACCCCAAACATGGAGTGTGTTATAATAGCCCACTCCATCAACTTCAAGTTGGTGGTCCAAACATTATTATAGTCTGTGAGTTATAATAGTTTGTGGGTTATAATAGACTGTGCTTAGGGTGCAGACTACTTTAGTTTGGGTAAAAAATAGTAAACACTATAACAAAGAGACAAAAAGAGGATGAGCAGGAAATAGTAAACACTGTAACAAAAAGAGATTTGAAATGGTAATACTGTAGTTAATTGTAGGTTATGATAGTTGGAAACACCAACTATTATAATTGGAGCCCCAAACATGGAGTGGGTTATAATAGTCCACTTCCCCCACTTCAAATTGGGGGCCCAAACAACCCCTAACTTCATAGTACACATGATGGTACATATAACAGTAAAAGTAGGAATTGGGAGAAAGATTCACATACATGGTGGTACTTACTATTTATATTAGTAGGACCTAAGTGGGAGAGATTTAAATTCACACTTCATCATGATGGTACTTACAACAGGAGGACCTAAGTGGGAGAAGGGCTTACATTCACGCTTCCCCATGATGGTTTTTGTACAGTAGAACCTTGTGGGATCAGAATTTACATCCAAACTTCACTGTGGGATGTTATGCTGACCTTTCTTTTTGTACTTATGTAAATAATTAAAAATAATTGTAGAATTTTAATTTTTACTATAACCAAAAATTTACCTCCACATGATCTTACTATTGCACAAGTTATTTTTATGAGATTCGTCATCCATTTCTTGTTTCAGGATCATTTTTCCATCTTTTGAACTATTTCTACTTTTCGAGTGACAAAATGTGCTTATCTCACATGTAGGTCTACTTCACAGTTTATGAGCATCTAAAAGGCCTACTTCATTCAGATGGTTGGTTTTGGTGTTCATTGGCAAATGATTTTTCCTTTCCTTTTTTTTACAAATGCAGTTGTTTCTGGACATGCTGTGGTGGTCCTCATTTCAGATTTTGGATTTTGGATATGTTTAATTCTTTAATCCATAGAAATGGCTAAATTTGATTGAATTGCTTTGTGTAATTAATATTATATTTGCTATTTGATTGCAGGGGACGATGGTCATCAACTCTCATTTGGGAAACATATGGTTGCTGCTGCTGGAGCTGGGGCATCTACTGCCATTGCAACAAATCCTTTGTGGGTTGTTAAGACCAGACTCCAAGTAAGTAGCAGGTGCTCGTGCTTTTAAATTTCCGTTTCACTGAGTTTGTGTCTTCTATGCTCCCTCATACTAAAGCACAACTAAGTCTTTTATATATATATTGTTATTCTTTTTTATGTTCATAGCATTTTTGGTTTCAACTCAGACACAGGGAATGAGGCCTGGTGTGGTTCCTTACACAGGCATGGTTTCAGCATTTACCAGGATTGTACAGGAAGAAGGAATTCGTGGGCTTTATAGGTTTGTTCTCACCATATATGTGGAAATTGAAGTTTTCAATGTAATATATGTTTTCCCAAATTTGTCGCTTGATTGTAATGAATGATAGAATAGAATGGTTATCGCGATAAACTTTTATTCTGCTGAAAATTAATGACTCTGAGTTGTACTGTTTTGTTGTTGAATATTATTTACTTCATCCTCATTTATTTTTATGTTAAAAATTTCAAATGCTCCATCTTTTTTCAATAATTATGAGAGCATGCCTTTGATTTGTTCTATGAACAGTGGTATCATCCCTTCATTGGTCGGGATAAGTCATGTTGCGATTCAATTTCCTGCATACGAAAAGCTCAAATCGTATATGGCAGAAAGAGGTACGTAATTACAATAATCATTTGGTTATAATTTTTCTATTAGTATGCGAGTATATGCTCCTTCAAATGTGAATGATTTTTAAAATTGGTTTTTCCAGATAACACGACCGTTGACAAGCTAAGTCCAGGACGTTTAGCTATTGCCTCCTCGTTGTCGAAAATTACGGCCTCAGTAACGACTTACCCTCATGAGGTATGTTTTTAAACCCTCTCTCTTTCTGCAGGTGCTTGTGTTATGTGTTCTTCTTAATACTTTATCCTGTTTAAACTTCATCTCCAGGTAGTTCGTTCCCGACTACAAGAGCAAGGCCAAGCCAGAAATGTTGCTCCTCAATACTCAGGAGTAATGGACTGTATCAAAAAGGTTTTCCGAAAGGAAGGTCTCCCCGGTTTTTATAGAGGCTGTGCGACGAATCTGTTGCGAACAACTCCATCCGCTGTAATAACTTTCACCAGCTATGAAATGATACATAGGTTCCTTCTGCGACTTGTACCTTCAGGTGAGGAGAAATATTCAGAAGCCCAACCGAACTCCAATAGTAATAGCCATGTGAAGCCCCAAAAGGCGATCAGAGACGACTCAAAGGAAGATAGTGATTCCGGCATACAACAATCACAATCCCAACCAAGTAAGCAAACTAGAATTCCTCTGGGGAACAAAGAACACTTAACATCTAGTCATTGATTAAATCTGGTTGCCTTTTTTTGTTTTTTTTTTAAATCTTACAAATGAACAATAAAATTTTCTGATGGTGAATAAACGCATGCTCACCGTGTGCTGTGAATTTTGTAACATGTTTCTTGATTAGTGATGCTATAGGGGGAAAAGAAAAGAAAAGCTAAGCTGTAGCATCCACATGTCTTTGTGAGTGAATGAAAGCCATATTAAACTTGTATCTGATCGAGTTTAGGAATTTTGGAAATGAGATGCTGAGCAAATTGTATTAATATATTTATTGATTGGATAATAGAGGCTTTCAATAATCTCCATGTTTCAATACATTTCATTGGAGATTATATTTTATTAATAGCAGGAATTCGAATTGTTTTGTCCTAATAAGCTTTCTGTATTAATTGTTCAGCCTGTTTTTCATATCATATTTAGTGGAGGTTACTTACTCTTCCAAAATAAATTACATATCATTGATATATAATTATTGGGAAATTACTATAAATAGAAAAAATATCAAACTATTTATAAATATAGAAAATTTCACTGCTTATCAGCGATAGACTGTTATTCGCTGATAGATAGAAATTTTTTTCTACATTTGTAAATAGTTTTGTTCATTTTTTATATTTGAAAAGAGTTGTATATTATTTGTGTATGTTTACACATCCATCAACTACCTCTTGTGAAGATGGCATGTAATCCAAAAATGTAAAATTATATGCCGGTGAGAAGAAGATGAATTTGACTTTGAGTACATGATGTACATCTTTATGGGAAAAAGTAACAATAATTAAGCTTATAAATTAGTAACACTTAAGTTAATAATTGTATTATTTTAGTTAAGCTTTAATAGGTGGATGAACTTTATATTCTTCGCTAAGATCTCAGAACTCTTATGTATAATTTTCACACATGTACAAGATTTTTTTTTTTTTGTTTAGAGTTTAATGTAATATTGGAAAAATGTTCTAATCAAATGAATAGTAGTGATTTTTCATCTTCTTTTCTTTCTATTTTTTTTCTACTTATTTTGGAAGAATGACATGATAATTTTTCTTAGGGAAAAAATTACACTTTTGATCCCTGGTTTGAATTTGATAATATTTACATTTAAGTTCTTGGGTTTTCAAATTTGATATTCAACTTTTGAGATTTGAAAAAAAAAAAAAAAAGCGATTTATTTAGCAGCATTCAAGAGTTAAAATGTCAAACTTGAAACCACATGGACTAGTTTTTCTTATCACTTTGGCGAATGTTTGAGAGAATAATACTTTTTTAGGCTATGAATACAAAAATAGTCAATAGGCGTAATTAATCAAATGGACAACTGTAACCCAAAAAAAGTGTTTGTTAACATGGTGATGGAAGGCATAGTTTGTAAAGTTTTATTAAATGATAAGGACTAAATTGGGAATCTCAAAACTAAAATGATTAAATTGAAACTTTTAAAATCACATAAACATAATGGAAACTAAGTCTAAACTATAGTACCAAATTAAGATCAAGTTAAAAGCATTGAGATCGTAAGGATCCAATTGAAAATATGTCCAAATAGAAGGGTGAATATGAAAGAAAGGAAGTTGTAGGAAAATGAGAGGGACAAGATCCTTGAAGGCAGCAATAGAAACATACTCAAAACAGCACAAAGTGCAATGGGAACTTATCCCATCAAAGGCCACATCAATTTTGATGTCTTTACAAATCAAAGTTTATAGTTTTATCTAAAGTGAGATGCATTGCTTTTTAGGAGTGGAATGTATATTTCCTTTTCTTTGTGAAAGGAACATTTCAAATGCCTTTGTATATCTAGTTCAAATTCTTGGTCCCAATCCTCACACTCCTTTTCTTTTATACAAATCCCTCAAAAATAAAAATAAAAAGAGGAAATAATATATTTTGATTATTACATTTTAACTTTAGGACAGTGAAAAATATAACAAGCAGGTTCAAAATATTAGTATATATAACAACATTTTAAAAATATTGTGAATATAACAAAGTCTCGCTGAGAGACTTTTATGGCCTAATTAGTCTATCACTGATAGACCATAAAAGTCTATCAGCAATAGAAGTCTATCACTGATAGACTTTGCTATATTTACAATTTTTTTGGAAAAGTTGCTATACACTTGGTTATTATACTTAAAACTGCTACTTATTATAATTATCCTTTAACTTTAATTTTTGTACTAATTTTTGTTTAGATCCCACACTTTTTTTTTTTTTTGTAGATCTCATATTTTGAATCTTAAGCTTCCCCTCCGTACTATTTTAAGCTTTATCATTATTTTTTTTATGGATCACTTTAATAGAAATTTGAATATTCTTTTGGAGATTTAACGGCCAACTCAGTAAAGTGTGGTGTTAAATCACCTACAATTGATAATAAGAATAAGAATAAGAAAAAGTTCAAAAGTTCTAGTTTCAAAATAGAATTTATGCCAACTTTACAATTTGATATTTATTTAGAAAATTTATTATACAAATAAGAAATTCAACTTTAGATTACCCTATAACTCACTACAAAATCCAAACAGTCCACCCAACGCCCACGGTACCCCTATGCGCACGCTCATGCTCACCCAACGCGCACATCCAGTAACGTCCCGTGCATGTGTGCAAAGGATGTTGAGTGGTCGTGCGCGCAACTAGAGGCACCCGCACAACGATACATACGAGAGGCCAGCGAGTGCTCCCGCCTGTGCAGGAAGTTACTTAAATTTATACTCACTATTTTGCCAAAAAGTACATTTCCAAGTATTTATTGTCATTTTTCATGATCAAAACATGATGCAAAAGGTGTTAAGATTTATGGATTTGGAAGTCCACTAAATTATAGAAGAACAATACTTAAGTGCACCTTGAACTGTATCTATCTCTTTGCAATCCAAAAAAAAAAAAAAAAAAAAAAAAAAATTAAAATAAGAGATAAGAATTTATCGCACGACAGCTATTATTTGACAATCGAGCGAGTTTACTTATGCATTCAAGTATTTGTCATTGTCTTAAAAGATCTCTCATGGAATAAAGGGAAAAAAGAGGTCCCTCCACAGATGAAAAATCAAGTCACATGTAGACCACTACTCTTAAACATTGCAACTAAGAATCTATCCAAAAATATGAAAGGAAGCAAGTATATTCTTATGTCTGTCTCAAATGAATAAATTAATCAATTTGGACTAATTCATATGGTTAAACTATAATCAAATTTTGGAACTTATCTCAAATAAAAAAAATAATTGAGTTAGGCCATTAGTAGATTTGTTAATTCCAATTTAACTGACTAATCTTGACTGTGGTCAAAGTGTGGTCAAAGATTGGGTTAGGAAGGACTTGTTAACTCCAACTTTACCATACAAATAATAAAGCTAATCCCAAAATAAAATTTAAATTTGGTAGTAATTTAAATTTTATTATCAGATGGACCAGAACTACGAATTGTATAGAATTAATTTGACTAATTAATATGATTTGAAAATTATAAATAAAGAAAAATTAAACAAATAATAAAGATAATCCCAAAGTAAAATTTGAGAAAATAAGCAAATTCCCACCCATGGGACATCTATTCAGAATTTTCATATAACAAATTATTTCCCCAAACCCCCTTGATTAAGATCTTAATCCTTCCCCCACCCTATTTCAAGTGAAAATTAAAAACTATACTAAAAAAAACAGAGAAATATTAGATCAGATATATATATTTTTTAAAATTAATTATAGAAAGGGTTAAAAAGATTTTTAAAAAGATCATCCATTACTCGGGGATTCCGGCGAGTACCGGCCGCCAAGTTTTCCGAAGCAAGTATTTGTATCGGAAACCGGTCCAACCCGGTCTAGGTGAACCGGGATTCCAAACGGCTGATCCAACCTCACCATCCTCCTTCTCCTTACAAACCGGAGTCACGTTCCGGGTCGGAGCCGCGACCGCTGTCTTGTGAATATCGCCGTTAGTTCCATCATACGGTGGCGACGAAACGAACAAATCCTTCAACGTGTTGCTTCGGGAAAAATCCTTATGGTCGTCTCTCTTCTTCTCCGGCAAGGCGCGGCGGCGAGGAGACCGACGGCCGGAACTCCGACTGAGAAGCATCCGTAGAGTGGTTTTCCGGCGGCGGAGGTGAACAAGAGGACTGGTTCTAGGGCTTAAGGTGGGACTCTGAGCGACGCCGCAGTGCGTCGGAAGGAGCTTGAATTTGAGAAGCGACGCCATGGAAAAAGCTCAGAGGAAGAATCTTGAATCGATCAATCGACTTTTCGAATGGAATCGACGCTGTGGATTTAGGGAAATTTGAAAATTTTTAATGATTGAAGAGAGGAATTCGGAGAGGATTTTGAGAGCGTTGGGAATTGGGGATTTTTTTTCTTCTTTTTTTCTTCTTTTTTTTGGGTTCATTTTTCAGTCCAAACTTTGAATTGAAAGAGAAATTTATTGAATTTGAAGGAAGACGAAGACAAAAGTGGTTCATTTTCCCAGTAAAATTCTTATTCCAAATTTCCAACTAACAATTAATAATAGTATTTATTTAATATTAATATTAATGAAAAAGAGGCTCTCTTATTCCTATGCTTGACTGGAACTTCAAATTACTTTTTTACCCCTATAAAAGTCATTTACTAACTCTACTTTGTCACTTTAGGCTGGTACCCATAGATTAAAACGTGGATGTCTATGAAAGTTTTTTCTTTTCTTTCCTCCTTTTTGACTATTTCATGAGAAAATTTGTGAAAAAAAATGTTAAATTACAATTCTATTCTCTCGATTTTCAGGTTTCTGGTTATTTAATTCATAAAATTTAAAAATATATAATAGATCTTTAAACTCTTAATTAATTTTGTAATTAGTGGGATCCGACAAATTCAACCTTTTTAAATTAATTAATGTATTAAAAATAAGATTTAATTTTATGTTTAATAAAACTTTTAACATTCAAGTTTGTCTCTAATATTTACATAAATTTAAAAGAATTAAAAATTTCAGAGATTAAATTTGTAACTTTAAAATTTAATATTAAATAGATACAAAGTTTAAAGTTTAAAATGTACAATTAAGCAACAACAATTACATAAATTACTCTAAATAATAAATAAATATTTATTAAATTTTCCTGGAAGTTCATAACGTATTTTTTTTAGACCTTGTTTAATGACCATTTTATTTTTAGTCTCGTGTTTTTTAAAATTAAGTTTACCATCGCTATTTTTACCTATAGTTTTCTTGTTGCATTGTTTACTTTTTTTTTAACATGTTTAAAAAGTTAACACTATATTTAAAAAACTAAAAAAAACTTACTATAAACATAAAAAACATCACGCTTTACAAATATACAAATATAGAAAAATTTCACTATCTATTCGCGGTAGATTGCAATAGAATTCTATTGCGGTCTATCGTTGATAGATAGTACAAATTTTCTATATTTGTAAATACTTTGACTCATTTTTCTATATTTGAAAATAATTAAAAAAAAAAGTAGTTTTTGAAATGTTGATTTTTTTTTAATTATTGTTTTTGCTTAGAATTCAAATGTATTTTTTTTTTATGAAGATGAAAAATTTACTTAAAAAGTTGTGACATCATTTTGATCAATAACATAAAACTATAATTAATATATTTTTTTTTAAGACTTTCAAAGTATTTAACTATTGATTTTCAAATATTTATATTCAGCTGTTTTATAATGATAGATCGAATTTCAACTTTGAGAAAGATAATAGCCACCTTATTCACTGATTTTTGTAGCATATTGATTTGTCTAATAAATTATGACATATGGTAGAATAATAAAGTAGAGCAATTGGATTCATGAAATAAGGACGACCAAACTGAAAAAAATCAATATAAAATTTAAAATGTATTCTTTGACTTTTTTTTTTTTCTTTTTTCCGTACAATTTAGATAGGAAAATTTAAGAAATTTAAACCACAACCTCCTGATTACTAATATATTCGTATGCCAATTGAGCTATGTTCGATTTAGGTCTTTTAAGTGGTCTTAATACATATTTAGTGTGTTTACTTTTATTTTACTAATTTATATGCTCCCTTTAAGTGAATAATTTATGTTGGTATTAGAGCGGTTGACACTAACTATATGCAAATGAATGTATGTTTTAATCTATTTCGTAAAAAATAAAAGTTTATAATATCTTTTAATATGTGTAGTTGCTATAATAATACAATAAAATTGTATAGACATAAATCTAAATAGCTAAGAAAGCAAATTAATTACAATTAAACTTATGGTACACTGTTAGGAATATGTCGCTTTTGTAATTAAATATGCGTACAATGTTATCAACTCACATCATGGAGGAAAATTTCAATAAAAATCTCGAAATTTTGATGACCTTGAAATTTTAGTAGGGAAAATTTTGTTGCTCCCCATTTCGACGAAATTTCAAGAAAATTTCGATTTTTTTTTTAATTAGCTATGTTAGCTTAGTTCAAATTTTTTTTCTTTCAATTTTTATGGTTTTCATATTACATGCAATGGTATAGTTTCACTTTCACATGACAATGTCATTTTCGACAAAGGATGAAGTAGAATGTGCTACTTTTTTAATTTTCAAATCTCAATTTTTAGCTTTATTTTCAATCCAAAATTTTCATTTTCAAATAAATTGAATTTGAAAAAGAAAAAAAAAACTTATATTTATTTTGAACTTTGTTCAAACTTTTGCTATTAAATTTTCACATCATTTCACATCAAAGTTTAATTGATGTGAATTTTGTTTATTTTACTCTCCAACATTTTCATTTTCACATCATTCTACTTCAAAATATTCGTAACTTTCTATTATGTTGTAATTTTTTTGTATCTTTTAAAAAAAAAATTGTTATCACATCGATATTTACAGAAATATTTACAATATACACCTAAATATTGTCTTATTTTATAGAAATAATGATTATAAATGGTCAATTATAGTCTAATCAAGTCACAATCGAAGTTTCATTAACTAAATATAACAATTTCCATCAATTCCATAAAATTTCTTGAAATTTTCATCGACATTGATATTTCTATAAAATTGGAATCTTGATATTTTCCTTGATATCAATATTTTGTCCCTTGACTCATATGAAAGGTATTCTATATACACTAGTAATTAGATTACCATTTTCAAAATTGATAGTTTGATTTTCCATTTTTGTCGTAAATAAATTGTAAAAAAAAAAAAGAATTGAATTTGAATTTGAATTGTTAAATAAAATTAAAATTAAAAATCGAATAAACTTTTTCAACTAAGTAATTTGAGAGCAATCTAGTCAAATTTTTTTTTGTATGGTGACCCAAATTTAGTTGTGTTGATGTCAAATGATCTAAATTCTGAAAACAATAAAAACTAACATTTTACATCACTATCCAACATTAAATTTTCCTTGGAGTCCATTAGCGGTCATGGATTCGCACCTACCGTAAATTGATGAGACCTCAAATACGATTTCAAGGCACGTCACGATTTTTTTTTTTAAAAAAATACAAATTCTCGCCCATTGTTAAAATTTTGCATTTTTAATTATGATTTTTTTTTATTGTGAAATCACGTTCAACGTTTCGTCAATTTGCAATGGGTGAAAATCTACTATCACAAATGAACGATATAACATTGGTCAACTATTTATGATGTCAGCAGGTGTCTCGTTAAAAAAAAAAAAAATCGATCTAGTCACTGTCAATTCGGCTAGAAATTCAAAACAATAGTTTTGTTTATTTAATGTTTTAAAAGGGATAGTTTGGTTGATTTAGCCATTTTTCTTAATATTAATTTGATACAATTGATATTTATCTATTTTAATTTATTTTAAAATTATCTTAACGTGATAGCTTTGTTCATCTAATCAAATTGATAGTTCAACTAAACTAATTATACATCTACATCTAAAAATGAGCAACATAGATTATAAGTCGTGGATTGACCAAAAAAAACTTAAACTAGTTGGTAGAGACAAATTTAATCAAGTGGAAATCAATTTTAATTGGGGAGAAACAATAATATAAGGGCTTGAACACATGACCTTCCTAGACCATCTACTCTATATCATCTTAAATCACCAATTCACCCAAAAATTTAAGATTTTGAGTCAATCAGCGATTTAAGATGGTATCACAAGTGAGGGAGAGTATTAGATGATCTAATTAAATTTTTCTTCACCTATCAGCTTAAACTTTTGGGTCAATTGGCGATTTAAGATGGTATCAAAGCAGGTTGGTTCGGGAAGTCCTATGTTCAAAACCACCATTGCATTGTTGTTGTTTTCTTCCCATTTAATATTTATAATGTTCATAAAAATAATATTAATAATATAATTATATAAATAAATAATGAAAATAAGGTAAAAAAAACAATACCATTTTGGTTATTTTACTTTGAATAATTTTGTTCCATTTTAGTCACTATACTTTTTGTTATATGTAATTTTAGACCAAAATGATAAATCTAAAAATAAGAAAAAAGGAAACCAAAATGAGGTCAAGGTCCTAGACAAGACGTATCGGGCCAAGGGAAGAGAGTTGGCCATTGGGCCAAGTCATCCCTCGGCCTCCAAAGCCAGGAAACCTAATATGCACACAGGGTGCATCCAACACATCCTAATTCAGCATGTCCACAAATATATGTAATTTAGCTATCTGATAACTAGACTCCTGAAAAGAAACATGATGAGATCTAGGTATATAAATATATTCTTATAACTTCTACAGAGATAACTTGAATCTTACTCTCAAACTTCTATACTCTGTCACTCTCTGATTTAAGCATCAGAGTGCGTGTGAAAAGCACCACACTGATGTCCAACTTTTCTCTTTTGCAGATCACGTTCTTCTCCCCTTCAATCGATTCATCAACGTCATATGAAGGTTAGGCGCGTTCCCTTGTCCGAACAGTACATATTTGATGTCAATTAAATTATGTTCATTTTAACAAAACTATCTCTTCCTCTCTCTCATTATAAATGATTTATGAAATAAAATTTGGCACTTGTATTTCAAGAAACCATCCTTCCTCTCTTTCTTTGTTCTACTATTACCAGTAAGGATAAATTACAATAATAAATTACAATAATCATCTCTGAAATATAGCGATGATTGCAATTCCATCCTTAAACTTTAAATTTCGAGAATAGAATTCTCAAACTTTCATAAGGGTAAAAATTAGACCCTCTCTCGTAAGTCCACTAACATTTGTTAATTTTTTTATTATTATTAATTTTTCATTTTTAAATTACACGCTTATTTAAAAATAAAATTAAACATTTAATTCAGAGACTTTTCTCACAACAAAATTTAATTTTATTTGAACTCTTCTATTTTTTTTCTTAAAAGGCATGCAACTTCATTAAAAAAACGAAGAAGAAGAAAAGGTAACAGACGTTAGTGGACTTAATGGAGAGGGTCCAATTTTTTACCCTCGTGAAAGTTTAAGGAGAATTTTTTAAAATAGAAAAATAAGGAAAATTATTTACATAAAATAGCAAAATTTTTATATAGATGTGATAGACGTTGATACAAGTCTACCAGGATCTACCAGTGATAGAAATTATAGAAGTCTATCACTAATAGATTCTGATAGAAGTCTATCAATATCTATCATTGTTTTTTTTTTTGCTATTTTCTGCAAATAGTTTGACATTTTTTCAATCTGTAAAAATTTCCCAAAGTTGTTAAAGATTTTATTTTTAAAATTCAAAGTTTAAGAATAAAATTGCAACTCTTATGATACTTCAGGAGTATTTTTACCATTTGTCTTAATAATAATAAACCCAGTTTAGAAACAAACACACTTTTCAAATTTAAATTGAATACGAAAGAGATATTCAAAGTCTAAACTAAGGGTTTTAATTAGGGGAACAATATTTTTCAAAAAATCATTTTTATTTAAACTCTTTTTTTTGATAAAAAGTGTTTAATATAAACTTTAAAAGTATTTCAAAAACTACTTTGAGTGATTGCTAAACATAACAATTTTTTTCATCAAAATGACTATTTTTCCAATTAGATATTTGGAAAATTATACCAACATAAATTTTTAAATTTTTAACAAAGTTGCTTGAGAAAACTTGAAATCAAATAAAAGTGCTTTTGGAAAGGGAATCATTCCCTATCAACCACATAAACGATGGTGTAATGTAACATAAAGATAAGACATACCACAGTTATTTTAGTCAACACGCAGAGCAAGAGCCCAAACCTTTGGGCCCCAAAGATATGTAAGTACCAAAGCCCACCAATGCTCTGACATGTCCTGTGGGATTCTCATTTAAGTCGGAAATGGGAGAGGGAGTGGATAAAAAAAAATTGTGAGCTAAATGGGACAAGGATGATATTCCCACCTCGTTTGCCTTTTTTTTTTTTTTTTTTTTTTTTTTTTTTTTTTTTTTTTTTTTTTAATTGTTTATATAATTATAATAATGATACGTATTATGTTACTATCTTTATTATTATATAAATATCGTATTTAAATTTTAAGTTTTATGGTTTGATAGTCAAAATGATGAGGAACATGTTTGAACTGAACTTTTATATTTAGATTGTATATATGAATAATTTGATGAGTAATTATTGTATTCTACTATAAAATTTAAATAATTTCTTTTTAAATTCAAATTCTCCATATAGAATTAATCATATAAAAAAAGTGAATAATTAACTATTTAATTATAACCTTTCAAGAGTAGTTATTTAAACTAAATGATTTTTTTTTTATTAAAAACAAACTAGGAAAATCCCTATGAAACTCGATTCCTGCAAATTTTCCATAATTCTTACCACACTCTCCACAAAATTAAATGGGAAACTTCGAGGGGATGGGTGACATGGGGAGTGGGGACGAGGATGGAGAAGCCATCTCTAGCCTCGCACGGCCTAGTGGACATCTCTAGACACATGTATTCCTTTGGTAAGACAAGAAACATCTTATTATTTAGAAGAAACTAGATAAATTAACATATTTAATTAGCCATCTTGAGGGAAAAAAGACCCAGTTATAATTTTAATCAATCTTATAAAAATAAATGTACTAAAATACCCCTCCGCTCAAATCAACAAACTACCCCTAGACAAAAAATTGTAAATCAATTAAATGAATATGCGACCAAATTAGAATTCAAGCATCGTATTTAAGTTAATATACTATCAAGAAAGACATTTTATGGTTTGACTATAAAATGCAGTATAACTAGATAACTAGAAGAAGAAACACTAATCTAACATATGACGTAATATGCAAGTATTCTCCTCATACAATAGATCAAATTGAAATTATGATTTCTAATTTTATTATTATACACCCGAAATACTTTGAATGATTTTTTTTCCTTTATCATTTAAACTCCATTCTTTCATATTATAAAAAAAAAAAGTTCCATACGTCTATCAATTGAATACAATATATTTAGGTGGCCAATGTCAATAACTCCAACAAATCGATTGCGTTTTGATGTAAATACAAAATTGTTGTATTTTGCATTTTTGCTTCCATGACATCTAAAATAACAACAAATATACGGTACGTTTTAGAGCACAAAATCTTCACTCGTCTAAGGCAGGGCTTTTTCTATCTAATCAATCACTAATCCAACCCAAAAGCCAATAGAGCAATAAATTGGCCAAAAAGCAAAGCTTTATATATATATGTTCAAAACATAAAAGCACATGGTTGTTTGGGGCATCGAGTCGGTTAGTCATAATATTCGGTGAATTATTATAATATGCACAGCATCAAGACTCCGCTAACATGCTAATTTAAATGATTTGTTTAACTTAACAAGATACGATGATGTAGTTGCATCAACTCAAGTCATATTATATCTTAGGGTATCCACATGACAAAATTCCTTAGAAAATTGGCCCATAAGTAGATGAAAACAAATAGACTTCATTAATTCAAATGTCTTGGGTTACTAGTGTCAATTTCAAGTACTAAAAGATAAGAAAATGTAATAACAACAAAGAATGAATAAAAGGCACCTGGAAAACAATACAATACCTTCATTGAGTCAAAAACCTCACTCTAAAGAACTCTCTAGGACGGATTCAACATTTTTCAAAGGTGAGTCCTCACCCTACACACTTCCTCACTGGTAAGGATGACCTAAAGACTACTTATCTTCATATGAACTTTCGTTCTTGAAGGTTTTCTGGATGTGACTTGTGGGCTGCTTTCTTTTAAGCAACAAAGATCCTTGATTCTTGAGGATTCATTCTCAATATATAGGCCAAGGAGGTTGGGGAGTGGCTGAATCTTGTGCCTTGAACGACCTTAGGTAAGTTTGGAGCTGCAAAACGGTTGAAGATCGCAAAACCAACATTTTTGAATGACTGGAGTGCCCTTTGACTCGGTTTGGGGCACGATGTGGGCGCATCTGGGACTTTTTCTTACAAAATTGATAAAAGAACTATAAAAGCTCTTGAAATTTTGTTCAAAATAGCTTAAACTAACTTAAAGATGTTAAATGACATGTGTTTACTCGTTTTGTTCATTTTAGGCCATACTAGGATCAAAACATCATATGAAGTTGCTCTTTTGCTAAAGAAAAGTAGTAAAATAGATGGTAAAAACATGCACATTTTGACATTTACCACTGGGCCAGGTGAGTTATTTTTTGCGGACCTAAAATTCGAGATAAATGTTTGAATGTGTATAAGTTCAAATGTGGAAGAATCGATCCATCGGAACACCCATATGCAGAACATGAGAGGATAACTCTAACTAGGAGATCTTACTTCCAAATTGATTTCCAAATGTCTATTTCATAATAATTAAAAGCAAAACTACGAGCACCAACTTGGGACTAAATGTGGCTATTATAGGTGAAATTTGACCTAACAAAGTACACTTAAGAGGAAAAGTTTTCAAAGTGAAGGTGTACTCACACTTGAAGAACTTAGAACTGATCAATACTTGAACCCTAATCAACCATAACCAGGGCCCAACGAGGAAGCCAAACCATAAGCCAAAAGCCCCATTGGCCTCCGTTGCCAAAGTTAAAAGGTTGGGGGAGAGGTGTCCCAAGCACATCCCTAACACATATTAAATGCATATCTAACTCGGGAACTCCTATAGGTTCGGTTCAACTTCTTCTAATCCAATTCGAAAGGAAAAATCGGGAACCTTAACCCTAGGTCAATATGTACGTAAATAAATAGAACATCAAATCTTTAATGGAGACAAGGTTCAACTGAGTTATTCTTCTTTAAAACTTTATTGCTACACTGTCACACCCCCTCCCAAGTTATCCCCCTAACCTAGGAGAGGATGTGAAGATGATGATTACCAATCCTCTTTTGGCACTCACCATCCACCTTTAATTTATTCGACCTGATAGATAATCTTTAATTCATAATATAATAATATACACATCGGCCTCCTTGGCACATCCATAATTAAAGACAATAATACCATTGAAGGGCATACATTTTACACCACCACTTCCCATTCCCAACCATACAACAACAACACGTTGACAAATCATAATCCGACACCTCCAGTGTACATGCCCAAGTGAACAACTTATATACATATCACTAGATGGGAATACAAAGAACACCTAATTAGAGATGGCTATGCGGAAGTCTTGGTGTTGTGGCAACGAGATTTGAGTAGGCGAGGCTCCGGGAATCCCTTAGCTACCAAACATTTTTGGAAAGAGTTAGACATAAAGTCTAGTGAGTAACAGATAGTAGAACATTTCGTAAATATATATATATATATATATATCAAAATCTTTACAAACTTCTCAATTAAACCAGTTTATCAAATAGTCACTAACTCACAAGTGTAAAGCATTTTTTTTTTTTAAAAAAACATGGCTTCCATAAATACATTTTTTTCATTAACCTCTGTACCTGGTACCCTACATAACCTTAGTTGGTGCGGAGAAACCTCAACGCACACAACGTCGAAAACCATAATCAAGATCGTATGTGCCATAGACCGACAATTCATGGATGCGCTAGTACCGTCTTATAAGTCCTTAGGTACTAATTTGGGCCACCCTCATACCTTCTCAACAGTCCTTCAGTACCGGGCGCCTGGTTTTGATACCTTCTCAAACAGTCCTTCAGTACCAAAACCATAAAATGCTGCAATCCATGACTGTCCCGATACCGACTCATAAATCATCCTTCCTTTTCAAACATAACAGGAATCAAGTTTCCAGTAACATTCATGCAGCAAGTAACATTTCAAATACATCCTAGTAAACTCAGTTCACAAACCATATAATCCAAGTACATTCTAACGTTTATCAATACAGTTCAGAAAACATGTAAAATAACATTTCCAGAATAGATGTTTTTCAACATAAAATATCAAGCTTCCAAACATTCTTTGTAAACATATTAGAAAACGTTTTGTTACTCACAGTCTAAGTTTGATTCCCCGGGTCTATGAGCTTCACCAATCTCGGTTTGACCTGAAAATTAGACCCACACTCTATTAACTTCTAAACGATCAACTACTCACAAGTACTTTACGCAGTTCATAAGTTAACCAAAATTCCTTTCAACCCCAAAAATATCACATAAGCTTTAAAAAAAAATCAAAATAGAGCAAAAAGTACCACATTACTGAATAGCTTAATTTATTTTAATGAGTGTGCTTTGGTCATGTGTTTGAGGGGCTGTCACACACATAAGACATAACTTCAGGTCTTGAAAATTTCCAGATTTACCATAACTTTAAATGACCATAACTTCTTCAATTCTTAACAAAATCGAGTGAAATTAGTGGTAAAATCTTCATTATTAAGTCCTTACAACTTACCATCAGAGTGAAAACCTAAAAATGCATGGTTTTCTCCAAAAAAAATGCCCTATAACAGAACTCGTTCCAGAATCTTGCTTCCCCTACTATACTTTTTTCCAAATTTCAGCCAAACATTCAAAAATTCATAACTCATTCAATACTTAACCAAATTGAGTGAAATTTACGTCAAACTCTTTATTTTCAAATTCTCTACAGCTCACATGAAGATAAGAAAACCTAAAAACCACTGGAGTGACCAGAAATAGCCTCGAATCAGAAGGTATTTCACTGTACGTTCTCTGCACCCTCCTTCTGTTCCACCTGAAAAATCATCCATTTTCCTTCGTTTTAAGGTTGTACATCCTTCATAAAAGTTGTTAGAAATCGAAATATCTAACTAACCTTACCAATGTCAGCTTCTAATTCCTCCTAGATAGCTCAAACTGCTTCAAAAACCAGAGGTCTCTACAATCTGTCGCGAAATTCAAACCAGTTATTTCCCTCAACCTTTTCACCCGTTTCCAAACAGAAGTAGCTCAACCATTTTTCATAAAAGTTGTTAATACAAGAGTTAACTTACTAACCTCAAAATTTTAGCTTCAGATTCAACCGCTTCAGCTCAGAATCCTTCAAACACTTCAAGTTGCTCGATTTTTCCCTCTGCTTCAGACCACAGCCCACTTTTCTTCCACTTCCAGCTTCAACTCCGACCAAAACTCACCTCAAAACCCTTTGAAATCCTCTTCTCCGGCCAAAGCTATGAATTTCAGTGACTTTCCCCTTGAAGACGAAGAAAAAGTGAGAGAATAACCCAAAGTTTCCTTTTCCTTCTCTTTTATTCCCCCACCGACTCACATTTCCTTTTCCTCTTTTTTTTTTTTTTCTAATAATAATAATAATAATAATATAATAATAAAAATCCTTAATTATCACTTAACCACCATCAATTTAATTTCCACACATAATTCCATGAACTTTTCTTCCTTTGGTATTTAATCTTTATCTCCTAGTTCTTTTTCTTTAATCTTAATAAAATGGAAAGAGTATTAAAGATTGATGGCTTACATACACTCATTCTACTTTGTTTTTAAACTTAAACATTTAAACATGTGTGGTATGCACCACATTATACCATTTCCTCATCTCGAACTTTTCTATCACATTGTCTACCTTACATGTAGAAGAGATGGCGGACAAAATAAAACAAGTTTACTAAAATCTATATTTTACCAACATGAACATAACTCGATTGACAAACTGACATAAAACTTACTCTCTCGACTATGAAGTTCGAGTTTCGATTCCCCCTAGATCTAAATGTTGTAAAAAAAAAAATTGCATTATATTTTCTCTTTCCTTCTCCCATCATTTCCTCCACCGCACGCAAGACTCAGCCGTCCTTTCTTTTTTTTTTTTTTTTCCTTTCCCTTTTTCCAACCATCCCCTTCTAATTTCTCTAAACCCTATTTCAAGGTCAGCCACCCCTCCATTCCATTAAAATCCACTTCACCGCCGGTCGCCGGACGCCGCTCCTACTCGACACAGTCTCAGCGGCTGCCGCCGCACGCTGCACTTTCAGCTGCCGTAGTCTCAGCCTCCCGACGAACTCGCTGCCGCTCCCTGTATCTCACACGCTCTCGCCTCTCCGAGCAACCAGAGTTGCTTATCTCTGTTGTTTTTTCCCCTCAGTGGTTCAGTCCCTAACTCGTGCCGTTGGCGAGGTCCCACCGCCCCTCTCGCACACCGCCGCTCATTTTTCATATACCTAAGGTTTCGATTTTTTTTATTTTTTATTTTTTATTTAAATTTTGTTTCGTTGATTTATGTTGATTTCTTATCAGAAATTCATTTAGAGTATATTTTGTTGATTTCTTCATCAACCAATCCAAATGAAAACTATGTAACTAAAAAAGATCACTGATTAGGATATAAAGAAATTGAATAAAAAATAAAAGGGAAAGGTCTTTTGTAACTCCCTACTGGGGTCTCTCCCATCTTTTGTAATTTTATATCATCAATGAAATTGTTTCTTTCACTAAAAAAATAAAAAATTAAAAGGAAATGAAACATATTATTCTTATCTGAATCAATAAAAGATTGAAAAAAATGGTTTAAGAAGATGAAGGAAGCAAAAAAGGGGAAGCTCACCTGTATATAGTTTGCTCAGCTATAAAAAACTTTATTGAAAGGATTGAAATTATTGGTACTAGTTTTAAAAAACAGAAAAATGCAATGTACAAACAAAATAGAAAACTGTTGTACAGTTTGCTTGAATGGGGTTCAGTTTGCTTGAATATAGAAGAAACCATCGATGCATATCACAAATGATTTCAAACTTCTTGTTTTTTTCCACCCGAACACGTGGACTAATTTAAAATCCTTCCAATTTCAGGGTTCTAAACAGCGGTAAGGTAGTAGAATTTGACTTCGAAATGCAAAATCTTCCTTTTATTATTATTATTTCATTATATTCTTCTTTTTGTCGGTTCCAAACAATAGCATTAGAATTTAGAGGTTAGAAGTAGCTTTACCTCACATATATAGAAGCTTTAAATCGAAAATTTGTGGTTACATGGAGAATTTTTATTTTTTATTTTATTTTATTTCAGAACTTGTAATACCTTTAGTTTTCTTTAACATTACAAAATTTCCCCAAAACATGAATCATGCGTTAAATTCTTACTTCATTCAGGAAATATAGATCCATGCTGACGTTTATATCCATATGATACCAATTAGATTGTGTTAATTATTGTTTTATAGGAAAGAGATTTTGTGCAGAGTTGCAGTGACTAAATCTTAATGGCTAGCAGAAAATTAGTTCGGGATATATTACTCTCAAGACGAAGCTTTTTTTATCAGCTTACTTCCCATGAGGTATTCTTTCTTTCCTATGCTTTATCCTTATCCCATCTTTCTCTGCTGTAGTCTTCATAGGATGGATTTCTGTGGTGTAAAGTTATTTAATATCAAGTTTGTTTTAATTTATGGTTGCATTTTGGTGTGCTAGAGCTCCTGCACGAGATCACAATTGCTATTACCAAATGGTTATTCCATCAATCGTAGATTCAGTGTATTCAATGAGTTCTCAAAGAAAGTGAAAGGAGAAGCTGACAAGTATCTTCCCTCTCCTTTAGAATTATAATATTCTTGCATGTATATTTGTTTTGGCTTTTCTGCAAGTGTTTCTTTATTCAACAAAGCAAGTGCAAACGCACTTGAATTGTTTTCCATTTTGTAAGCAATTTATTAAGGCTGTATGAATTTGACCGATGGAAGATCCTTGACGAGACAAATTTATTGATGTATTACACGTCTCAATATAAAGTGCAGGTTAGTTTAGGCAGTGCTCTAGGAGTCTATTGATGTAAAACCAAGCAGCTTAGGCCAACTAAAGCAACTAAACTATCCATTTGTTTGAGTAAAACATAAATATCTACCAATATAACATTTCCTCTTCCAATGGATGATCAATTCTTTTTAGAAGAAACTTGAATTTCATTGATATTTTTTATAGGAAACAAGAAATATAATGATATTCATAAAGAGAGGTAATGCAAAAAAGAGAGGGAAGATGAGATCTCCCCACCACACCAAGGGGTTACAAAGAAGGCTCTAATTGGCATAAATTTGAACCTAGATTATAGTTATGAAAGATGTTGGAATGAATACACGAAGAAGAAGCATACAATCTAACGCGATTACCAAAAATAGCTGAGCCTGATTCTTGACCTATTAAAAATCTGCAATAAGATATAACTAAAGAAACTACATAATTAGAAAAATTATCAAAAGATTTTCCTTTTAGTATAAAACCCTTCAGTTTTTCTCGATCCAAGTAGCTCAAAAAACAGCTCAAACTAGGTGCATCGATAAAACTTTTTTCCCATCCGAGAAAGGGTGACTTGTTAGAGTGTGGAGTGAAGGAGACTATTTGGATTACATGGAGAGCCGTCGACCATTTGAAAGAGGAGAGAATCTCCCTTCCCAAGCTTGTCAGCGTATAAGCATGTGAGAAAAGCAAAGAAGTACATATATGGATACGAGACACGGATACGGCACAATATAATACGAACACGACCACATTTCATTTTTATTAAATATAGGACATGCCAAGGACACATATTAAAATATACATTTTTTAAGAAATATTATTTTTATACAAGAAGGAAATTCAAAATCATTGAGTTTATGCATTTATTGTGCTTAAAAAACTATTGGGCTGATATTATATTCAATTGAAGAAATATTTTCAAAGCAAACTAATAGCTCATTTAGTAAAAAGCATGAAGCTATTTTTCTTGAATGTCTTTCCTAATAATGGTTGACTAGAACCAGATGTATGACTTCTTAGCTTCCAGTTGCTTCTTGTATTGACTTTTTTACTGTTTTTTCTTCATGGTTTGTATCCATGGTATTTAGTTCTGTAATGAGTGTTCTGGGAAACATTGCAGAAACCCAGAATTTCAACAATCTGTCAAAGAGTGGAAGGATAAGGCAGAAGAACTTAAAGGTGTGAAGGAAGACCTAAAAGTTAGGTAATCTTTTGAGAACTTTGTTCTTGTCTTGCATGGTTTTAGTGGTATTTGTTAACAGGCTGAGACATACCCTTGTATGTCAAGGCTGGGTGGGCACTTCTATGGATGGCCTGAGATGGTGAAATGGCGAATGCAGAACGAAGCAGACAACTGAGCAGCTTTACAAGCAGGTGGATGGCGTTTGGTCTGAGGCTGAGGCTACAGCTAGAAAGGTATTTTTTCCCAATTTACATGCTACCTGTATTTAGCTGCGGTTTATCTGTGATGTTGAATAAATATTTAAGTAGTTTCAAGTTTGTACAGTATGCTTGGGTTAGTACATTTCCCCTCTCACATTAATTTTAAAATGTTATTTAGTTATTATTTTTTTTTGGTTATGGGCAGGCAATTGCTGTTTGGGGTTTCTTAGTTTTATTTCCTCACACTTGGTGGGGAAAATCTGTTTCTTTCACGAGTCGTTGAATATTATGGCGTCTCTAGACCGTTCCTACTATTTATTTGAGACTATTATTCACATGGAATGGAACTTATACATCATTTTGATTTTATATTTTTTGCAGGTTTCTGCAGATGTCAAAGAGAAAATATCTGCTGCTACGGAGGAGGTTTGTGTTTTATGTGATGCGTCAGTCAAACACATATAATCATACCCATGATAATAATATTTCAACACTATTGCACCCAGGTAAAAGAAGCTTTTGGATTCAGTCATAACAATTCTTCTGGATCTACTCGTTCCTCAACTGATCATGATGCTGATGCACAAAAACATGGAAGTGAGGCCAGTTCTAAAGAAGCCAAAGACCAACATCCTGGTTCTAGTGGCTCCTCCGAAACAGTATTTGGGAAGTTTAAGTCCAGCATTCCTTCATCAGGCATATCCTCTGCATTTGAACGTTTGAAAAGCACAAAGTTAATTGACTTAACAAAGAGGGGATATGAAATTGTAAAGGATGAGTTGAGTGGAAAACCACATAAGAAAAAGCATTTAGAATATGAGCCTTCAGCCTCATCAAAAGTTGAAAGAAGTACAAGAACTGATGTTGTTGTTTTGCCATCAAAGCAGTCTCGATGGAGTAAGAAATGGGAGGCATTCAGGGAGAAGGTAAATTTTATAAGTTGCCGATGTCTTATGGAGTATCATTAAAGCTTCTATTGAAGTATTTTTTTTAACCAAATCGGTCCTTTCCCTTTTTTTCCCCCTTCCTTTAGATGCAAGGTCATCCCATTTTCAAGCGTGTTACAGACTATAGTAAACCTGTAGTTACAAAGGGTGAGGAGGTATGTATTTACAATTTTAATGCTATATTATAATTTCTTCTATACAACTCCGTATCTGCTGCTAAGTTTCATTCAAGCTTTTAAAAAGCTATTGAGGCTTACACCTTCAGACTTACGCCTTTGTTGAACCATAAGAGGCTTACGCCTCTCACAAAAGAAGCTTGCGCCTTTTCAAAATCTCTATGCCTCGCCTAGTGATTAGAAAAATTATAGTGATTGCCTAATTTTTCAAAAATATTATGGTTTGACTTGTGACAATTTGAACTAGGACTATTTTTACTGTTGCGACCTTAAGAACGTTGAAGGCAAACATTTATAGGATAAATCAATTCTATTAATGATAATAGTAGTAGCAGTGATGATGAGTATGTCCTTTTAGAATTTTTTATCGAGTGAAAATTGTGGGGGTGAAGATTCTTTTCACACTTTTATATGATTATATGACTATCACATTTCGTAGTACTTGGTCATACCAATTTAGGTTTTGTAAAATGTTTTTGATTCACTATATAAGGCTTACGCCTCATACTGCTTTGAGGCTTACGCCTCGCTTCGCCTCGAAAAGGAAAAGCCTCAAGGCCGTCTTTAGCCTTTTAAAACATTGGTTTCATTTAATGTGCTTGACTGCCAGAGATAGGGTCATGCATTTTTTATTTTAAAAAACAATGAACATTTTCATGAAATTTCAAAAGAAGGGGGACAGAGAGCTCCAAGTTAAAGCGAAGAAAACAGCACTGTCCCAAAAAACTGGGCATCCATTTTCCTTTGTATTGAAAGTTCTGCTGTTTCTTTCAAGTCAAACTGACCACAAAATGCTCGAATGAGATTCTTCAATAGGAGCTCTTTCTTGCTCTTGAAGGGGTGGCCCAACAGAAGGAGATTGAGGAGAGAAAATGGATCATTTGGTTGCACCACCGATCATATGAAAGCATTCTGAAAATCAATCAAGAAACGTTGAGCAAGAGACAGTGTATAACAATGTGAGATTGTGTCTCTAAACTTTTTTTTGCAAAGGGTACACCAGTTTGGAATGAGGGCCATGTAGGAGACACCTTTTGGAGCCTATTGTGGGATAGCTCCCAAATGAAGAATTTTACCTTCTTTGGGTATTCATCATGCCAAATCGGCTCAGTATAGAGATGAGAATTGCTCACAGCCGATGGATCAAGGCTATGCTGGAGGGAATACGGATTTGACAGAAAAAACTCCATTGGTCTCATGAGGCCAAACCCAAATTATTCATCGGAAGCTAGGTGGATGTTCATCAACGAAGACTTAAATCATCCCAGCCCATTCTGATACTTCATCATCTTTCAAAAGTCTAATGAAATCCAAGTTTAGTCTTTGACCAAGGCGATCTTTCTGGTAGAGACCGAGAACAGCTTGGAAAAACAGAGGACTAAAGGTCTGTCAGTCAACCAAGAATCATGCCAAAAATCAGTAGAAGCACCATTACCTACTGGAGCATTCTTCCAAGGTCCTTAAGAAGTGCAAAGAGAGAAACTTCCAGGGAGGTTATTAAGAGGATTTGTGCCAAATTCAGCATTATTAGTCGACCAACCACTATAGAGCCTCTCTCTCCTTTTGATAAGACCATGATCACTTGGATAAGAGATCTGGGTTTTTGTCTTTTATACTATGAAGTCCCAATCCACCCTTACCAATTGGAAGGAAAACTTTATCCCATTTGTCAAGATGCTCGTAGGTACCCTCACTCTCAACATAACTACCCTAAAGCAATTTCCTTTGAAGGCTTTTGATATTTTTTGTGACCTCTATGGAAGGTGAAATTTTCAAAGAATCAATTTTTCATTTGGTAGGTCATCCATGGAAGAGTTAACACTTTAGATGGGCTTTGAAGAGAGATTTCTTCTTTGATTGGGTCATTTTGTTTCATTTTTTGTGGCTTACAACTTGGAGACTATAGGGTTGATTGAGGAGTTTCTTCTCCATTTGCCTTTTCTGGAGAAGGGGAAGATTTTGTGGCTAGTGGGGGTTTGTATTGTGTTGTGGGAGTTGTGTGGTGAGGATTAATTGGACCTTTAGATGGATGAAATGGATCTTAGCATGGGGTTGTGCTGTGTTGTGGGGTGAGGAATAATAGGACGTTTAGAGGGATGGAAATGTTACTCTAGCAATGTTTGGTTTTATGCTTTTTCTCTAGGCATTAGTGACGAAGGCTTTTTGCAACTATTCTTGATTGGAGCCCCCTCTTTATGCGGATTCTCTCTTTTTGGACGCTCTTGTATTTTATTCTTTTCTCAATGAAAGTTCAGCGTGTTATTAAAAAAATAATGGTTGGGGTTAGCGTTAGGATCAATATGGGAACATAACAACATGGATGGAATGGATCGAGGCAGGAGTTAGGACCATGTTGGGAATATAGAATGCACAATAATGATTTAGAACTTTCGGGTTGAGGTCAAGCTGGGGTTTTTTTGTTTTGTTCTTTTTTATTGTTTTATATGTATATATATCCTTGTGTGTCCAGGACAACTTATACACACCTCGCCTTATCTCATGGAACAACTCGTGGGAGTTTTTGGATAATTTTTAAAATTTGAGGTTAAGGGTTGGGACATTGAATACATAATAATTAACACAACTCAACTTTGGACTTGAGTTGCTTAATGTTGGCATGGTCTGGGGAAACTGAATATAGGGGAAAGAAATTTGGGAGATGGACAAGTTCGAGGGTATTCGATAGTATTCAATGGTTGGTTCAGTCCAAATTTATCTTTGTGACTTGTGAGTTAGGGTACTTCATTGGTAGCTGAAAACTTAGACTGTTAGCTCTTTTTTAATGTTCAATATTTAATCTAATATGTAAAAATATTTTCTTATATTGGAATTGGCAGATTGCTGAGGACATTCGTGAAAGGTGGGAGACAAGTGATAACCCTATCGTTCAAAAAATTCAGGAGTAAGTATTTATTGCATCATAATGGTTTGACAAATAAGAGAAAATTGAGTTCTGTGTGGTCATGCAACTTGGCCTTTTAATGTGAAAGGCCAAATTACTTGACTGTCTTGACCTTTCATTTTTGTGAGGTATATCATTGGGAATAATAACCTACACTTATTGGCTGCTCGAGTTGTGAGCTTGATAATGGGCAATTTGGTATTTTGCCACAAACTGTGTATTTAGTTATCTGTTAGCTTTTGTTTTCCTGTCATGGTTTTATGTTTCTGTAGCTAACTGCAGCCAAAAGTTTTATTTATTTATCTTATTTCTCACAGCATAAATGAAAACGTGTTTCAAGAATCAGATGCTGCTACATCATTCAAGGAAATTCGTCGTAGAGATCCGTAAGATTTTTCCTTTGAAGCTTTGATACTTATCTGTTTGAATAAGGGAATCTGATTTGTTTTTTCCTCTTTAACCCTGTGGATTAGGTATTTCTCTTTACCAGATTTCGTAGCTGAAGTTCAAGAAGCAATCAAACCAGTGTTAACTTCTTATATAAAGGTTAGTGCTAAGCGTATTTCTAAGATGAAAGATGCTTTTCTCCCCTCCCCCAAAAATATCATTACTATTTATGTTGTATTTCTTGTAATTAATTCTTGCATAGCATCTGGTTTGATGATTAAAGTAGAGTTTCTGACATGGAGGATTTCAAGTCGTAACATATATTAATGTTTCAGGGAGATTCTGAAACTTTAAAGAAATACTGCAGTTCTGAGGTAATTGAACGTTGTAAAGCAGAGCATCGGGCTTACCAGAGCCAAGGTATCTTCTTCGATAACAAGGTAAGGATATACTGTCTGCATACTACCTTTCTTTTGTTAAGTTTATTGCTTGTGCTTCCTTCTGTTTGGGGCTTCGTGGTTGTGCATCTATATTGTACTTCTGTTAATTAATTATAGACCTTTTTCTCTTGTTTGAGTAATCATTGTCTACCTTTTCCTCAGCATAGGCTTTCCGTGGAAATTCAGTTTGTAGTTCTGCATCTTCATGATTATTATCGTGATTTCAGTTCCAGATACATAAAAGGGCTTTTGCATCACAAAAATGATACAAATGATTATTTTTAAATATTAACCTCCAATACTCCAAATGAATGCTGGATTAATTTGGAAACAGGGCAGAAAGAGACTGAGTGGAGAGACAGTGTTTGTGCGCGCTTGAGAGCCATCTTTCTCCAAAATGTAGTTTTTTTTTTTCGATTGATGAGAAATAAATTCCATTGATGTATGAAATTTACAAAAGTAGAATTATAAAATATTTCTCCAATTAAAGAGAGGAGAGATTATAAGAGTTATAGGTGATGTACATTTGCACGAAGTCATGGCAGGATAGATAATATTTTTTTAATAAAATCTATCATAAGTGCTTCCCTTCTCATCAAAGAGGTGATTGTTCTGTTCCTTTCTTGTAGTCCGTAATAAAGTCCAAATAAGATGCATCCACATGATTCTTTTTCGTTACTGAAAGAGTGGCTAGTGAGGGTGCATAAAAGGTTGTTGATAGTCTGATTCGACAGGGTGGCAGACCAACCAAAGGAGAGTTAGATCTCCTTCCTAAATTTTCCAGCAAAATGGCAACTGATGAATTGGCTCGGTGTTTCGTTGGAGCTTTCATACTGGGCAACAATGAGGGGATAGAGTTACGTGTGGGACTGGGAAGTGATGCTGAAGTTTGTCACGTGTTAAATTGCATTCTGGCCAACTTCCCAGAGGAAAAATTTGACTTTTTGGGGATAAAAGTCGGTCCATATCGCCTTGTGAAGGGGGGAAAACAGGCTTGGCTCATGTTAAGAGCAAGTGATTTTGCTCTCTTCTGCATTTTCAGAAAATATGCCGAAAGATTTGGTTCATCCCTTACCACTGGAGATCTTGGTGATATGTGGTTGGTGGTGGAAACAAAGGGAATGGTTGGGGAAGGGAGGTGAGAAAGAGGGATCTAGGCTATTCTTGTGGGAGCCTTTCGCATGACCGAAGCCAAGTCCTATGGAGACTACCGGTCCTGTTCAGTGGGAGTCTTTTCCCAGGCAGGGTGAAATCCTTTCAAATCTCGAATTACTAAAAAGTACATCCTTCCGTCCAATCACAAAAATTAACCAAAAAGCACTCAATCAATCGTATGAGTGTAAAAGAAAACATCAGAATAATTTGTTATTAAGCATTTTTTTTATACCAAAGTTTTTATAATTGAAGTACTTGTGCTACAACCACTCTTAAACACTCCTCTTATGCTTGTGGTTAATATTTTGAGGTCTGCACGTCTTGATAGGTGGACAGAATTATAATTAATGAAAGGCTTCCTTGGCAAGCACTAATTTCTGTTTTGTTAAACAGATTCTGCACATTTCAGAGGTTGAAGTGCGGGAGACCAAGATGATGGGAAGCACTCCCATCATCATTGTAGCTGTACGCTCCGACAGTCTTTGTTATTCTATAGTTATGGATTTTGATTTGTAGGATGAAGTGATGGTAACGCCTCCTTTTTATTTAATTTCCACAGTTCCAAACGCAGCAGGTCTACTGCGTACGTGATGCACATGGATCAATTAGAGAAGGTGGTAAGGTGAGTTATGTTTCTTCTCTTTCCAACTCTGCTTATTTTCATGGGAGAGGATTAGAACGAAAATCATCCTGATGAAATATGTCTAATCTCCAAGTTTCTATTAAAAAAAAGAACTAATCTCCAAAAATTTTTTGGATACATGAACAAAGTGAGGTGAGTTATGTTTCTTCTCTTTCCAACTCTGCTTATTTTCATGGGAGAGGATTAGAACGAAAATCATCCTGATGAAATATGTCTAATCTCCAAGTTTCTATTAAAAAAAAGAACTAATCTCCAAAAACTTTTTGGATACATGAACAAAGTGCAGAGGATTAATTTGATGTTTATTGACGCTTGAAATCATAATCAAAGTAAATCGATCAGTGTGGGACCTACAAGGAAAATTGGAGAGAAACTAAAGAATAGGAGTAGGACCCAACGGGGGTAGAAAACCATCTTTTCTACATTCTATGTGTTGGATAATGTTAAATTTGCCGTCACCCATCAGTTTAAGCTTTTGGATCAATTGGTGATTTAAGACTATGTAGCGTGCTCTCTCTCAAAATATAAAGGTAGATAGACTTTCAGTCTTCCAGATTACATAGAGAGATGATCACGGATTAGGGTTCTACCCAAGGACTTCTTTTAAATCTGACCTAAACTGCATAGCGTCCGATGTCTCTAGTCATCCAACTGTGCATGACTTTTGAACACCATCAACAAGTTCTAAGAGAGGGACATGAGACCTTCCGATTCCTTTTCGTCCAAACTTCTTCAACTGCATAAATCGAATTTGAAGTTGCAAAGCCCAAGGAAGATTTCAGTGATTTCTGAGGAGGAAAATAAGAAATTTGCCCCTGGTTGATTGATGCTTCCTTTATACTTGACTTATGCTTCATATATATATTTTTTGTATTAAATTAAAGTTGGATTAAATGAAATGTTAATTGTTATTGACAGGACACTATCCACACTGTATATTATGCATGGGCTATGCAAATGTTGGATCCTGAAGAAGTTGGAGAAGGAGCTTCTCATGCTATTTGGAGGGTTAGGGAAATGCAACAGTTCGGTGTTCAAGCACTCATCTAATTGACTGCTATGTTTTCTCAAACTCTTTTACTTCATCCATTATTATTTCTTATTTATTTCTTCTCTATACTTCCTCTGGTTTTTGTTAGTTTCCAGAGAGAACTATTTTTATCAATTTTGATTCATAAAATTGGGGAATTAGTCAAATTTTCTATAGGAAACGAAGCAAATCCTTCCCAATTCACAACAAATTTTCATTTCCTAAATGTCCTGGGACTTGTGAATCATCTAATAATCTTTATTACTGCTTTCGTCAATTTCACCATTTTTTTAGTAAATTACTGGAGACGTTTAGAATCTTATGGTTAGGCAATATGGAGGTGAAAAAAAATCTTAAAACTCAAGCATGCAAATATGGTACGTTTTGAGGGTTGAATTTGCTGGTTGCATAAAATGAAAATGTCGAAATTGAGTCTATTCCTCCACTGATTAAAAATTATTCGGAATTTTCATGTAAGAATTTGGTTGATGTACTTTCAATTTTGAAACAATTGAAATGATTTAGTCTGTTTATCTTATGATTTTTATCATAAAAGTTGGTTTTTAAAATGAATTTCTTAGGACCAGTAAAATATTGATAGATACACCATGTTAGATTGTTAAAAAAATATAATTTGACATTTAATTTAGAGATTAAGTTGTTACAAATTTGAAAGTATAATTATTATGTTGTTACAAATTTAAAACTATAGAAACTAGCTTTTTACATATTAAAGCATAACGGCTAATTTATAACAAAATTAAAAGTAGATGAATTTTGTTATAAATCAGGTTGATGGACAACAAAAAAAAAAAAAACGATCTTTAACCTATAATTTTTTATTTTAAATTCTCAGCATAGTTGAAGTGAAATGAAAATAAGGAGTGGATTTGTTAGGTTGGGGAGTAGATTTGGGACCTATGTAGATTTGAAATGCATGATTTTGTAGTCTAGATTTAGGTAGTTTAAGAAACCTCTGTTCCATTAATTCTTTATTTGGTATTTCATTATCAATATTTTGTAAACTTAGGGCATTTTCGTTAGGCAATTTGAGAATAAATTTGAAAACAAAGAATTGATAAAAATAATGTTTTTTTTTTTTTTTTTTTTTTTTTTTTTTTTTTTTTATATATATATTTTTAGATGTGTTTGATAGCAAATTGAGAAATTGAATTCTTATAAACGAGTTGTAGTTATCCATTAAATTATAAGTTGAATATAAACTATTATTAATTAATTTATGAATAGATTTTAATTAATTTTTTTGTATAATTATTATTTTGTAATTAACAAGAAATACTTTATTTTGAAACGTTTTCTTTATCTTTTTTTGAAAAAAAAAATTAATTATAATTTAATTATGTATTTTAAGTTTTTAAATTCAAAATCTAGATATACTGAAAATATAAAAATATTATTTTCAGAATTTACATGGTGTGACCACAAAAATCTGAAAGAATTTTAAAAATAGAATTTATATTGTCTACTAAACAAAATTGAGTGAATCTGAAAAAATGAAATAAAATCAAATTGCTAACCAAATAGATTCTTTATTTTTTTTCCTTTTCTTCATGGACAGTCATCCAGATTTTTTAACGAAAGAATCACTAACAATATTAACAATAACTAGTTTAAAAAAACTATATTAACAATAAAGATTGATATTAAGATCTTAACTTAATAATGTAGTTGATGAATAAAATACTGCAAAATCAGAAGGGTAAATTTTTTCCAAGGGTAGGCAAAGATGGGCCTCTTTGGATTGAGTGGATAATTTTTTTTTTTTTCCAAAAAGTTATTTTCAATTAAAAACTTTTTTTTTTTATTTTATAAAAATGGTTTAAAATAAAAACACTCACATGTTCTATATACAAGTTTGTTGAATTTGCCATATATTGAAAGTGTTTTTACTAATGCAAAATTACTATAAAAGATAACTATTAGATACGATAAACTAAGAAATTTGTATTTAAAAATATTTTCATTTACCGAGTTTTTTTGTTTGTTTTTTTAGCATATGATCGACCTAATTGGTCATTAGAGTTGGTCGTTGGAGATAATTGATATAGTTAGTTGATGAAATTAGTCATTGGAGCTGACCGTCAAAGGTGGTCATTGTCGGAGGTAGTGGCCTGAGATGGTTGCTGGAGTTGGTTTACTGGTGGTGGTCCCTAGAATTGGTTTATTGGAGGTAGTCCCTAGAGTTGGTTGTTGGAGTTGATTATCGAAGGTGGTCACCAATGGTAATTGTCAAACGGAGATGGTTGCCAAAAGTTTCGTCGGAGTAGATTGCCAGCTGTAGCCAAAGATGATTGGTGGAGGGCGCTGGTAGTCGGCAATAATAATGGTGGAAGTGAGATGGAGGATTAGTGAAATTTTTTTGGTAATTTTATGTATTATATAAATGAGGGAGAAATTAACCAATAAATATTAAAAAATTCTTTTTTCTAAAAGTTGATTTCCTTGGTTTCTCTTAAACCAACTTATTTAATATATTCAAACTTTTTTGAAAACGACTTTTTATTTATTTATTATTATTATTTTTTTATGTTTAAAAGATAAAACACTTAAAAAGTTAAACAAACACACCGGATGTGTTGATCAACATAGTCGCTGAGGCTAGTCTATACTGTACCCAATCTATTTGGGTTAGCCAGTAGAAGATGACAATTTTGATGGATAGAGATGACTTAGGCTTTAGGGATAATGAGCATGAGTCAGGAGATAATTGTGTAAAAGTCCAAGTCTCAAAGCCAAAATATGGTTTTTGTTCCACATTTTAAACTTAGAATTTTGCCTTTTCTTCTTCTTCTTCCTTCCTCTCTCCCTCATCTCTTTCGCTTCAGCATCTCACCTCTGATTTTCTCTCTTTTTTTTCCCTTCTTTGTGGGTTCCTTTCCCTTCTTCACTTCACGCAAGTTTTCAATCTTGATGGATTTGTGTTGGATGGCAAAAGTGAGATGAAAAGAGAGGAGAGTGAGCGAGAGAGAGAGAATAAGACAAAGGAGAGCGAGAGAGAAAGACTGACAAAGAGAGCGGAGACTGAGAGAGTAGGGATAGAGTAGCGAGAGAGCGAGAGACCCAATATGCATGCGCGAGGTTCTATTTTGGTAATTTCACACGAATATGATGTAAACAACATGTCAAAAAACCTCAAATAGGGCATATTTTATTTTCTCTTAAATTTTGAGTCATCCATCCAACAAACTCAAAGAGTTAATCCCTAATGGCAATGGTTTCGAGAGCAAAGTATTTCCCTCATGGTTGTTTTCTAAATGCCAAGCTAGGTAGTCGGATGTCTTACACGTGGAGGGTAATACACCAGGAGTTAATCCCTATTGACATAGAGTAATACTTTTGTGTAGCCTAGACTGCAAGGCTCTACCTATTTCACGTCTCCCCTTCAATCATAAAGGAGAAAAAGATAAAAAAAAAATACCTTTTGAAAAAAGAAAAGTTTGTCACATGACAAGTATTGATTAAACATTCTAGTTGGCTACACACAAAGATAAGATTTCATTGACATATACTCAAATTAATGAATTCTTAGAGAATTTTTTATTTTAAGATTCTGTTACTATTTTTCATTGACATATACTCAACTAATGGATTTCTAGAGAAAAAACTTTCAAGATTTTGTTACTATTTTTCAATGATATGTACTTCGACTAATGGATTCCTAGTAAAAAAAGCTTTCAAGATTCTGTCACTACCTATACCTTTTGCTGATTATTGAGTAACTTAATGGAGCTTGGGATGTGGGAAAAAACTTGAAGCTCACTTTATACTTGATAATGTTGCAATAATTTGTCAAATTTTGTTAAAAGAAAAAAAAAAAAAAAGTCAAAATCTTTGTCAAAATTCTTTTCTCACATCTTCTAAAGTTTTGCAACTCAATGCATCATCGATCGATTTTAACTCACATTGATGAGATAGGAATAACTAAAAGAAGTTTAAAATAATATAGGGACTAAATAAATTTTTTTTAAATATTAACTGAAACTAAAGTATATATTTAGCCTTAATATAACACATGTGTTATTAAATTTTAGGTTAATTATAAATTTAGTCCATATAATTTGAAGAAAGTTAGAATTTAATCCTTATAGTTTATAAGTAGAATTTATTCTTATGGTTTGATAAAACTCTCATAAATAGTCCCTACAGTAGAGATTATATATAAGAATTTTATCGAACCATAAGAACTATTTACTGAACCATTTACGAGATTTTATTAAATCATAAAAACTAAATTCCAACTTTTAAAATCATTTTTTTTTCACACCATTGGGAAGAAATTTATTATTAAACCTAAATTTTATCCAATTATTTTCTTTTTAAAGGGAATGAAATCATGTGGATGGAGAAGAAGATATGAGGGTGAGAAGATTCAATTCACCAAAGCCTCATAAATGTGGGGGACAAAAGGGTTTCCAACTTTATTATATGCCCCTTTTTAGTTGGTTTCAATTTCAATGATACCTTAGCTTTTTGCCAATTTCAAAAATTTTAAATAAAGTTTCATTTTCCACCACCAAGCTTCACATCATGTGGACAAGGGTTTATTGGGGGAAAAATACTACTTCATAAATTATATGGAAATTTTTCATTCATGTTTATTATTATTTTTTTTTTAAAAAAATGTTATTATATGTTTTTTTAGAAAATGGTATTCCTAAAAATATTGTGACACATGATTTTTTTTTTTTTCCTTCTGGTTTTGTAAGACGAGTGGGGAGTGCTTGAGATGGAACAAACACAAATAAATAAAAGAAAATTTTCACAAATAAAAAAACATCAAACTATTTTTAAAAAATAGCAAAAAAAAACACTGATAGGTATTGACAGACTTCTATCAGCATCTGTTAGTAATAGACTTCTATAATTTCTATCACTGATAGACCCTGATAGACTTCTATCACAATTATCTAAAAATTTTGTTATTTTGTGTAAATAGTTTCCCTTATTTTTTTATTTTTAAAAATTTCTCATAAATAAATGCTCTTAGCATGGTTCTAGAAAAATAATAATAGAGAATTATATAAAGTGAGATTACATCTGTTATAGATAATTTTGGACAAAGGAACATGAACGACATTAAAGAATGAAATAAAGGGGAAGCAATAAAGGTTAGGGCTAAGGGAGGATGTCCAAAATAAACCGGAGTCAAGAAAGGAAGGTGACATGATTCGCCAAAGGAGAGATGCTCCACGAACGAGCAAAGAAGGAGAATTAGATGAAAAGATAACTCGAAAACTCTAAAAGATGAAGATTAGGTCAACAAAAACTATAACTACATGTTAAAATCTCTAGTGGAAGTAAGTCAACTCTAATACTCAAATTCTCTACTTGCTATATAGATTTTCTTGCTAACTTAGGCATCATAACATGTGTGGCAAGCAATACACTCGTGTGCAAATCTAATTTCGTCTTGCAGGTCTTGTTGTTCCCTAAATTATAAATTCATAATTGTTGTCACTAAAAGTCAGGTACATCTTATCCTGATCATATCAAACTAAAAAAACTTTCTAAAATATAAATACAAAAAGCATTGTAAAAAAAAAAAAAATCGAAATCCCCAAATGAAAAAAATTATTTTCCTTATAAAAGAAAACAACATCTTCACTTAAATTTTTTTAAAAAAATCAAATCCTATTAAGCACCAACCGTAAATTTCATTTGATTTATTCTTAAAAGAAAAAAAGAAAAGAAAAGAAAAGAAAATACATGTTATCAATATAGAAAGCAGGGAAATTTTTTTTCTTATATTTACATGTGTATTAATTACATATATATAAATTTAAATGTATGATGAAATTCATATATATAATGTATGCACTAAAATAAGTGTATACATCTACTATTGTAATAATAACATAGAATAATGAGGGTCATAGAATAATGAGGGTCAAAATCTTTAATCAATATATATAATCTTTAGTCCCCAAGTTTTGAACAATATGTGCATTTGGTCCTTGAGTTTTAAAAATGTACCTTTTTAGTTCCCGGGTTTATAAGAATAGGTCTATTTGGTCCCTATGTTTTCAAAATATACCTTTTTAGTCACTGAATTTTTAAAAATAGGTTTAAGAAATCCCTCAAATATTTTTTTTATTAATTTAAATAATTATATGACATTTTAAATTAGAAGAATAATTTTTAAAAACCATTTCGTCTCTAAAACTATTTTTTCTAATTTTAAATATCATATAATTATTTTTAAAAAATCAAAGAAAAAAAATACGTGGAGGACCTTTTAGACCTATTTTTAAAAATTTAAGGACTAAAAAGGTATATTTTGAAAATTCAGGGACCAAATGGACCTATTCTTATAAACTCAGAGACTAAAAAGGTATATTTTTAAAACTCAAGGACCAAACACACATATTGTTCAAAACTTGAGGACTAAAAAGGTAATTTTCCCTCAATATTTTTGAAATTTTATTTGATTAAAGATTTTGATGACATTCAAATATTTAAATACCAACATAAGTTTATCTTTTATAGTAATTAACATACACTATTTTTTTAAAGGCGATTGATTCAAATTTTTCTATCCCACATTTTCAAGCGAATATCATTTTAATGCAAACATTATACTAAAAAATTATTGTATATAATTTTAATGCAAAAATTTTCAAGCATTATTTTTAAAATAATTTCAAACTTCGAACCTTAACATGAAAATTATGGAAAACATATTTTTTAGTAAAAAAATTCCAAGTATAGTTTTTATTTGATGTTTAAGTTTTAAATATTACGACTCCGTTTATTAACTATTTGGTTGTTTTTTTGGTTTTTGAAAATTATCTTGATTTTCTTAAAACTTTTTTTTTTAATATTTTTTAATTAAACTCTTGAATTCTTAACTAAATTTTTTATAAATAATAATAATAATAAATTAAAAACTATTTTTTTAGTTTTCAAAACTGTTGGTTTAGTTTTTTAAAACATTTATAAAAAGCACAAAACAAAACAATGAAATAAATAAATAAAAGTAGTGTTTCAAAACTTAAATTTAAAAATAAAAAATCAAAAACAAAAAACCAAATAGTTATTACTTGAGGCTTAACAAAAATATATTTTTTCCTCCTATAAGAAAAAAAAGAGTAAATTGCAAAAAACCAAAAAACCAAAATCAAATAGTGACCAAATAGAAGTCATGTTAAACAAACAAATATTTTTTCCTCCTACAAGCAAAAAAGGACAAATTGCAAAAATTACCCTTGAAGTATGGTAGTAATTACTATTACACCCTCAAACTTTTAATCGTAAAAATTGAACCATAAAAATTATACAAATGTTAAAATTGGACTCTCAAATTTACAATGTAGGAATTGGATTCCCAAATTATAAAAATTGAACCATCCACCTTATACAATTGTTTCAATTTCTACAATTATATAAATTTGAGGATCCAATTTTAAAATCTCAAATTTTAAGGGTATAATTGCAACTATCACCATACTTTAGGGATAGTTTTTGTAATTGGAAAGAAAAAAAAACTATTTTTCAAGAGAGAATGACAGACAATAAATAAAAAACACAATAATTGTTACATATATTTTAAAATTTTCCCACGCACGTGACCACTTTAATTATTTCCCTCTGTAGGGTGTTCCGACAATTTATTATTAATTATTACTTTATCCTCTTCCTTAGATCCATGATATTAGTATTTTACTTTTGTAGCATGTGAGTTTCAACCAAAAGAAAACTATATGTTATATTTGATTAATATACTTTAAATGTTCAAAATGTAATCTAACCAAACATGCCAAATATGGAAATTTAGTTTTGTTCACATAGTATAAATTATATTTTAGTAAAGTCTTTTAATTTTCATATAAAACATCTCAACAAAATTGTGCCACATTTAACAACTACTTATTTCTTTGTTTAAAACGAGTTTATTTAACCGTTATATTCACAATATTAAATTTTCATCGCATATGTCAACATTTCTATCGATAGTTTTACATTTTTATGGATTCGACATCGTGGATCGACATTTTCATTATTTTGTAAAAAAATTATGAAACATAAAAATAAGTAACAAAATGTCATTAACATGAATTAACATAAATGGTAAACTTTGTGTTTAAACAACGTAAAATATTTATTTATTAATAAATAAATTTTTCTAAAAAATTAATAATTTGAGGGTTGGAAAGATTTAAATCTTTAATTTCATAATCCATATGTTTTATGCCAGATGAGTTATACTCATGTTGGTCATTTCAACAAAATCAAACAAATAAAATATCGTTAATTTTAGTCATCTTATTTAAGAAAAATACACATTTTTAGCCCCTCATTATAAAATGAATGCAATATTAGTCGAGTCTAGTCGTTCGGTCACTGTTATGTCAATTTTTATACTTTTTAAAATTTCAATGACTAAGACTTCGTTTGATAATCATTTGAATTTTTTTTTTTTAAATTCAACCTATAAGCACTACATACACCTATTTGTTTGTTTTCTTTTTCTACACTTTAGCAGTATTTTCAAAACTTAAACTAAAAATTGAAAACTAAAAGAGTAGTTTGTAAGAATTTATTTTTGTTTTTAAGACTTGTCTAAGAATCTAGATGTTAACTTATATTTTTTTAAAAACTAAAAACAAAAAACTTAGGCAACGCTCGGTAATCATTTGGTGTTTTGAAAATTATGCTTATTTCCTTTCAATCTCTTATAATAATTTTTCATATTTCTTAAGTAAAATAGTTTAATTATTAGTCAAATTCCAAAAAAAAAAGTAAGTTCTTAAAAACTATTTTTTTAGCTTTCAAAATTTAGTTTTGTTTTTTGAAAATATTGGTAAAAATTAGATAACAAAACACATAAACCTAAAAGTGAATGGATTATTTATAGGATAATTGTAATGAGTAGCAATTTTAAGGATAGTAACTAGTAACATTTTAAAAAAAATTGTAAATATAGCAAAGTCTAACAGTGATATATTTTTATGGTCTATGAGTGATAGACCACCTATACCATAAAAGTCTATAAAATAGAAGTCTATCATTGATAGACTTTACTATATTTACAAATTTTTTAAAATATTATTATTTATGCTAATACTTTGAATCAAATTACTATATATTTAGAACGATTCTTTTTTATGAGTTAATTAAAAAAAATCAAATTAAAACTAGTTAAATGATAATCCTTTCGAATGCGAATTATGTATAATTAATGGATTATTTATATATTTTATTCATTTTTTTCGTCTTCTGTTAGCATTCAGCGGCTGCCGCGCGTTTGTTACTCGCGCGCTTAAATTGCCGCGTCTCAGGTTGGCCAAAAATAATAATAGCAATAACAATAAATGTAAATATATAAACAAAATTTAATTTTTTTGGTCCCTCTCGAAATAATCGAATGAGATAAGATTTAAGACATTTCAAAACAATTCATCTCTAGCCGGACACGTGTCGAGACAGACTTTCCACACGTGTCTCAACCTGCCTTATTAACTAATCCTCATTTACCTAAATCCGACCAATCATAGTCCTTCTTTATTACGGGTTTAGATATTTTCCCGATTAGATGGTTCTGACAAATGGGGCCCGCCAAAATTCTACTCTCCTTTTCATTAATCTACACTCAAATTGACCAAATTACCCTCTCTTTTCAAGCAAATTATTATTTTTGTTGATTTTTTAAAGTCATGTTTCTACTTTCATACCATTTCTTACCGCCCTTTTAAACAACGTTGAAATATTGGGTATGTTTGGATTAACTTAAAAAATAAATATTTTAAAAATTCATTTTCATTAAAACACTTTTAATAGGAGAGAATCTAAATTTAGTGACTTCACGTTGTATCCTTAAAACAATTGTACTCACTCTGGTGTCTGAGTTTCATGAGCAATTTTCTCCCAGGATAGAACAAATACTTATTTTATGGAAGCAGCACCTCATCCACAATATTCATCGAACTATACTTTGTGGAAGTAAACCAAACTTCAATGATTTTATAAAAGGGAGAAAGTTTCAATGGAGAAAAATGCTTGTGAAAAGAGTTAAAATGCAATTTGAAGAAGAGACATATTTATAGACTAATTCGTGGTCATTTGAGTAGTTGCGCTTCTTATTCAATTTGATTATTTATGAAAAGACATATAATTCATAAAACAATACAACTCATAAAAATGAAAGAATGCAACCCTACACGAATAATCACATACCATTTATTCCAACAAAATATATATAGTTATAAATTGATAGGAAAATCTTAGTGTCGCTTTGGTAGGCAATTCAAGTTCTAGACAATTGGATTCCATTTTTTAAAATTGTTTTCGAATTTTGTGATCTAAATAGTATAAAATTTGAAAATAACATAAAATTTTCAGTGTATTCAGATTTTAAATTAAAAACATTAAAATATAAAATTATATTAAATAAATTAAAAAAATAATAAATATAGTATTTCATCTAATAAACTCAATTATTATTTTCTAAAATTAATATGTGTATTATATAATATGTTATAAATTATATGATATTACAAAATAAAAATTAAATAAAATTTTGAATTCATAAATTAATTAATAATAGTTTATATTCAAGTTAAGTATTGAGAAATTGCTATAAACATAAAAAATATCAAACTATTTACAAATATAGAAAAATTTCATTGTCTATTAGCATCGCGGTCTATTGCTAATAGACAGTGAAATTTTTTTATATTTGTAAATAGTTTGGTTCATTTTTCTATTTTTTAAAACAACTCTATATCATATCACTTTTAAACAACAGTATTTATCTTTTAAAAAAATAATAATAAAACAAAGGTATTTAAAAAAAAAGTTAATAATTATGACTGAATTCTTTTTATGTAAAGTGTAAATATTAATTCCTCAAAAGAAAAGGGTAAATATTAAAGTAAAGTAAGTTTGTCAAAACTAAAATTGCATTTATGACTTAATATTAAATATGTGGTCAAATTTCAAAAAGTGTAAATAGAAATTTAGTTGGTAAGTCAAATGTCACGCAAAAAATTTCACACAAATGAAAAATCTCTTCGTAGAAAATCTTGAATTTTGTTTAGATTTAGAAAAATATATGTTTAGCTGAAAACTCAGCCTATTTCTAAAAATTATTTTTAGATTGTGTGATTTTTTAAAAACAATATTTTTATACTTTCTTTCTTTGTAACTAGATTTTGAATTTTAAATTTTAAAATAAAAAATTATATTAAATAAAAATAAAAACATTTAAATATAATATGTCATGTTATAAAATCAATTCATTTTTAAAAAAATATAATATATATTATATAATGTATTATAAAGTATATAATATCACAAAATGATAATTATATAATTTTTATTTAGCATGAATTATATTCATAAATAAATTAATAATAATCTATTGTCAATTAAATATTATTGAGTTTTTTTAAAGAAAAATATGAGTGGGTAATTACAACTAGTTTTATGATTTATAAATACATAATATTAAATACATTTTTAAAAAATTGTATAAATTAGAATTCAATTTCTCAATTTGTTACCAAACACATGTTTAAAAATATGAAATACTAACTCTGCTTGTTTGCATATTTATGTTTGCAAATTCCCTACTAATCTAGAAATAAAAATTTAAAAGTAAGAGATTTAATGAAAATAGGGTTGTATCTTATATTTTCATATATGTGTTTAATAGCCCATACAAAAAATAAATCTTAATTTAAACAAATTTTCAAAATGTATTTGATTATATATCTATAAATCATAATTAATTATAATTACTCGCTAAATATTATGTTGAATATAGACACGAATATAAAAGTTTGGGAATAAAATTGATTAACGAAATTATAGAGATAAAATTGAAAAAAAGGAAAAAAAAAAAAAGAATTTTGACCATGTTAGGTTGTATCAAGTTGGACAGTAAATAAGTGTCGCAATTTTTACCATCGGTTCAATTTATGCTAATTTGCCAACTAATTTTAGCATAAATGGTTAAAAATCTTCATAAATTCATTAATTTCAACCGAATAAAGTTTTACAAATAATAATAATAAAAAATAATAACCAATATGCAAATTAACCTCGGAATAACTCCGTCGAAATTCATAAATTAAAAAAATAGATCTATTGCCTTTTTATTTACAATTTTATCAATTTCATATTCTACATATATTTTGTAATTAATTAATTCATTATCTAAAAAAAAAAACCATTAAACTCATGAGATTTTTTTTCTAGCCATATTAGAAGTGATAATTTACGTTAAAATCGTAATAATTTACATATTAAACTATCATTTTGGTCCTCATACCTTGAAATTTGTTCAATTTTAGTTGTTGTACTTTCAATGAATGACAAATTTAGTCCTTCAACATTCAATTTTTCTCAAAATTAGCTAAGTAATTACAATACTTTTCATATAACACATATTTTCAAAACCATAAATAAATAAGAGAGACTAAATTTAAAATTTATTAAAAGTACAATAATTAAAATTAAATATATTTAAAAGTACATACACTCAAATTAAACAAACTTCAATGTATAAAGATTAATATATTAATTATTATCTTTAACCTAATTTTTAAAGTTTGGGCTTAGATCACAACAATTATTTCTATTATTTGAAAAGTTTTAGAGTTAAAATTATAACTTCATAAGTTTAGAAGTGAAAATTGTATTTTTGGGGAAAAAAATTAATATTAAGACTTTAATTTAAAGATAAAAAAAGAAATCGACTATTTTGAAAAGGATATAATTGTCTTTCCATTTTAAAGTAAGCAGTCTAAATCCTAATTTAATTAGGGCTCTTGTTTTGACTGCTTGAAGACAGTTGGTGAAGAAGACCATAATATAATCCATTAAATATATATATATATATAATTATATATACACATAAAGTGAAATTAATAATATAAAAATAATAATGTTGAAAATGAATAATTAGTGGCTATTTTCTTCCTTGAAAAAACCGGCGTACTGGTTCTCCTTCATCTCTCTCCTTTTCTCTTCTTCAATCGCTTCGTTTTTCTTCCATTGCTCTCTCTCTCTCTTTCTCTCTCTTTTCTCTGTTTCGACGCCATTGAATCCCTCCTTCTGTGTATTAGATCCATTGCGTTTCAATCTCTGTAAGATTTTTGCATTCAAATTCATCTTCTCCGATTCGATTCACCCATTTTTTTGTTCCTTTTGACGAGCCACAGAGGGCTCTGTTTTTCGTCTTTCACATTTTAGAAAGCCGATTGTTTGTTTAATTCTATCTCGCAATCAATCGGACTCTTCTGTGCTTACGGATTTTCATTCTAATTCGATCAGTCTCTAGCGAGAGATTGTGAATTGCTTTTGCATTTTCGTTGACTTTTATTGAGGATTCTACGACTGCCGATTGCCATTTTCCAGAGCCATTTTTTTTTCGTTTGGTTTTGGAAATATAATGTTAGGTGCAGGCTTGCAGTTTGCTCGTGGTTGTGGTGATGATAGGTTTTACAATCCGACGAAAGCTCGTAGGGCGCATCAGGGCCGTCAAAATGAACAGCTCCGGAGAGCTCAGAGCGACGTTTCTGCTGGTCAATCCCCTCTTGTTAAACCGAGCGCGGTATCCTCGGTGATTAGAGAAACGGAATACGGCGATGGGTGTGAAGAGCTCCCTAAATCCATTGCGATGTCGGCTTTTGAGCCAGTGGTGTCGTCGTTGAGTAATCTCGAGCGGTTCTTGCAGTCCATCGCGCCATCTGTACCTGCACAGTACCTCTCAAAGGTTTGAACCTATGGGAATTTTGGGTTTCTTTTTGCTGGGATTTTGTTTTCTTTAGTATCAAAAAGTTGATTTTCAAATGTTTTTAGTTTTTACCTTTTGGGGCTCTCAGTATGTCCCTCCTAGCTCTAATCTGCGGCCACAATTTGTTTTACTGATTGATGTTTAAGTTCTCTGTAACAATTCTACACCATACGTCAAATAAAAGATTATGTGAAGAAGAAATCCAGTTTGATTGTGTGGGAGTTGCTGTGGGGGAGAAATACAGATTCCAGTAGAAATTGCTTTCCCTTTTTTTCTTCTACTTCTTATTATCTTATCTATCGCCTCAAGTTCATCATTGATCAGCGATGAGGGGTTGTTTTTCATAGCTAGGATCAATTTTCACGCCTCAATCAATGATCCCAATAATCAACATCTCCCCTGATTTCGTCTCCAATTGTATTTAATTGCAGACAACGACGAAGGGTTGGAGAACCTGCGACGTGGAATTTCAACCATACTTTGTCCTAGGTGATTTGTGGGAGTCTTTTAAGGAATGGAGTGCTTATGGCGCAGGTGTGCCTCTTGTATTAAACGACAGTGACAGTGTTGTCCAATATTATGTACCATATTTATCTGGTATACAGATATATGGTGAATCCTTGAAGTCCTCTGCAAAGTCAAGGTATTCTCGTTCACTGGAAGTACATTCTGTCTCTATTATCCTTGCATTTCTTAAAATTTAATTTTGATAAGCTGTTACTATGATTTATTGGTGAAATATAATCAAATGTTCAAGTGAGGGTCAGTTTCTCTGAATGTCTTATATACATACATATGCGTGTGTGTATTTGCGTTTCTTGGTCTAACCATATGTAATAACTAGAATGGTTATTGAACTGTTCAAGGATTTTTCTTGGTCAAAAGAACTATTGGAGTTGATAGCTAATATTTGGTTCAGCCATGTTGTAATCGGTAAGTAAGCAACCTGATGAAAGGGGCAAAGAGCCAAGGCAAACATTGTCATATTGACAGATTATGAAAAATTCCTTTTGGTTTTGTGTCAGAAATATCCAATTAGAGCCCTGCATAAGTTCACTGCTCCAATTTTAAGGATGGTGTATTTTAATTTACCAAACGAGTTGATTAAGTGTTTTAAGTTTTAACATTGAGTTGGTACGTAATATGTTGAATACTTTAGTAATTTAAACATGAACCTATGTGATGTAGGCAACCAGGTGAGGACAGTGATAGTGACTTCAGAGATTCTAGTAGTGATGGTAGTAGTGATTCAGAACCTGAACGAGCACTAAAATACATGGGGAAGCAACTCAGCCATCACCATTTATTTTCTGAGCTTTCTCATAGAATGGATAGTATATCTTTTCGGGACCAGCTAATTGGACTTCAAGAAGACTGTTCTAGTGACGAGGCTGAATCTCTCAATTCTCAAGGCCAGCTACTATTTGAGCATCTTGAACGTGATTTGCCTTATAGTCGCGAACCTTTGGCAGATAAGGCAAGTTAATGCTTTACCCCTTCCTCCCTCCCTCTATTGAGATCAGAAGAAATAAAATACCTAAATCCTTTCCTTTCATCCCTCATAACCTTATTCTGGTTTCAATATTTTCTCCAGATATCAGATCTTGCTTTTCAGTTCCCTGAGCTCAAGACATTACGAAGTTGTGATCTATTGCCTTCCAGCTGGTTTTCTGTGGCATGGTACTATCAAGCCTTGAACCTAATTTGACATTTTTATAAATGCACGTGTTACTTATTGTGCTTTGGTGGTTCATTTGTAGGTATCCAATTTACAGGATTCCAACTGGACCAACATTAAGGGATCTGGATGCCTGCTTCCTCACCTTTCATTATTTGTCTTCGCCAATGGGAGGTAATTGAAGATTCCTTCTGCTTCTTAGACGTCTAATTTTTGTGTGGAGGCTTTTTTCCCCATGTTTTTACCTCCCTTTATGCATATGAAGGTCTTTTTCTGTCTCTGCTTATCTGTTTTAACTGAGGTTGATGGCAGCTCAAACACTACTCTGACTATGCTTGGAGTTGGAGATTTAAGTAGCAAGCTCTGTTTTGTTTGTCAACTCCATTTTCATCTTTTTCTACATTGAAACTATTTTATAAGGAATGCAATTTTCATTGCTAAATTTATTGTTTTTCTTTGTTATTTACTCCAACTTGAGTGGAAATTGGTCTCCAGACTTTCTGTTGAAATGCGTTTCATTTATGAACCGGTGCTCTACATATAAGTATTCATGGACGACTTGGCATAAGAATGGAAATACCAATGGCTTATATTTTAGATAATTCTATACAGAAGATTTAGTCTGCACGTTGGAACTGTTTTGACCGAAACCAGCGTACATTGAGTTCTGATTTTTATCTGTATCTCAGCTGTTAACTTGTTGCGATTTCATTTGTAATAAACTGATAATTGTCTCCTCACGGTTGTAACTTTATGACAAGTTCTAGTGCTCCGTTGATACGACTTAGCGAATTTGCATCTGAACAAGTTGTATCCAGATTCTGATAAAATGAAATGATTGGCCTCTTCACGTTGGTTTGCATTTTAAATCCCTTGATACTGATCCTTTATATATTATATTTACAGGGGCACGTAGTGTTCAAGGTCCTGTAGTAACGTATCCTAGTGAGATAGATGGTATCCCTAAGATGTCCCTACCAGTTTTTGGTCTAGCTTCATACAAGTTTAGAGGGTCTTTATGGACTCCAAATGGTGGATACGAGTGGCAATTGGCAAATTCACTTTTACAGGATGCTGAGGATTGGTTAAGAGAACGTCAAGTAAATCACCCTGACTTCATCTTCTTCAGCCGAAGGTGAAATGAAATCCTTGCAACATCTACAATGCTTAAACCTAAAGGTGGGAATCAAGATATCATAGTTCAGTACGATGTCGTAATTTGCTCTTTGTGGCGCCGTTCTACTTTCAGAAAATGGAAAGGAAGAAGGAAAAGAACAAAAAAACTAAAAAAAAAAAGGGAAAAGAAGGAAAAGAAAAGTTTGTGATGGGATGGTGGTGAGGTTGGTGGATGGCGACTTAAACAAAAACAAAGGTCAAAAGGGGAAAAGGCAATAAAGAAAAAAGCTGAAATACAGTTGGATGAAGATGTAGAAGTAGTAGCAGAAACATTGCCCAAAGTTGGTTCTACTTGCTGCTGCTTGTGCTGCATAGCAGGTTTTATCCTTTCTTTTTTCTCTTTAATTACTGAAAGTTTTTTTTTTTCTATAAGTTATTAACCGTAGGTGAAATGAAAGGAAAGAAAAAGAAAAAAAAAAAAAAAGAAAGAAAAACAGGCCCTTTTTACTGTCCTGATGATGTTTAGAATGTAAACTATGGAGAGGGGATTTTTTTGGTAGGAAGGTTATGTTAGGAGTAAGCTATGGATCCCCCCCAATGTATTTGAATGTTTGTTTATGCTCCTTAGTTGCTATCGAAAACTGTATAATTTGTTACGAAGAGCTTCGTTATTAATAAACCATTATTCTAGCTCTCTATCATTGTGTTCCTTCTTTGTTTGAATGGGGAGGGGATGAATCTTTATGCAGGTTTTTGATTGATTTACATTGTTTAGATGTTTCAGATTTGTTTCAAATAATGACTAGAATGGATTATTAGCAACAATATTTGCATCATATATTGGCTGTCCATGCTATTTATTTGCATTTTGGAACTTTTGTTCATCTAGTTTGAAACATGTTTCATAAAGTTTCTTGAATGCAAAAAGATGTACAATATGAAGGATTTAAAGATGTACAATGTTAATATGTTAAGGAAATGAATGAAAATACAAGCACAAAAGATATTTTTGGAAACTATTTATAAATTTATAAGAGTAAAACAAAGGAAACAGTTTTTTTCTAACAAAATTAAAATTGAAATGCTATTCTGGTTTTGGTATCTTACGCATATTTCATTTTTATTGAGCTGTCGAATGGTTAGTTTAATGAAGTCTTTGTTTTGTTTCTCAGTTTCCTCATTATTTTTTATTGTTCTATTTTATAATAAAGAAAAAAGAAAATGTGTTTGGCAACTACTTGTTTCTTGCCCTTTTTTTTACTACACATTAGTAACTATTTTCTTTTTTTGTTCTCAAATTTTAAATTACAAAGGATTACATGAAAATTAATTTTCTTAATAGAAAAATTTCACTATCTATCGCCTCTAGTGATAGAAGTGGTCTATCTCGGACAGTAAAATTTTTTATATTTATAAATATTTTAGTTCATTTTTTTATATTTAAAAATAACTTTTTTTTAATTAGATATAAAAAAAGTTGATGGTTTTATTTTTTTAAAGATATTTATCCTGCATTTTAGAAGTAAAAATAATAACATAATGCTATTATTATTATTTTTTTTTTGTAAAAATTGAAAACATAAACAAAAAAACTTGATTTGTTGTTTCCAAAAGCCACTTTTATTTTTCAAATTTTAGAAACAAACAACAAGAATATTACTAAATGGGCTCTAAGTTTCTCAATTTCTAAATAATCAATGTAAATTCTAAACTTAGCATAAAACAAACATTTTCATCGATCTTTTTTCTTTTGTTCAACAATATGTTGGGTAGACATATTTGACCATCTACTCTCTTGATCAAAAGTATATGTTTAAATCAATAAAGCAACATTCAAATTGATAACTATCTAGCCAAAAAAGAACATAACTCAATTGACATAGTGTTGTACTATCAACCTCGAAGTTTGAGGTTCGATTTTGCTACCTAAAAATCTAATTGAAAACCCGATGTTGCCTACTCACTAATCCTTCAAATACCAGACAACACTTTGCCAATAGTTCAAACAGAGAAAAATATTGATGTGCATTTCGAGTTAGTACCTATCTTTGTACATTTTGCCAATAGTTCAATTACAAATTCCGAGTTTGCCATCTGACACATTTTTTTTTCTTTTTTTAATTAATTTTTTTATGTGATTAGATGAAGTTGCCAAAAGATGAATACAACTTACACGCCACTAAAGTATTACTCTTAAACAAATTAAGTGGCGTATTACTCTTAAACAAATTAAGTACTTGTTGAGCACACTAGTGACTACGAGCTCGTGGTTCCAATCCCCCTATTCTAATTGAATTAAAAAGAAAAAAAAAAGATAAGGATAAGATGAGGCCTCATTAAATAAGTTATTTAAAAAAGAGGGACAAAGAATGAAAGAGATTTTTCAATGCCTAAAGAGAGAATATTTGAAAGCTCCATAACCAAACTGGAAAATACACCAAACCTCATATACCAAAAAAGAAAGAAAAAAAAAGGGTAATATATTAGGAGTGTAAGTTTAAATGAATGGTCCAAAATTCACTAAGCAATGAATCTTGGAGTCCACAGTTAAAAACCAAAACATATATGATATACCAGCTACCACTTTACATATTCGTAGTTTAGCAACAACTTGATATTTTGTTCTACCTGTTTTTCCCAGCATAAAGTCTAATGATCAAATCCTGCCATAGCTAAACCTTCTCGAATTCCCCCGCTCTTCGATCGTGCTGCTCTTCTTGGGGAAAATTCGAAGGCACCATGCCGACGCCTTCATTCTGATGCTTCTGCCAGCCTCCCGTATCGGCTCTTGAGTGCATCGAGTAGTAAAGGATTGAAAACACCAATGACAGAAATGTCATAGCTGCTGCAGCCGCGAACACCCCACGGCGAAGCATGGCACACGACAAGTTCTTGAGAGGCAATGCGGATCTGTACTTGGTGTGGTAGGCATTCCTTACAGACCCAGCCAGCAACAGAGACTCAGCTCCTAAGAAGAAATGCCTAGTTTCATTTTTCAAAAGTTAGCGCTAAAGAACATATAAAAAAAGAGATCGGATTTACCATAATGAATCAACTTAATAACTATTTGGTTTTAGTTTTTGGTTTTTGAGAATTAAGCATATTTATTCTCAATTTCTTAAAATGGACTGCATCTTTCTTAAGTAAAACCAGTTGAATTCTTAACCAAATTCCAAAAATAAAAACAAGTTTTCAAAACTTAGCTTGATTTTTGAAAATATTAGTAAAAGGAAGATAATAAAACAAGAAATTTAGAGGAAGAAGAACTATCATGGGTTGGCTTAGTGGTAAATGATTAAGAGATCATGGGTTCAATCCATGGTGGCCACCTACTTAGGAATTGAGTTTTCTTGACTCCAAATGTTGTAGGATCAGCGTAAGCTAAAAACAAATTTAGAGGTGGAAGACTTATTTATAAGCTTAACAAGTTTTGGATTTGGGTTTTTAATAGTGATTTAATGCTTAGTAGAGTCTTAGTATCAGTTCATACTTCCAAACTAGTGTATAAGAATAAAAGTCTCTCAATCATATCCTCAAACAAACATTTTGAGTGATAGCAATTAAGCAGAAATTCAACACCTCGGTACATATTTAACCAATGATATTCAGCAACAAATATTAATTTGGACAAAGAAATTTTACTTGGATTAATGGTACTTTTCATTTCCATATGATCTGAGCTTAATAAGTGAAGTTCTTCTGAATGGAAATCAATCACACTAAAATTTTACTTTTTAGTCTATTCAGTTCAAGATATCGAGAAAATAGGAAAATACCAAGAAACGACGAAGAGAATGATGGCACAAACAGTAGATCCTCCACTTCTCAAGCCTTTACCACAGCAGAGACATCTTGTGACTACCATAAGCACTGTGTGGCTAATCAATAACAAACCAAACGCTACAAGACCGTACGTTGTCGATGCATCGGAGTCGTAGACGCAGTGAGTAGTCTCGTCGTACTCATCCGGCACTACCGTTGCCTTTTCAGTCCATAAATGCAAAGAAACAAGAACTCAGAAGGTTTCAGAAGCCTCAATTTACAGAGGAATCAGAAAAGAGGGAGAGAGATACCGTGCTCCGGCGCATTTCAGCTCCGATGGCGAATACGAAGGCGATTAGATGAAGAGAAGCGATTATGACTATTACAAACAAAGAAGTAGCCATTGTTGTAACTGATTCAACTCCGGTGAAGTCTCCGATCTGCGGCGGCCACTGCCAGTCCTTTTTTTTCTCTTCGTTTTTCGTTCTTTTGTCGTCGGTTTTTCAAGAAATAATATCTTTGCTTGGGATGCTTTTTGTTTTTGTTTTATTTTCTTTATTCTACTTTTACTTTTTATTTTATTTTTTGGTTTTATTTTATTTTATTATAATTTTATTTTGTATTGCAGAGTAAATCCACTTTCTTATCACGTGTCATATAGTCATTGTTCTTCAATTCCATTTGTTATTTTTTAAAATTTTGAAAAGAAAACAAAAACAATCATTCAATTTCGCTTTTAGTTTTCTATGGCTATATTTACATTTTTTTTTGGGAAAATTACCTTTTTAGTCCCCAAGTTTTGAACAATATGTGCGTTTGGTCTCTAAGTTTTAAAAATGTACCTTTTTAGTCACTTAGTTTATAAGAATAGGTCCATTTGGTCACTGAGTTTTCAAAATATACATTTTCAGTCCCTGAGTTTTTAAAAATAGGTCTAAGAGATCTCTCAAATAATTTTTTATTATTAATTTAAATAATTATATGACATTTTAAATTATAAGAATAATTTTTAAAAACCATTTCGTCTCTAAAACTATTTTTTCTAATTTTAAATATCATATAATTATTTTTAAAAAATTAAAGAAAAAAAAATACTCGGAGGACCTTTTAGACCTATTTTTAAAAACTCAGGGACTGAAAGGTATATTTTGAAAACTCAAAGACCAAATGGACCTATTCTTATAAACTGAGGGACTAAAAAGGTATATTTTTAAAACTTAGGGACTAAACGCACATATTGTTCAAAACTTGAGGACTAAAAAGGTAATTTTCCCCTTTTTTTTTTTTTAATATTGCTATATACTTGGATCTGTTTGGCAGAGAATCTGAAAACATAAATTTGAAACCAAGGAATTAAATGAAAACATAGTTGTATTTCATGTTTTCATATACGTGTTTGGTAGCATAATTCAGAAATTAGATTCTAATTTAAACAATTAAAAATCAGTTGTAATTACTCACTAAAAATCAATTGACAATAAACTATTATTAATTTATTTATGAATACGGTTTTATGTTAAACAAATTTATAATTATTATTTTCTAATATTATATAATTTATGAGATAAATTGAAATTTTTGCCCCTATGGTTTAGAAGAATTAAAAATTTAGGCTTTAGGATTTACAATTAAAATTTAACTCCTATGGGTTGATAAAAGCTTCATAAATAATCCCTATAGCAGAGGAATTATTTAAGAGGATTCTACAAACCATATCAAACCATAGGAACTAAATTCTAAATTTCAAAATCGAACTAACTTGTAACTTTATCCATACTAGAGGGACCAAATTTGAAATTTAACTTTAATTTATAATAATTACATAATACATATTTTAATTAAAAGATTTAATTGAGTTTATAACCGGACAAACTATATTTCTAAATGTTTTTATCTTTATTTAATATAATTTTTATTTTAAATTTTAAAATGTAAATTCTGGATATAATGAAAAACATAAAAATTTAAATTTAAAATTTGTATATTTAATAAAATTTATAAATGTTCTATTTTGGTAACCCTAGTTGAAATTAAATAGTTGTAGTTGTGGGATAGTGTCACTACAAAAATTAATGTCTAGGAAATTGATAGGTCTCTAAATGATGTCTTGAAGATTTTAATTCTTTCTTTTACTTTCTATTAGTATTTAATAACCATTTCATTTTTTAAAATGGTGTGTATTTTCTCACAAATTTTTTTACAATAGTTTTATCTATTCTAAGAAAATATTTGCATTTTTAGTTAAATTCAAAGACATTTATTATTTTTGGTTTTCAAAATTTCAGTTAAATTTATAAGATTATTTGTCAAAAGTAAATAACAATTATATTTATTAAAAAAAAAAAAAAAAAGAGTAGTGTGAGTTTGAGATGGGTCCATGGATATATAATTGAATTGATTGAGATGAAAATTTAAAAATTATGCTACTATTATTTACAACAATTTTTGATAAGTAATATTTACAACAAATTGCGTACGAATAATTATTAATTTTACTAAAATATATTTAACATAAAACATCAAAAAGCTATAAAAGAAAAAGAGTTTTTCTAACACGAGCATAGCACAACTGGCATAAACGTATACTATCATGAAGTTCGATATTGTTAAAAAAAAGGAAAATTCTTTGCTAATTACGTCTAATCTATTTTTTCACTCACATCAAAATTTATGTGACATTTAATACTTTATCTCATTATTCAATTAATGCTATTTAGGAGAAATTATATCATTATTGATATATCATTTAATGTCTTATTAAATAAGAATCAATTCAACAATTATGAAATAAAAATATTAAACAATTTAAGGACACTCTTTCCTCTGCAATTATATAGGAAGAGACAATGATAAAATAGAGTGATAGCAACCATTGCATAAGAAATAAAGTATATTGACCCACTAAACTTTATTTGAAAATCTCTAAAATATATTGTGATAGGATACTACAATAATGCCTATGAACCACAACCTTTAATTATTCACACAATTAAGCCAAATATTTGTTAGAATGATATGGAAAATAATAATAATAATAATAATAAATATCTGCCGTTAATTTAAATTGACAATTTTGACAATATTCAATGATGTGAGAAACTTCTATAAATAAATAAATAAATATATATATATATATATATATTTTAAATTGATACTGTAAATTGTTTTGTAGCTAAATTTAGATGTTCTTATGGTTGGATTTGGAAACACGATATTTTATTTGTTGAAATTTAGATAATCTGTTGCTAGTTAGTTTTGAGTAGACTATTGATGTCATCTAATTAAACCTTAAATTTAAATACATAGTAAAAATACCCAATATGGTAAAAAAAAAGTATTGAAAATTTACCATTTTAATTCATGAGGTTTTTAGTCCTTTTTTTAGTTTATGGATTTTTTAGAATGAATTTAAAAGTTGAATGAGTAATTTTTTAACTATTATTTTATTTTAAATGTTGATATGACATTTTAATTTTTTTTTTAAAAAATATCTTTTCTCTCTCTTCTCCCTCCCCTTCTTTCCCTTTTTTTAATTATTGTTTTAAATTTAAAATGTCATTTCAAGATTTAAAATAAGAAGAAAAACTCACATCCTTTTCAAACTACTCTAAAAAAATCGAAAGACTAAAAAAATATGCATTTTAAAACCTTATGAGTAAATACACTTATCATTTTAAAATTCAAGGACTAAAAAGATAATTCTCACAAATATTAACACTCGGAAGGGCTCGTGCAGCTGCTGCAGGATTTGAAAAAGGAATTGATCGTGATTTTGAACATGTTTTGATCGTGATTTTGAACATGTTTTGTTCATGACTCTTCTTAACTGAGACAGGCGATCTAATGCTTGAAGTCAAAATCAATTTGATTTTACCATACATATCAGGTTGGACGGATCGGGCTATATTTTAAAAGTCTTCCTTTTTTCCTTTCTTCATTTCTATCTAATCTTTTTTTCTGTTTTGGCTCAGCTATCACACCTAGCCGAGCCATTCCCTTTTATGATACTGAGCCAGGTAAAATTCGCCAAGCAAAAGGCTATCACAGTATAATAACTCCAATAAGTAACCACAACTTTCCCCAAAAATCGAGGTTGACAATTTCTTTTCTTTTTTTTTTTAATGAAATTAAACATTTAAACTTAAAATGGACTTTAACAAAATACAAGGTTAAAGAAAACTTGTAATAATTATGACAAATACATGAAGTATAGTTTGGAAAATATATATAAAATCTTTCCTTAAAAAGAAAAAAGAAAAAAGGAAAAAGGAAAAAGGAAAAAAAAAATATAAAATCAAGGAGGTAGGCCAATAAGCCTAAAATTTGAAATTTTGTAGTGGTTTCCCACATCTGCCTTTGGAAGCACCAATCAATTAAAAACATGATAAGCTCATCCATCAGCTTCCAATTCCATGGTAGTACTCAAAAGCCAAATTTGGAAACACTTTTTTGGGGTTATAAACAATTCTCACTCTAAATTACAAAAGATATTTCAAGTTGATGAGAAATTATTATTTTGAGGTAACAAGAGAGAGACCGAATAAAAATAATAGTAACAAAAAACTGAAAAACTTTAGGAAAGAATTATAATTTTGTGTTTGATAAGTCATTTACCCATACAATATTTTCTAAATTTTATGGATCTATTTGATACAGAAACAAAAGTGAAAGGAATTTTAGTTGACATTTTTGGCAAAAGCAAAGCTTTATTTATTATATATATTTAATTAGATCATGTTCCAATTTGAAATTGTTCTTTTTCATTTTTGCACTATTTTTTTTAGTGAGATTTAGAGATTTTTATTGATCTACTTTTGTGTGTTAAAATGTCAATTTTATAAGGTTTTTCTATTGCTAGTGAATTATCTCTTATTGGAAGATCCAAATGGAAGCATCCATCACAATCAAGGATTGAACATATCGATGTCGATGTTGATATTGACATTTCAATTTTACGGATATATCAACAAAATATCGATATCGACGAATATTTTTATAAATCACGAATTTTATAAAATTTATTTATTTAATAATTAAGTTATTTTTACTCCCCAACTAAGTTATAGATATTGTTATTAGTATTCTTGTTCATATTGAAACTAACATTTTTATGTGTTACAAGCATTAATAAAAGATGTTGGAAATATCCATGAATATTTAATATCAATATCGAACACTTCCATTTACGGATATATCAACGAATATATCGACATATCCACAGATATTTCATCCTTGATCAAAACTATGGATGAAAAAGCATAGAAAACAATGTTGATTGAATGAACGCCTCCCCCCAAGCCTGAGATAGTAGAGAAAATTTCTAGTACTACAATAGTATAGAAATTTTTTCATACTACCTCCATTCATTGCTTGCCACAATAATAGCATTTAAGAATTATGTGAGGTCCACAAACTAAATAACTAATAAATTAATAAATCATTTTAATGACATGTTAATTAATTAATGGAAGGAGTTGGTACTACGATAAAATGGTCGGTTGAAGAGGGCAAACTGTCAAATTGGCAAATATTAAAGCTCTTAATGCCATATTTAATGAAGTTATTCTTCTCAAATCAAACTCATCTCAACATGTGAATCAGCAAAACAATCTAAAAAAGCAAAAGAACCTGTAAAATTTGCAGATTTTAATCATTTTTCACAGGGCTTAAAATCAAATCTTGGTTCCTAAATTTACAATCTTATTCTTTTTTAGCTCCTAAATATTTTAACATTTTATTTTGTCCCTAAATTTCAGATGAAAAGGCATTTTATTTTAATCATCACTATTTGAAACACATATTTTGTTTGTTGATTTGATGAACATAATAAAAATAAGCATCAAAATAAGTTTAAACCATTCATTAGTGTCACTCCATCAGTCACCACTGAAAATAGTATTTTGGGCATATTTGATAGTCCTCCAAAACAAGCAATTCAAATCCTTGAATGCAAAAAATGAACTACTATTTACCCCCTACAAACGCCATTATAGCATCAATAATGTAAATATATATTTCAGCAACCTGTACATCCTATAAAATCAAAAGACTTTTTATTTTAAACATTAATCATTCTTACCTAATCAAAATGCAGCATTGCCTGTCACTTGCAAGATCTGGCAGCAAGAATAAGTCACCTAGAAGTTTAAATTCCTAGTTGTTTTCTTAGTTGGGTGGAGGAAATGTCCATACGAAATTTGTCTGCAGGTATTGAGATGAACATGTCTCTTAGCTCTTGTGGAATGTCAATATCTTCAAGAACCTGAATTGACACCATTAAAAATAATGGTGAAGAAGAAAGAGCATCAGGATAAATTTTCCATGTGGAGACAGGAAACAAGAGGCATACAAACTTCCAATAAATCGCTTAAGCTTACGTACTTTGAAAACACCGTTTACGTTTCGACCACCGACAAGGAATATGCACCCTGTGTTTTTTATTCGGAGCAAAATTTCCAGCATCTTCTTGTAATCCCCATCATAGTATTTGGGCTGCAAATCAATGGAAAACCATGTAAGCAATTGCATCAGATTTGCTAGCTGCAATTTACACGGCTAATAAGTAGAGAAATGCATGATTATGTAAAGTGAAATCCAGAGGGCCATTTCATAACCTGTTTTTGTCTGTTGGTTTCAAAAATCACACTTATTTACTAACATTTTTCTTTGTTTCTAATCTATAAATTTAAAGAAACGTTTTGCCAAATTTTGAAAATCAAATAAAGTCTCAAGGTCTCAGAATGTGATTAAGATTTCAAAAGTACTCTTTGAAAAGTGTAAAACTTAACAACGAAAATATATTGTCTTTCATATGCATAGGCTTTATAACAGATTCATAAGCTTAATTTCTAGAAATAAAATTACCATCAAACAAGCTATAGAAAATCATGCATTATATTTTTAACAGCCTGAAGCAATTTATGCAATCAATATGTGAGAGAGATTGGTGATGACGGCATTGACACATGGTGCTATATGACCTGTGCCATTACACATATTCTGCAATATTTACGTTGGGTTTCTTAAGACCTGTTTTCTTGCCTAGAGAATAAAGAAAACGAAAAGCACACCGAAGAATAAGATAAAAGAGATGGGAAAACGAAAAGCACCAAAGAGAAGTTCACATTTGGAAGAAAGGAAGTAAAGTTATTCACCGTAATATGTTAAATCAGATAATGGTTGAATGAGAATAATTCCACTAGTCAAGACTTACATCCATCAACCTTACTGCAGTGTCAGCACCAATTACAAAAGCACTACCAGGAAAAAGTTCGGCTTTCTTGTAAAAGTAAGACTGATTAGAAATGATTACCGACTTTCCTGCCATGCAGATTAAAATTGAAAGATAAATATACTCTTTAATCAATGCCCTCTTTCTTTTGCAAATAATAATAATAAAAAATAAATAAATAGAAGGAAAAAAAACAGAAGAAGAAGACGAAACAGATCTAATACAGCTGTACAAGCCACAGAAAATATAGGGTAAATTAAAATATCCTTTTAACTTTGAGATAGGTTTCAATTGTCCCTTTAGAGTCCTAGACTATCATTTTAACTCTTGTGAACTTCGAGACTATTTTTAAAAAACCCTCAAAATGTTTTTATTTTAAAATGATAGATGAAAATTGACCTGATTGCTTATGTGTGAAAATTGAGAAGTATATGTGACATCATTTACATAGGATATAAGCTAATGTACAAAAATTGATTTTCTGAATGATATTGTAAATGATGTCAATGATATATTTTGAGTTTAAATGAGTAGCAACAATGATGCTAAAATTGAGTTGTAACTTGTAAGTGTCATGCATCCCTTTCAATTTTTATTACATGGCTACTACATCAATTTCCATTCATCATTTTAATACTCAAGCCGAAGTTAAAAGAGTATTTGTATAATTTAACCTAAATATAGCATACGAAATAGGAAACATTTAAGAAACAAGACTCACCAACTTTTTTAAATTGCTCAACACGATCTTTGATCTGTGATACTGACAGGGGTGGTTTATCAGCATTCACGGCCGATAATTCAAAACAAGGATACCCATCACCACAAATGCTGTACAAAAATAAGAAATTTCAGACATGACTAAAAGCCTCATTATGCCGTCCCTATTCTTAAATTCTCTACTTAAATATCTGGTAGATTTCAGGTGGTTGATGAAGCTTCCCAGAGATACTGGATGTTGGTCAAGACTCAAGAGTGAGTCTAGACATAGAGGATTATCGTAAATTAAAAAAATATTAAACAACTCTATGTACCTGGTTGCAACCTCTAAAAGCTTGACGTGACCATCATGTAATGGATTAAAAGAACCAGAAAGTATTATCTTCCTTTCTGCATCTGATGTAAAGGTCTCTGCAAAAAATCATTGATATGAGAAACTTGAAAGTTTTTGTCACCACCATATATAACACCAATTGTAATCAATAGAATGTATACCACTTAAAAATGGATAGACCTTAAAGCAAACTTCCCCCTTTATAAGTTGCTCTAGTTCTTCATCCTCAGTGAATAGTGTTTCACATTCTTCTAATAAATCAGATTGAGTCAAATCTGAAACAAAGGTTCCAGGAACTTTACAAGCGTCTGCAATTGCCTAAGACCAGAAAATAAAGGCTGTCTAAGATGTTAATGATAGTAGCAAGAAATCAAATTAAACGTCAAATTTCAGAAAAATAAAAAGCATAAAAACAACAATTTCCACGTTGGCATAAATATGCCATCCAAGAAGTTTATATGAGAAATTGGATGAAGCATATCTGATACAGCATAGCATCGGAACTTACAGTAATTTTGAATTTAAAGTTGCTTCAAAGCACCCACTGAGTAGGGTATTCCCAAATTTATAGGACCAATTTATTAGAATTTCCTGTTATGACGATTAGATTTGGCCATCAATAACAGTCTGCCTGACGGAATGCTTAGTGATATTAATAATCAACCTATATTTATATTTGAGGTTTATCTCCTACCTCCTATCCCCTTCAAATTTTGATTCTCTCTCATTGTTTCCTAAACTGCCAGGTCACTATCTAACCTTCAGCTATATCTCCCAACTCAGTTTTACATCATCTTTACTCTCTTCATGAATTTACAGCTAAATGTTCTTATGAAGAATATACTTCAGCTACAATAATAGATGAGTATATAAGCTGTTGAGATGCCTAACGATACCATTTGGATCCTTGAACACACCTTAAGCAAAAGATGACCAGAGAGTATCTCCTCTTGCTCCCGAGTACGTAAGCCCTAAAATAATCAAGTAAAAACTAACAAAGGATCAGATGATTGACATAAAAGCCAAGGTTAATGAATTAGATTCTCTTCCTACTCAGAAAGTTACCTTCGATAGTGTGATTGTGGAAACCCAATGTCGGTTAGACGATCTTGTTGACATATGCATCCTACACATAATACAAGAGAGAGAGGTGAGGGTTAGTGAACAAAAGCTTTAAGGTGATATGATCTTTATAAAAATGGCATACATTGAAACAAGGGAAACAAATCTACGAGCAGGTATGGTATGCTATTGTGCGTCAAACTACATACAAACAGAATTGTGCTTCACTTATCATCTATGCCTAATCAAACTGCAAACCAATACCTATTTCCACTATAATTAGCTTTTGTGCTAGACCAGTTCTATAAAAACCAAAAATAGGATTACATTGCTGATATCTTATGAAAACCAATGCTAAACTGATTTGGAGAGAAAAACAGATGATTGTAAGAGGAGATTGTCAGTATGAGTTTCCTAACTTCTATCCTAATGTATTCCTAACCACATATAGCATGAAAGCATCCAGTTCAGTATAAACTTTGACAAATTACCTGTGATCACCAAATTTTGGATGAGTGGTAGCCAAAGAACCAGTAAAACCGACACCAAGAACAGGATAACCTGTCAATCAGATCACTAGATAAATGCAAGTACATTGAAACACGGTGACAGAATTCTGTTACACATATATTGAGCATAAAATATGTACTACTCTTTTACTGTCATTCATTTACACATTAGACCCTAAATTTTCAATGACGAAAATCCGGACTTCAAACATTCGCTTGTTGCTGTAATAGACACTAACACAATAAAAGAATTCAATTCAACAAATAATTCTGTGTAATATCCATTTAACTAACAGCAACTTTTATTCCATTACACGTGCCCCAATTTTCATTTTGGAACTCAAGTCTTTTTTTTATGACTTTTATTGAGATAAAAATGAAAGAATACAAGGGCATACAAAAAACCAAGCCCACAAGAGAGAGAGAGGAATCCCCCTAAAGGAAGGACTCCAACTTTACAAAATAGAATTTATTGAATAGTTACAAAAGGTCTTCGAAACTAAAGTCCAAAGAGAAACATGATATCTAACAAGGGACCAGACATCAAAAGGGTCTCTCTCTAACCCCCAAAACATCATCTTGTTCGGTTCCCCCCACAGGACCCAAAGAACAGGATACACCCCAACCATCCATAAAAAAACGCCCCTTCTTTTGAAAAGGCGGATGGAGGAGGAACTCCTCGATCATATCACTAGTAACCCTATGATGAGCATGCGAGAACCCAAACGTCTAAAAGAAATTATCCCACACTGCTCTCGTGAACTCACAACACTAGAGAATATGATCCAAGTCTTCCTCCACCTTGCAACAAAGAATACAACAAAATGGATCAACAAGCGAAGGCAACTTTCTCACAAGACGATCTATCGTGTAAGCGCGATCATGCAAAACTTGCCAGGTAAAAACTTCACTTTCATCAGGATCTTAATCCTCCAAAGTGTTGAAAAGACCGACTCACCTAGGGGAGACTAGTCAAACAAACAACGAAAAGAAGACTTGCACAAGAATCCCTCCAAAGAATTGGGACTCCATACCCTTAAATCCCTTCTCCCACGCGTAAAAGAGTAGCCCTCGGACAAAGACAAAAGAAAGGTCACATCAGCTGCTTCCCCGTTGGAAAGAGAACGACTAAACCCAAAAGAAAACGAACAGGAACTCCTATACCAAACCAAGAAATTAGACACAAGACGATTTTTAAGGGAAGACGAATGGTAAAGATGAGGAAAAAATACGGAATTGCTATTTAGACTGTTGTATGTAAGAACTTTTGTAATTACACCACTTTCAAGACCAATGTAGAATGTGGGTGTTCCTTCTGTACCTCTTTTGTTGGGGATTTCTTATCACCCTGATTTTTTTATACAACTCCTCTTTTTCAAATAAAAAATGTCTATCATTGGAAAAAATTAGATGTCACTCATAAAGTCATAATGAGGGAAGGAAACTTTTTTTGAAGAAAATGTTCGTCTCACATGTGTTGACATACACAAGATAAATAGAAAGAAACTAAAATTCAATGAGAGAGAAATTACAATCAGTTAAAACGTTTTATGTCCTATGCCCAAGCGATCTTAGTTATAAGAAACAATACCTTGTGTTTTTTCCAAAGCGTATAAAATGAAAATGCTCAAAATAAATACAGCAGAAACAAGTAAACAAGTCAAATTCCAGATCATGCCATTCAAGCCCAATTGATTGTTGAATAGTGTACAGTAATTTCTTTCAAACAAACAAAAAAAAAAAAACAATGTAAGGTAATTGTGTTGGAATTTTGATGCACCAAGCTAAAAAAAAATTAAATGCGTATAAGATATATAGCCTTTGAAAGTAATTGATGAAATTGGACCATGTTTTCATCATGTAGAAATGAAATTCCATAATTTCTATAAGAGAAGTATTATTTATTATTTTTACTGTACCAAGATACCATAGAGATAAATTTTACAATAACAGTTACAAACCTGGCCTAGAAAGCTTCAGAGCACGATTATAAGCAAGCAAAGCCATTTCTTCAGCAGTTCTACGGCCGCAGAATTGAGAGGGGACCTGCAGCAAAGAAACAAAAGTATCAGCATTGATTTTAGCTATATTTGACACTATTCATGGGGATTCTTCCATTAAGATTTAGACAACTATAGGTATCCTAGACAAGAACTTGAATAGCTTGAAAGTGTACTTCAAAGTACGAAGCTTTCCAAGTTCAAAGCTGTTCCTAGGTGATTGTTTCAACTTACAAAAACTGTAGGCAAGGACGTTCGGTACATCTTGTAGATATGCATGTGATCTACAATTTGGAAAGAGGCTTTAGGTTGTAGTAGAACCGTTACTCCCTTTATATATATATGCAATTTGTAAGGATGTTTTGGTAGAGAGATATCAATATTTTTCCCTTCTATTGACAACATGTACGAGTACAGTCATAGGACGATCAACAATCTCTGGCAAGCATTAAGCCATTGAATTGCCAACTCTAGTTGCTTCTACATCATAGTTTCCTTTCTTAAACAAACTTATAAAAATTTCTCAACTCCTAAAAATCCTCAAAAATGAAACAGAAACTCTTAACCCTATTATAAGCACCAGGACCACCCTTATATTAGATACTTCATCCATGAGAATCAAATTCCACTGCTGTCCTGAACTCCAGTGCAGCATAAATATCCAGACAGACATTGAGTCAAAGTTCACTCTAAAATTTGAGGAAGAGTAAGAATGCATAATTTCAATTTCCTTTTGTAGTCGATTTTAATTCAGTTTGTCCTCCGCTATAACTAGAGTTAGTTAAATCGACAGTAAATACTGCATAAGACTATCGCTATAGCTAATTTTAGCTACCAATTCTCGTTGTTCATCTGAGATTTGGTTCCAGTCAACGAAAATTTTTCATTAATCGCAAAACTACGAAAATTTAAGCGTAAATAAAGAATTCTTTAGGGACAGTGATTAACCTTGCCGAGTAACTGGATCATGGAATGCCTGGAGTATGGCACAAGAGCTTCGAGGACTGTGCCGGAAGCTCCAGGAACTGAGAGCAACCATCCTATAGCCTAATTGTTCACATATAATAATCCGAAAGCAGATAAGAAGAGGGCGATGAACGGAAATCAAAGCAGAAGTGTGTGAAATAAAGAATTATATGCAGACCTGAGAAGCGCCGCCGGAAAGGTAGAGAACGGCCTGAGTAGGACTCAAGTGAATGGCATCGACGGCAGCTCTAGCCCACGTATCCGCCATCGCTTCTCCTTCTTCCACTCACCACTCTCTTCCAGGAGTTATTGTTAAAAATGGCCCTTTTAGGTTTTTGGATAATTGAACCCAAATTGTCTTTTGATTTTTAGAACTTTGGAGTTACGATTTTATCCTTATTGTTTTAAAAGACCAATGTCTTCAAAAGTTTCTTTTCCCTCTCATTATCTCGTTACATTGAATATTTGTGATTTAAGTAAATATCTTGTCTTAGTTTAGATCGAGTTTGATGGTTTTTTTTTTTCCAATATATTTTGTATTATGTCAACAACATGTTTTATGTTGTGCAAATTATGCCTGAAGATCTTTTTTTTTTTATATAATATTGATATATATAGCGTAGATATGCTGGTTTGCTTTTTTATCGGTAACATATTTTGCAACATGTCATGTATGATGTCAAGCATAATGTTACGTGATGGGCAGATTCTAACATAATATTTTTCCTTATCTATCTGCATATTTGGTGGTCTGTTTTCCTATTCTCGCAAACAATATTTCTTCGTTCTTTGAACATCTTTTCAAGGTTGAGCCATATATATTGTGGTTTTATTTAATTTTTAGGGTTAGCCCATTATTAGGAAGAGTGTGTGCATTGAGAGTTTTATGCTTAGGAATTACCTAAAGTCTCAACCTTCATGTTCCAACAGCCAATTAGACTTGTCTGGATTGTTGTGAGTGAGAACTCAAGATGGATTTTTGATGTTGTATTGAGAGGAACTCAATCAAAACTTGAGAAAAGCTTGTTTATGGAAGTGAGTAGATCTCACACTCAAGGGGAGCCTAAGTATGTTATATTGAATGGATCTTAATTAAAGAACTCGAGATGAATGTTTGAAGATTATTGAAGGGATCTCAATAAAAGTTCGGGAGAAGCTTGTGAGTGGAAGTGAGGGGATCTCAAACTTGAGATGAATATTTAGAATTCCTTTTATTCAATTCTAGTGGATAAAGTAGGTAAAAATAAGTTGAAGAATATTTATTTCTTAATAATATAATATGTATACTTATATATTATTTTAATTTTAAATTTTAAATTTTGAATAGTTAGATTTTTATATTATGTATACTTATACATTATTTTAATTCTAAATTTTTACTTCTTCAAAAGTTAGATTTTTATATTATTTTTAAATTTTCAATAGTTATATTTTATATCTTATTTTAATTTTGCATTTTAATTTTTAGTGCATTTGGAATCAATTAAAATTTTGCAATATATAAATTTTGTTCATCAAACATACATTCAACCTCACCTTAATATTTTACAACACGACTTTTACATAATAATATAATTGGATTGGATATGAGTCAATAAGATGAATGACTTAGTTGTAGTATAACATTGCAAATCAAATTGGGACAACATTTGAATGATATATAAAAATAATTATATTATTATTTTTAATCTTGCTCGAATAATTATTTATATTACATAATGAAAATCTTTATTTTTATTTTTTATATACATTTTAATGCATGCTATATAATTGTTTTATATTATATATCTCAATTATTTCTACACTTTAAAAAAAATAAAAAATAAAGAAAATAAAAATATAAAAAACGAAAAATAAGAAATAGTTATTAAACATTGTTTCTTCTTTTCCAGAAACAACAAACATAAATAGTTATCAAATATATTATTGCTTATAGATCTTAAAAAATAGGAAACATAGAGAAAGAAAGGAACATGAAACAAAAATGTTATCAAATGAAGTTTAAATATCAAGATTTAGTCCACAAACCTTTTGACAAAATTTTTGTGTACTGAGAATGATGTTTATAAACTTAATTTTCAAAACAAAAAAGGAAAAGACTATGGGTAATGATTATATTTTTCACTGAAAGTAAAAAAAAAAATAGTTGAGGGTATTTTGGGAAGGTGATTGGATAGTACGCTCATGGATACTCCGGTCAAATTCATTCTTGGGGCAAATAAGTCTCGAATTATTCTTAGAGAAATACTTAGATAGGTTGCATCTATCTTTATATAGTTCAGTTACTTCAATAAAAAATTGACATTTGACAATTTTTTTTAAAATTGTGTGTAAAAGAAGTAGAAGGATGAGATTTAACCCCTATTCCTATTCTCTCTCATGCTCTCAGCTAGTCTACCTGCTTTCTTCCCTATTTTACAAATTAGTCCTTCCAAAGTTCCTTAATTTGTATTTAATCCCTTCTAAATTTGCTCATTTGCCACGCCCCCAGACACCATCCATCACCAATGACAAACGGCTAGTTTCTTCACGTGACAATTTATCGCATTTCCTCTCGTTTCATTATGTCGCGAGATAAATTAAGAATATAGTTTTTTAGTATATATTAAATATTAAAATAAATATTACATGTAACCGCGATGTTAATTATAATGATTGGAAACCAAAATTACCTCAAACAATCAACCTAAACATATTTTAACTTCCACTAAAAACTAAAAAAATTAGGAAATTCAATGGAGTTAAACCAATTTAGGTAAATAATATCTTAGTTGTATTTTGCATGTTTTTTCATTTTATCTCTATTATTTTAGAAAAAAATAATTTTTTTTAAAAATATTATATCATATATAGACATGAAGATTTAAAACTCCACACACATATATATTGTTATGGGTCACTTTTGGACCGAAAAAACTATTAAAGCTAAAATTGAAACAGTGACAAACAAGAGGAGGGTAAGAAACGAACCAATAGGCCGAGAGAGGAAAACTAGAGAAAGGAGAGGCGTTGGGCCAAAAGACCCAACTTGCCCATCTTGGCCTTAGAGGTCGAGCCAAGGCGAGTTATGTCATGGTTGAGGCCGAAGCAAGTCAGGCCATTTGGCCCAACTTACCTACCTCGGCCTCAAAGGCGTTATAGGCCATTCTCGGACCAAGGGTTACAAGCTTGAAGAGACTAACCATTAAGGGTAAAAATTGGAAGAGAGATAATCAAGTAAGGACCAGGGGATGAATAACGGGCTAATAAACCAAGGGAGGATAGGACCGGGAAAGGTGAGGGGTTGACCGACCCACCCCAAGGTCGAGGTCGACCCCACCTTATTCACAATGGCCCACTTTTTGTGGGCTAAGGTCCAAGCCCCCTGTGGCTAGCTCGAAGATGCATTCTCTAATCCTACTTGGATTTCAAACTCAATCTCCCAAATCCTCTTGGATTTGAAAATCAAGGCACACCCAAAGGTAAGTTGTTTGCTCTGACCTTTTGCTAAACATTGACTTAAGTATTAGAGATTATGTGGCAAGCACTCCACCTGTATTTTTTTCTTCGTCTTATTGCAGGTCGTCTTTCTTCTCCAAATTACAAATTTACTATTGAAGACACGTGAAGGTCAGGTGAATTTCCTTGTCCGAATTTTTCCATCAAGATATTATAATTTGATTGATGGGAAATCATAAAGAAATTTCACTTTCTATTGAAATTTTCTAGGGTTAATCATTTTACATTTGATTTTCCCTCAAAGTGGTAAAAGTACAAATAATCATAATTTATAATAATATAATGATTTGGACTTTATCCTTGTACATTTCATAACATACATAAGTTTTCAAACTCCTAGAAAAAGGAACACAACTGTTGTTGAGAAACAAAGAGATGGTCCCAAAATTCTTGGGAGAAGAAAATTGATAAGTGAGAAAGCCAATGCAATACATAGAGTTCATAGATAACATTATCATCCTCTGTTGCTTATTAATCATAATTAATGATTACTGTCACCAAACAAATACCACACTCATACTTCAACTATTTCAATCTAAACCTAACTCATTCAACCCTACTCTCACAACTTTACATTAATTAAATTAATCCCTAATCTCATATTAATTTTTCTTTATAATGGGTTTATATTGGGTTAGAGGAAGCTTTTTTCTTTTCTTAATCTCTTGTTAAACACGTTACCTTGGTTTTATTTATTTAGGCTTAATTTAGTATTGTTGTAGATTTTAAGCAATTTTAATATAAAAAACATACATTAATGAATTTTCAAGACATAATGAATCTTTTTTAAAAAATTATTTTAAAGTTGTATATAGTTCAAATGTTGGAAAAATATTTCCCACTTCTACAAAAAAATAGTCGAGAAATTAAAGAAAATAACAAAACTAGGACACACAAGAATTTATGTGAAAAACTCTAAAATCAAAGAAAAATTGCAACCTACAAAAAAGAATCTACTATGTAAAAAATTGTTACTATCACACAGTACTCTCCTCCAATTTCAAACTAGAAAATACAGTAAACGAAATACAACAAATTTAACTAGAGTTAGCCCACCCAAATTTAAAGGAGTTGTTTGGGGCGCTACGTTGGTTATTCTAGCCAATGGTTACTTTAGTCTATTCTGAGATGTAAACTATTTTAGTATGGATTACAAATGAATTGATAGGATAGTTTACAAAATAGTAAACATTTTAGACAATGAAAGTTTTCAAATAGTTTTACGATAGCTAACAATGGATTATAATAATTGAGGAACTTTAACTATTATAATGAGAGGTCCAAATATTGAGTGGGCTCCACTAAGAGTGTTTCTAGATGTGACGATTTGAAACCAAAATGAAAGCCATAGACTCATGTTATAGTGTTTCAAGCTAATCACTTAACCTTTTCGAGGTGGACAATCACTATTCTAATATTTTGTCAAAACCCAACAATCAAACATATTAAATTATAGTAATAAAACAATAAAATTTGAATTTAAATATAATAGGTTAAAATATCATTTTGGTCCCATACTTTAAAGTTTGTTCAATTTTAGTCTTGATACTTTTAATAAATCTTAAATTTAGTTCCTACCACTAATTTATTGTAATTTTTTTCATTATTTTTTATGTTTTATTAGCATTTTCACTGTAAATTTTGAAAACATATTCACATATTTTATTTTTTTGCATGAAAATTATTAGAAAAAGTACTATAAACAGAAAAAATATGAAACTATTTACAAATATAGAAAAATTTCACGATCTATTCGCAATAGACCACGAGCGATAGAAGTCTAACGAGTCTATCACTGATAAATAGTAAAATTTTTCTATATTTGTAAATAATTTGGCTCATTTTTCTATATTTGAAATCACCCCAAATTATTATGATTATTTAATCAATTTCGATAAAAATTTACTTGGAATGACTAAATTTAAGATTTACTGAAAGTACAGTAACTAAATTTAGACAATTGAAATTACATGGACTAAAATTGAACAAATTTCAAATTATAGAGACAAAAATAGTATTTTAACTAGTATAATAATAAAAAAATATTAAACAAATATAGGTATAAAAATTCAAACAAAGAAATTTTATGGTTTAAATACTACTTTGATCCTTCTACTTTTGGTTTTTGTTCATTTTGATCCTACTTTCAAAATTTTCATTTTGGTATATATACTATCAACTTTAGTTCATTTTGGTTTCTATACTTTAAAAATGCTCATTTTGGTCATTATACTTTTAACTTTGGTTTATTTTGATCCTTGAACTTTAAAAAAAGTGACAACTTTTATCCTTTAAAAATGAAAATGAAGGGACCAAAATGAATCAAAGTTAGAAGTAGAAGGACTAAAATGAACATTTTTAAAGTATATGGACCAAAATGAATTAAAGTTGAAAGTATATGAATCAAAATGAACAATTTGAGAGTATAAAAACCAAGATGAACTAAAATAAAAAATAATTTTTATTCAAAACAAATTTGATGTGAACCGTTCTTTATCTCTTCTCCTCTCTCAACAGCTGCTTGTCGAATGGTTTTCTGCAAAATTTCGCGATAAAAACGATGGAGACTGCAACATTGCATGGTTCCATTTATTCCATTACTCAACCTTTTTCTGTTACATATCAAATCACATATGAAAATGATATAACAATTCTTTCTGATTTCCTCTTTTTCCCTTTCTTTTTTCCTCTCCACCCTTTACAGCCTTACCCCTTCACACTCCCCTTTCAAATTCTTTATCCCATCACTGTAAACTCCTTCAAAAAAACCCCCCATTGTCTTTCCCAAAGCTCTCTGTTAGAACAAAAAGGTAATTGTAAGTTTTTTTCTTTTTCTTTTTTAGTTCTTGGAAATGCTTGTGGGTCTGTTTCTCATTCTTTTGTGTTGTTCTGATTGTCTTCTTCTTGTGAGTTCTTTGAATGATGAAGGGTTTGTGCTTTTGTCACTAAAGCAGTCCATTACTGTAGACCCAGATGGGGCTTTCAGCAATTGGGATTCTTCTGATGAAACCCCTTGTTCTTGGAATGGAATTGGTTGTGTAAAGGAAATTGTTGTTTCTGTTACCATTCCTAAAAGGAATTTGTATGGATTTCTTCCTTCTGCTCTTGGGGCTCTTTCTGGGCTTCGCCATTTGAATTTAAGGAACAATAGGCTTTATGGGACCTTGCCTTTTCAGCTCTTCTCTGCTCAAGCTCTGCAGAGCTTGGTTCTTTATGGGAATTCCTTTTCTGGGTCTGTTCCAAATGGGATTGGGAAGCTTAAATACCTTCAAACTTTGGATTTATCTCAAAATTTCTTTAATGGGTCATTACCCACTTCAATTATACAATGCAAGAGACTTAAAACCCTTGATGTTAGTCAGAATAACTTCACTGGTTCACTGCCACATGGGTTTGGAACTAGTTTTAGTTCTTTGGAGAAACTGGATCTTTCATTTAACACATTTGATGGTTCCCTTCCTAGTGATTTGGGGAATTTGTCTAGCTTACAGAGCACTTTTGACTTGTCTCATAATCATTTTTCTGGTTCAATTCCAGCTAGCCTTGGAAACCTACCTGAAAAGGTTTACATTGATCTTAGCCATAACAATTTGAGTGGTCCAATACCCCAAAATGGTGCTCTGATGAACAGAGGACCCACTGCTTTTATTGGTAATCCTGGGCTCTGTGGTTCCCCATTGAAGAACACATGTTCTTCAGGAACTCTGAGTGCAAGCTCACCGTCCTTGCTTCCATTTCTCCCAGACGATCATTCCCCCGGAATTTCTGGTGACAATGCTGAGAAAACCAGGGGATTGACTAAGAGTGCTGTGATTGCAATAGTACTTGGTGATGTGATTGGCATATGTCTAGTTGGGTTATTGTTCTCATATTGTTATTCTAGAGCGTGTAGTCCAAGGAGCAAAGACGAGATCGGGCGTAGTTCCGATAAGGGGAAAGGAAGAAATGAGTGTTTATGCTTCAGGAAGGATGAATTTGAGTCGGTTTCACAAAATGTGGAGCAGTATGATCTTGTTCCATTAGATGCACAAGTTGCATTTGATCTTGATGAACTTCTCAAGGCATTAGCTTTTGTTATTGGCAAAAGTGGGATTGGTATAGTGTACAAAGTGGTGCTTGAAGATGGAGTTACGTTGGCCGTGCGACGATTGGGCGAAGGCGGTTCACAAAGGTTCAAAGAATTTCAAACAGAAGTAGAAGCAATAGCAAAGCTAAGGCATTCCAATCTTGTCACTCTTAGAGCTTATTACTGGTCTGTTGATGAGAAGCTGCTCATTTATGATTTCATACCCAATGGAAACCTTGCCACTGCCATTCATGGTACAATTTCACAACTCTTTTGTGCACAAAAATTATATCATGATATCTTTGCCTAATTTCTTTACTACTTGTTTGTTCCGCTATTTACGTTATGGACAGGAAAACCAGGAATGGCATCTTTCACGCCGTTATCCTGGTCTGCGAGGTTAAAGATCATGGAAGGAATTGCTAAAGGAATCGTCTATCTCCATGAATTCAGCCCCAAGAAGTATGTTCATGGAGATTTGAAACCCAACAACATACTTCTCAGTCAGGACATGGAAGCCAAAATTTCTGACTTCGGCCTTGCTCGACTTGCGAATATTGCAGGAGGAACCCCAACCTCACAATCAAGTCGAGTGGCGTCTGAGAAACCGTTAGATCCCAAACAACCGAAAACAGTAACATCCGAAATCATTTGCAGTTCATCTTCCAACACAGGAACTTGTTATCAGGCCCCTGAATCACTGAAAGTTTTAAAACCATCCCAAAAATGGGATGTTTACTCATATGGTGTGATCTTACTTGAAATGATCACTGGAAGATTCCCAGTAATCCAAGTGAGTTCTTCCTCTGAAATGGATCTTGTCCATTGGATTCAACTCTGCATTGAAGAACAAAAGCCTCTTTCAGAAGTCATAGATCCACATCTAGTTCAAGATGCAGATAAAGAAGAAGAGTTCATCTCTGTACTCAAAATTGCTATGTCTTGTGTTCATGGAAGCCCTGAAAGGAGACCTACCATGAAACACGTCTCCGACGCCCTCGAAAGGCTATCGTCTTCATCAACGTCGAGGAATTAAAAATCCACACGACGAAGAAAAGAGGGAGCAAAAGTGATGGAAGTTTATGTATTGATTAAGATATGATAAAGACGGTAGTGACTTTATTTTGATGTTTGCAAGATTCTTCTTGTTAGCTGTGATTTTGAATAGCTGTTTATTTTGATAGAGTAGGCAAAGGGAGGGTCTGGTCTGCCCCAAGAGCATGCTGTTTTATAGATTTAATTAATAATGTTTAGATTATGGTGGGAAGCTGTCTTCTTCTCTTTTGCTCTTTTTGCAGACCTATGGAATCCTTCTTGGGTTTTTTTTTTTTTTTTTTTTTATTATTATTTATTGTTATTTTCATATTCCAAAAAGTCGTTTTTCTATTATTTGCTCCATCTTACTTTACTGTTATTCTAACTTTTCTTTTATTAGATTCTGGTAGTAATGGAAGTAATAATACAAGGATACATTAAATTATTCAATATTTTAAGCTAATCATACCAAGAATTCTAAAGTTATTATACATAACATTACTTCAATCAAGTATTCATACATCAATCTCATGAACGTGTAAAGGAAAAAAAAAGTAGTATAACTATTGAAGTCTAGCTTCCAAGTAAAAATAAAACTAAAAAAATTCAAAGAATAAGAATGTAAGGACCAAATAAAAAATACTCTCAAAACTTAAAAATAAAATGGTAACATTTTGAAATCCATGAACCACATGAAAACAAGACCGAAATCAAAGGACTATTAAAAATAAAAAAAACGTTAAAAATATCATTGTCATAACTTATTAAATTTTAATTTGTATAATTCTAAATCTTGAATTTTAATCACAGTCCTTTAATTAATACTAAATTTCGTCAATTGTAGTTATTATTATTATTATTTTAATTGAAATTGATTACATAATAATAATAATAATTTTCATTACAAGAAAATACACAGAGAAATTAAAATTGAACAAATTTTAAAAATATATGAATTAAAATATATTAAAATGATATTTTATAAGAAAGCATAAGAAAATAAAAGAATATGAAAAATGGATGTGTAAGTTTTTGTTTTTGTTGTATTTAAGTGTTGGGGTATTATAATTTAATTTTGAATGTGTGAAATGACACTTCTTTTGAGATGCCAACCAAACCACACAGCTCAACTTTGTCCATTTTTTCCAACTCCCAAACAAAAACCTTTTTCTGTTCTCTTCTGCCTCAGCTTTATTCTCTCCATTTCTAATTCAATTATACAATATTTAATTTTTCTCTTCAATTTTGGAGTCATCATTTTCCTTTTTGTCCTAACTGTCCCTTTCTCAAAATTGGAACATAGTTTGAAATTTGATTCATTTTCAACCTGACCTGTTTTTCCATCTGCCTTAATTGGAGGGATTATATTTATTATTATTTCTTTCTGAAAAGTGGGCATTGTTTTTTTCACAAGTGTAAAAAAATTGTGTTTTGGCATTTATTATTAGGAATTTCATGATTGAAACGCATACGACTATAGTCTCATGTATATCATTATTGGCATTTAGTATTGGTAAATTGTATTTTGGCATTATATTTTATTATGATTACAATGATCTTCAGTTTTCAACAAACACATCTCTAAACTCAATAAAAATTTAGCTCGATTGACATCTGAATGTATTAATAACTACGAAGTCTGTGGTTCGAATCCCTCTACCCCAATTGTTAGTACTAAAAAAAAACACATCTCTAACGATGTAGGGAGGCGTGTATTGAAGTAACATCAATGTGCACAAAGCCCTAGACTAGATACACAAGTATTTTTTCTAAATTTTTTTATTTTATAAAAATCATGGATGAGGCCTTGATAGTAAATAAACACCTAAATTAGTGAAAATTTGTAGTCTATTAGACTAATTCTGAAATAAATTGAAGATAAAAGACAATAACGTAATATAAGCATGTAATTAAGGAGGCTATCTATGTCGAAAGCCCTTACTTATATCTTATTTTTTTAGTATAAGGTTTCTTATGCTTACCTATTCCAAATGTAAGTATAGCATCTTTGCATGACTTGATTTGTTACTCATTCGATTTTTTTGTTGCACCCATAGCATGTAGTCACCAAAAATTATAACTTTTCTACATTACATAGATCAAGTAAATAAATATTTAAAATAATATTAATAATACTGATCGAGTAAAATGAGTTTATTCCTGAAAATAAGATGACAAACAAACCCATAATATAATTTGTATAAATCAAATAAAAATTTGGTCACCTAATAATTTGAGATCGATTGCAGATATCCATTGAGAAGAACAATGCCTAGAAGCAACAAGCAAAAGTTACCTGTTTTAACTTGGTATCAAATCCACCAAAAAGGAAGAACAAAATCATGCATCCTACAAGCGAGGTAAGTGATCTATTACCAACTAGCCCTTTCTATTGAGCTTGGCTCACACTGCCACACAATCTAACAAACCGTATGCAAAATAAGGAAAGTGGCTGGAAAGACAGAGCTTGGCTCACACTGCCACACAATCTAACAAACCGTATGCGAAATAAGGAAAGTGGCTGGAAAGACAGAGCTTGGCTCACACTGCCACACAATCTAACAAACCGTATGCGAAATAAGGAAAGTGGCTGGAAAGACAGAAGAAATATTATGTGGTTCAAGCTCTTCACCGGCTAGCCCTTTCTACTGAGCTTGGCTCATGTCGCCACACAATCTAACGAACTGTATGCAAAATAAGGAAAGTGGCTGGAAAGACGGAAGAAATATTATGTGGTTCAAGCTCTTCAATCTAGTCGGTCCGACCTCCTCTGTGAGGAACTATCCCTTACTACATAATTTCTAATACAACAGTAGTTCAGGCTTATATTTGGATCACTGCTATGACTTGAACCAGTTACCCCAACGATACCTAAATTGCAACATGTTCCTTTGACCACTGAAGCAACTCAGGGTCATTAAAAGAAAATCAAAGTAGAAACTTACAAATTCTTGTGTGGTGTAAAGACTGAACAGAGAAGTACAAGTTTCTTCGAGCAATAAATGATATAATACATAAAGTACAAAAGAACATATCTATGTATGTATAATATATTACAATAAACATTTCAAGCTCTATTCTACACATAATTTTGTGTGATCCGGAACTGGTACCTTGATTATCTTGACCTTTTCCTTTAATCATTTTCGTTAAAAACTGAATAAGAAGACCTGGATTCAGCATCGGTTAATGAAGCTTGCATGAAAAAGGAGTCATCAAAATCTTCAAAACCCTCTCTGCACATAATCTACAATACAACATTCGTTCTGCGAGGAAATTTTTGATCTCCAGCCATGCAGGAACAGTAACCAACATCACCAGGATAAGGGTGTGTTACATTTGAAAAAATCAGAGCAAAAAGAAAATTTGATTGATGGGAGGACAATCAAATTGCATCATGCTGGCTAATAAATTCGATGATGCATGGGTACACCTGTTCCGACGCCTGGAAATGATAATGGCAACATCAAATAGATTTAGAAAACAAAAGAAAGAATTTCCCGTTAAATATACTTGAATTCACTTATTGAATTCAATGTGATTGAATGGAAAGAAGGGAAAGAAAATAATACCAGCCGCCCTCCAACTAAATCATAATGTGCATAATGTGGACCTCCTGGTTCTCCAAAACATTTATAGGTAACGAGGTGCTCGGGAATAAACTTTGTGGTTTCTGCTTCATTTATATCACCATAAGTAGGATGGAAGAGAACGTATAGTTATGAACCAAAGAAAATTAAATTCCGCACCAGGGCAATGAATGTACCTTCTACAGCTACAGGTGGACAGATTAGATCCTGGTCTCCAGCCAGCGCTAAGACTGGGATGTGGCATTTATGAAGATGGTCCTTGTAAAAAAAGGTATTACTTCTGTCTCGTAAACCACCCTCTCGAAAAGCAGTAGTAAGTTGTAAGATGAGTTTAGCGGGAATGGTGCCTGCATTCATAGTCGAACTTGAGCTATGTGACTTGGTAACTATATTATGAGCATGAGAAAAAAATAATAACACTAATAGGGAATGGGAGTTATTGTCCAGACTGGTTGGTTTTCAAGTGAACTAAATTTCGACAACTGAATAGACAAAAATGGGGAATATTTTCCCAACACTTTTTAACATTACTTGAACTTGCAGTGAAAATATAGAAACTTCTTGGTATCAAACAGATTTTAAAACTACACCCAGAAGGCCAAGGAACTGTCATGGTTTTTACAACAATAAATCCTTGGCTTCCATTATCTTAATCCATGTTCGATTCTCGATGTAAGTATCAGCAAGACTCTTAAAATGACTATAGATGCTTCTGCTGCTGCCCTCTTCATACATACAAGTCATTTCCTACACGTTTTCTTTTTCTTTTTTTTTTAAAAAAAGAAAGAAACAAAGAAACAGCCATTTCCATGCACGTTAACTCAAGAATAAAACATATTCAAAATGAATTTTTACCCCAAAAAAAAAAAAAATTATATATGAGACAAAAACTATATTATTAATATTATCTTGGTCCTTATCCAATCTCCTCACCATCGACATTCCACAAACAATAGTCAATAGCTATATCAGAAAAACTTTACTTCCCAATATATTTTGTAGATGCTCCTGTTTGTATGTCCTGTTCCTCAGAGTGTGCTTTGTCCCGGAACAAGAGTAGGAGTGTTCAGGCTTTGCTGGAATGAGGTCTACGACTGGAAGCATGGGGTATAATTTGAGGAGAAATCTTACTGACAGAGAGGCGGAAGAGTGGTTGTTCAGGCTTTGCTGGGATGAAGTCTATGACTGGAAGCATGGGAAAACAATTTGAGGAGAAATCTTACTGAAAGAGAGGTGGAACAGTGGTTGGTCATTTTAGTTAAACGAGCCAGGAGCCTTCACTCCAAATCTCCCAAGACCTTGAACAGTGGATGGATATTTTACTTAGCAGTTGGAACCATACAATTCCAGGAAATTTTCTTATAACAAATATTGTTACAAAAATCCTGACTTCCTATCCCTCCTCCAATACCTTTTTTTACCTCTGTCTAGGCTAGTTTGCATGACCACTACAATTCTCATAGAACAACCATCAGGTCCTACTGAATTTTGTTTTCAAGGAAATTCATTCTACACCATTTCCCTTTAATGCTCAATTTGAAAGGTGGTGGTTTTGGCTAGCTAATAATTTGGGTCCTTCTCTTGCTGCTCCCTTCTTTTTTCCGGAAAAAAAAAATGGTGGACAAAGGTAAGCTCAACAGGCCTTCCCATCTACCACACGATTTGGAAAAGCAACTATAAGAATTCCCAAAGAAGATCAGATTATTCCTATGGGAACTCTGACATGGCAGCACCAACATCCAACACCCATGATGCCATGGAGAAAAGAAGCCCCTTCGCAGCTATATCACCTGGTTGGCCCTCCCTATGTAAAAAGGATGCTTAGACTCAGGACATCTCTTATAAACCATTGTACTTTTGCATCTCACCTTTAGAATCACCTTCTGGAATTCTTGAATTGGTACACTGCCAGCCCAAACAGCTCCATAAGCGAGAAGCCTGCTCTCTGTGTACCTTGAAGGGCAACTGTTTTTTATGGAGAAGGAAAGCTTCGGCTTAACTTAATCTTGGTAGGGTTGCAGCTGGCAATTCTATGGTTTGAGAGGAATAAGTCTTCACTCTTCAGCAAGAAATCCAAGTCCTATAGGAAATTCTTCAATCACCCATTTTTTTGTCTCGGAGTAAATTTTAAGCCCCTTTCAATTCTTACAGCTTATCTTTTCCATGTGCTAACTGATTTCTAACCTTGGCATGAGTTTTTTGAGTTATCATCCTCATCTTGTAATTCCATTGTATCAATGAAATGTAATCGGTTTATCTTCTTGTAATCCACCACTGGTGGTCATTTCATTCATCAACAAAATATCTTCGTATCTCTCTTAAAAAATGGATGAAATTGGTTTGTCATTAAAAGTGAAAAATAAATACTCCCTATACGAACATGTGACTCAAGGAAAAATTGTTCTAATTATCCTTGAATTCAATTGATTGATAGCTTATCTAATGGAAAGATGATTCGATGACTAAGTTGCTGACTGGATCAAGCTAACTATGCTAACAAGGCAGTTTTAATTGTAGTGGCAAACTTCGCTGATTGGACCGCTGAGGTGGGTATTCCTTCTCTTCCCTCCATCTCCTTCCCCCTTCTCTGTCTTTTCTCATTTTTTTATCCTCCTTCTCCAATGGACTCCGACGCAGAAGCTAAGCTCAATATAACGTCATTAGCAACTTAGTTGCCCCATCATCTTGACCTAACAATCAACTAAGCTCAAGAGCTATTGAAAACTATTTCACAAACCTTAGGGAGTAAATAGACACCAAAATCAAACCACAAGGACCATACGTCATTTACCCTATCTTTTGTTTTTTTTTTTTGGAGAGGGGGGGGGGGGGGGCAAATAATGCACCTTGTCAATTCAATGTATCGAGGTGGACTCTTTTTTCTAGTATAACTATAAGTAAGGGCCCGTTTCCCCTTGATAGACCAGTTGAAACGGATAAGTTATAAGCTATACCATACAACACAAGCAAGCATTAAAGCATCCTTGCTACTAGAAGATCAATTAAGAAACTTCATACGCATGTGATATCATAGACGTGATTAGTTCCCTTAACTAAAAGCTAATAGAATCTGACAAAGGAGAAAAGCTTAAGAAGGATCACTTACAGAAGTTGTTCAAGACGAGTTTTTTTAACATTTCAGGATGCATCATATCTTCTGCCGAAATAAGATTATTTAGCCAAGAAAAGACATACGGAGGGCGAGATGATAGAGGATATGAAGCTGTTAGCAGAGCTCCTAATGGAACAACTGGAACATTAAGGGCCTGTGCAGGATCTGCCTGTAAGGCAAGTACAGTAATATTAATGCATAATCAAGAAACTTATGACTTGATGAAGTGTTGAGTTGACAAAAATAAAGACGCATTCAAAGATATTTGCTAACAATAAAAATTTCTAGGCCAAAGACGTTTGCTAATTTCTCAGTTAAAAACATTTGAACTTGCTTCACTCACAAGGGGTAAAAGCAATTTCAGGGCTGATTTTGAAGAAGTATAGTCCAAGGACGATGCCAAAGTAACAATAGCAGCCAATCTGGGGTCTCGTCCTTCAAAACCTTATAAGAGAACAAATGCATAAGAAATTACTCATTCCAGATAACAGAAAGAAAAAAGTAGGGTGGCAATGCATAATGAATGACAATTTCTACCTAACACAAGTAAATTAAGTATTAAAGATCGTTTTTTTTAGAAAGAAAAAGTGAGAAAGAAAAAGTAAGACTACCTAACACAAGTAAATTAAGTATTAAAGATCGTTTTTTTTAGAAAGAAAAAGTGAGACTTCCTTGTATTAAAGATTATTAAAAGATAGGAATAACCTAGCAAATGCTAACATTAAGAATAACAATGATAATAAAATCGCATATCTTACAACAACTAATATATAAAAACTTACAGCTAAACTGACTGCTAAAACTTAAGTTATACAACTAGTAAGTTTAAGAATTTCATAAATAAACACCACAAAATACTTCAATAGTACCAATTTCAATAATGCATATAAGAAAAGCAGTCATCCTGAGATCATTCCTCATTATATGCAAGAAAATCAACAAACATTTAATGCAAACACCACTCCAAAGAGTCAAAATTGTTAAGAAAAGAATTTGATAGAAGAACGAAGCTTTAACTTTATAGGTGTTCAATGGATCAAAATCTTCATCACACATGGGGATATAATACTATCACTAGGACCTTCCCACGTTCATTGTATTCTTTGAAGAAGTTCCCGTATTTCTTTTCTTCTGTAACTATGAAAATGCTACAAACAGTTATATCAATTCTTTTCAATCGTTCCATCTGTTGAGTGATTAATGCCACTTCCATTGTCAGCTTCATAGGACTTGAACATCTAATCTATATTACATATGCTAGCATCTTAGGTATGATAGAGAGATAATGTTTATCAGTGATCTTAGCCAACAATTATAGTCTTTCATTACATGCAGGTAGGCGTATGAAAATTGTTCATATTTGTAATTAATAAAACACACAGAAGGATAACCAACTAAAAAGGGCCGGAAACCAAAAAAGAGAGTTTAGAGTGCGCAGCCTGCTTGTTAGAGAGACAGAGAGAGAGAAAATGGGGAGGAAAAGGTGCTATATTTCCATAAATTAAAAGATAAAGCACAATAACTTTTGGGGCAAAAAACAAAGGGTTCGTAATTATAACATTTAGTCACAGAAACATGGAATACACAAGAAAGTACACAAACTTACCACAACGAGAAAGTTCTGCATAAAGCAAGATACCACCCATTGAGTGCCCAATAGCAAGCAATTTACCATCCTTTGGCTTGCTTATAGCCCTGATATAATCAATCTGCAAATGGAAGTCAACAAATTTTAATTCTTAGTTACTATAGAGCAACTTCCTATTTAAATTTAATTAAAATCTAAGATGAAATCTGTGAGATCTAAAAAGTTCAAGTTCAGTTCAGAAACTAGCCACAATTAGTGACTGACTGACTGTAGATATGGCCATTTCAACAAGATAAAAGGTCACCTCACCGCAGCAGGTACGTCCTCCAGCAGGTAATGATCAAAGTCCCAGTCATACTTTACTATTAAATCAAGTTGTTTCTGAAAATCATCAATTGTTGAAGAAAACCGATCTTGCAAATTGAACAATGGAGGTGAAACAGATCGTTGACCATCTTCAATAATTTCTACAAGCCTTTGACTCAAATCCCTGATCTGGCCAGCAATTACTGAGGTCTGTCCTGTTTCCAACAAATTCGAAAGCCTCCCCCTCACCTCATTAAAACGTTCAAATAATCGGGAATCAACTAAGAGTTTTGAAATTTGATCAAATAATAAAGCAGACATAATCCTTGATTGACCTTCACTTAGAAAGCCAGATAGCCGTTCTGACAGACGGATAAAAGTTTCTGTTAACTCTGAAACCAAACTTGACTCATCCCAAATTGTTGTTATTCCTATGAAATCTTCTTCTTCAACCATAGAAAAGTCGGATTCTTTCCCATTGATGCAACTATCTGCTTTTGTAAGGTCATTTAAAGTTTTTGTAGACTTCTGCTACATGTAAAGTTCCATTAATTTTGCTCTCAGAGGCTGCTTCCATTTTGTCAGATTTAACTTTAGCTGAATGTTCAATTTCTTTCACATTTGGTTCCTGCAAGCTCAAACCTGCACCTCGAACTTCAAGAATCCATGTATCAAACCCCTGGCCAGACATATACCGGGCAAAAGAACACTGCAAAATTGAAAATAGTACATGAAAGAAAGGAACATATGCTAATCCTACGAGGCTGAAAAAAATCATTCTTATCGAATAATGTCAACTTGATGCACCGGGTTGGATATTAGGCCAAGTACATGGCCAAGAGAAGTCCATCCCTAAGTTGGGAGAACACTCTCTAAAAAACTAAAGTTCTATTTTAATAAGATTCAAAATGCTTGCAAATACGACCCGAAGTGACTAGTTGACTAGTTAGAGTCCTACAAAAAAATAAATAAAAGAATTAACTAATTAAATCTATAATACAAATCAAACACTAGTTAATCTAAAATTAACAATCAAACCAAAATTAACTAAATTATACAAATTATCTAACCTTCATCCTACATCACATCTTTGATTATGTTAGCATAAACAATCTGACAGATCAAGAAAAAATGAGTTTGCAACTTTTCATAGCAAGAGAATAAGACCAACGTGGCTGGGGGAAACAAAATAAACAACAGTGAAACAGAGAGAACCTGATAATGAACTCAAATGCAAGATACAAAACCAGTGAATTAGTATAAAATTTTCCGGAAAAACATTTAAAAGTAGATGATCAAATTGGCAATGACGTTGTATCTATAGTGAGGGTGAAAGTTGGAAGTTTTGGCCTACAAGGAGAACAGAAAAGTTTTAGGACAATAAAAAAGGCAATTGAAGTACAGCGAGTTTCCAATTGAAGCCTTTTTCTTGGTTCTGATTATGTTTATTTTTTGGGTCATTATCAAACGTTAGGTTCTTATTTTAGAAAGAATTTGTCTACAATATCCAATAATAGTAATACTAAAATACACTACTATACTTTTAGCTAAACAATATTTGCCATAGATGGTAGTGCTTACGCTTCTGCTTTCTGTTAAAGAAGAAAGCGGTTAGAGAAGGCCATCAACCACTAGGTAGAGAGGGCAGTATTTGTATAATTCCGCATGGAACCAAATAAAATAAAAGCTCTAAAAACTTTATTTACTTGGAATTTGGATATTTTATCAATTCAGCAATAGAACGTACTAATATAGTAATCTATAAAATCTATATTGTCATAGCAAGCAAAGAGCATACGCAAATCATAAAAGACCATTAAAAACCAAAACCACTTCTAAAAAAACTCATAAGTACACCTCCGATTCTTAGCACGAGAAAACTTACCCCAGGGGCGAGATCATAACCAATGGCATTAGTCCCGACTCCGGATAATAACAACAGCGGATGATTCCTCGGAGGGGCCTGTTCAATCGCGTATCACACAGAAAAACAATTCAAACCTAAGCGTCTACTTACTCACATCGCAAATCACAATCCACGAATTAAAAAAAAAAACACAAAGTTTTCATCTCGAATCACGAAGAGTACGGAAGGAATTAGAAATTGCCTGAGGAGAGGGATGGTAGCGCCAGAGTGCAAGCCTCCAATCAGAATTCGGTACAGAGACATAATGAAGCTCGTCGGCCGTACAAATCGACGGCTTTTCAGAAATTTTGACAGCAGCACCGGTGGAGAATGCTCTCAACTTGAAGGAGGGGAAGAGAAGTTTACCTGAAACGGCGGCGGTTCGCCGGAGCATGAGATTAGGGGAGAAGGAGCGGAAAGTGGAGGAGGCGATGTGATAAGCACAGCGAATATCGGTTTGTACCGTCGCCATCGGCGGAGGCGGTTGCGCGAAAGAGCGGGAGCGTCGTCACCGACCAATGTGCTAATTTTATTTTTCTTTTTTGGTGAGTAATTAAAATAAAAGAACAAAGAAATATGGCCATAAAGAGAAAGAGATGGCCGCGTTCACACTTTCGCCTTTGCCTCGCTTTTCCACGTTTTCGGAATCCAGTTGATGGTTACGTGGACTTCCGTATTCTGTACACGTGGCTTCTCGATAGCCAAACACGCAATACTCATGTCGAAAAAAAAAATTCTGATATAAGGGGAAAATAAAGGTATTATCGAATAATGGATAACACATTCATGGCTGCATTAGGAGTGGTGAGGATATGATTTTAATCTAACTCTGAATCCAGTAGATTTTAAATTATTTTGATGCTATGAAGAAATTGAAGAAAAAATTTAAAAAGGAAAAAGTTAAAATTTAGTTGTTGATTGTTATAGGTAGATTTATCGAGATAGGCCGAATCTAAGAGTGTATAGAGATAGGAGGCCTATAGTCTCATGATGAGCTTAAGACGCATGAGAAGCCTAAAAGGGTCTGAGCCTAGAGGAGCCTAAGAGGGAGGCTTTAAAGACTCTAAAGGAGTCTAAGAGAGCTTAAGAGAACCCATGAGGAAGAGAGTCTAGAGAAGCCTAGGATGCATGAGGATAACCTAGAAGAGCCTAAGCGTGATGAGCCTAGGAGAGCCTAGAGAAACACAAGCATGAGTCTAAGCTTAAAAAAGCCTATGCATGAGGAGCCTAGGAGAGCTTGAGCTTAGAGGAACCTAGGAGGAAAGAGTCTAGTAGAGCTCAGAGGACCTATAGAAAGAGCCTAGTGGAGATTGGAGGACCCATGGGAAGCCTAGTGGTGACTTAAAGGACCCATGAAAGACTTCAGAGTGATTTGAGTTTGAAGTCAATTCAAATTTACGACGAACGGGGCATAAAGGAAACAATGAGAATTTGAGTGGATGGTCCACTTAAGCATCAGTTGCATTAGTGGTGTAACCGTCCTACGAATATTAACTCAACAGTTCCAAAATTTATAAGGGGGCAATTACGAGCTAGAAAATCAGTTAGGCTTTACTATCCTATATAAGTTACCAAAGCTATAGGTCGGAGGTATGCCTAAATACTCTACTACTTTCTACTGTCAAGTTACTCACAAAACTCGAGACTGATTTGAGAGTCGAAGTGTGTGTGGCTTGACACTACACTGATGCTTAATCTCTTTTATCTTACATGTGCTTGAAAAATTCTCTCCCATAAAATAAATTTATGGTTGATCCATTTTTGGGCATATTGGTCATTGAACTTTTTAAAACTGGTCTTTTTTTTTTTTTTTTTTTTTTTGAGGTATGAAAAAAATGGTTTATTTAAACTCCATATGGCAACTATTTGGTTTTTTTTTTTTAGTTCTTGAAAATTAAGCCTACAGACATCAATCCATCTCTACTTTATTACTTTATTATTTATTTCCTACCAATGTTTTTAAAAACTAAACCTAATTTTAAAAACTATAAAAATAGTTTTTTTAAAAAAAAATTGGCTTTGTCTTTCAACTCTTTTACTTAAGATAGTTTAACAAATGATTCCAACTAAGAACTCAGTTAGTAGAGCGAATAACTCTTAGATCAAACTTATAATTTATGATGATCACCTTAAATCCTAAGATAGTTTACTCCATAATTAACTTTGATCAAGATTAATCCAAAGAATCAGTTTAATCATCAAACCTAAACAAGATTTGATAAATATAAAAACACCAACTTGATTGAAGAAATACAAAATTTTGAATTAACATTAATATAAGATTTCAAAGAGTATTACAAACTATTTTAAAGACTAATTGGGGTCTAAGGGCAAGAACTCAAAAGTCATAAAAAAATAAATAAATGAAATTGGCAGATATAAGACTTAGGAAATTGAAACTCAATTACATATCAATTGAGAAGTCAAAATACAAAACAAAAAATGTAGAATTTCTCCAAATTGTCTTAAATATTTTCTCTAGAAGACGCCAAACTCGACGAGTACGTTTGACACGGTTTTACAATACGAATCCCAAAGCAATGCAATTTGGACAACCATATCTATTTATAATTTCTGCACAATTTTTTTTGTTCCCTATGTCATCTTCCAAACTATATAACTTTTCTGGTCTCATCTTTATTTCATTTTCTTTGACTCATTCAACTAACATTATAAATAAATTTAGCTAGAGACGTTCTTGTACGTTAGCTAGCCTTTAAAGATGCAATGTAAAAATCTTTCTGAATCTTCTTTGCTTGTTTTTTTTTGTAATAGTTCCTGGAGATACATACGATAAATTAATAGTTGAATTTACGTTATCCTCCTTTGAAGTGGAGATCGTAGGTCTAGGCATTCTATTTTTTCCTAGCCGTGGGAAAGAATGGAGAAAAAGAGGTGGAAATAGAAAATAGAAGAAGAAAAAATAAAAGAAAGAGAGAAGAAGAAGATGATGGAAAAAGAAAAGAAAAACAAAACAAAACGAAGGCAAATAGATATTAAAAATATTGTTTAAAAAAAAAAACTTGTGCAAACATATGATGCTAACTATTAAAAAAAAAAAAAAAAAAAAAAAAAAAATCAACGTGAGCTTGGCTCAATGCATTGACATTCACTTTGTTCTTATTGAAAATTCAAATTTTCATTCATATTTATTAAATTAAGAAAAATAAATGTAAAAGTTTAAAACTGATTTGATTACCGCTTTGTTTTGATTTGTTATTTACAAATATATGTCACATTTCAATTTTAAAAATAGTTTGGTTTTCTTTTAGTGAAAAATAATAAAACAAAAAAGAGACTTATCAAACAATCTTAGTTTTTTTTTTAGAAAACAACAACCAAATCAATGATCAGACATGTTTGAATTTAAAAAATAATTATCAAACAAAATAGTTAAAAGAAAACTAAAAAAAACAAACAATTAAGGTATATTTGATAACAATTATACTTTTAGTTTTTTTTTAAAAAAACAATAGTTTTTAAAACCTGACTTATTTTTAAAATTATGGGTCGAAAGTAGATAAATAAATAAATATAAATTTATTAATAGAAACAATTTTATAAACTATTTCAAAAATTAAAAAAAAATCAAAGAATTATCAAACCAATAAAATATTTATTAGATGATGTCTCAAATCAAAATTTGATTTAAACTTAGTAAACTTTAAAAAAAATTATAGTATTTGATGCATTTTGGATTTAAAATATTCTTAAATTTCCAACTCTACTTTCTTTATCACCGTAAAAATCTTGTTCCATTTATTATTATTTTCTATCTTTGAATAATTCATAGTAAGCATTTGACACTACTTAAAAATTTTCTAATAAATTAAGAGTTCCAAAACAATTCTTTCGCATTTATTTATTTCGATAAGAAAAAAATAAGGAAAAAAAAAAAAAAGAAAAGATGACAGCGGGTCAAAGCATACTATGAATATTGATTGATATTTATTTACAAAGAAATTGGTACGATATTTTTTTCGATTTGGGTCTGATTTTTTGTTTTTTTTTTAATTTAATAGGAGAAAAAATTCGAATTACAAACCTTCTAGTCGATAACACATTGATATGTCAGTTGAGCTATGCTCGTTTTAAGCCTAATAAAGCTATTTTGATAACTATAAAAAGAAATTTGAAATCTATATAACTGTTTTAAATGTACGAGTGTGTTTGGTTTGACATTTTTAAGTGTTTAATTTTTAGAAAAAAATGAAGTTTTTGGTAAATACTCAAAATGATTTTTGAAACATTTTTAAAACGTATATTAAAAGAGTTTAAATAAAATTATTTTTTAAAAAAATATATTTTTTCTATAGTCAATCTAAATAGATCTTAAATCAATCTTTTTGAAAAGTTTTGAATTCATGCATTATATTTAAATTACTATAAATTAAACCTTGTAATTTTATGAGCTGATGTTTGACCTAAATTTTTTAACACAGTGGGATGTTTTTTTAATAAACAATTGCAAAATGTGGGATCCAACTAAAGAGAATGTGTGTTGATTAACCTCATTTTAACTATTATTACAGTTATAGTCTTGTTTGATAATATAAATATTATTAAGTTGACAAATTAAATTTATTTACAATATCCATTTCACTCTCTTTTAGTAATAACTTAATTGGTTAAACTTACTTTAATTATATTTATGTCTATTAGATAATTTTTTTTTTTTTTTTAGTTTTTGAAAATTAAACTAATAAATACAACTTCTAACATCTACTAAATTTCTTATTTTGTTATCTACTTTTTCTTAATATTTTCAAAAATTAAGTAATTTTTTTTTAAAAGTTGCTTTTTGTTTTTCACTAGGAAATCAACTCTTATACTTAAGAAAGATGTAAATTATTGTAAGAAATTGAGAAAAAATAGATTTAATTTTAAAAAACAGAAAACAAAAAATAAAATAGTTACTAAACAAGACCTTAATTTTTTTTTTAAAAAAAAAATCTCATATCATATCCAAATGATTTGGCCAAATCATCCCAATTAATGAAATTCAATTTACAATATTTTGAAAGAATAAATAATACCCCCTTTTTTTTTACTTCTTTAACAACATTGAGATAAAGGGTAGAATATCAACCAAACAAAAAAGTTGCTTGAACTATAGGGAATTTTATGATGATGTCATTTCAAGGAATGATGACGTCAATTACACCTCACAAGGTTGCAAATTAAATTTCCATGTCTATAATTCACTATATCCTTAAAAAAATCAATCACTTTGTACCAATGACAATTGCAACACTCAGATATTTCTTTAAAAGAATTTTTAAAATTTAGGAAAAAAATACTTTTTTTCCCTAAATAAAATGTAAATTTCACATGTAGAATACTACAAATGGTTTTATATGCTTTTGTTTTTGTGAAAATATTATGTCATAAAAAGGAGGGAAAGTTTGAACCTGCCATTAAAATAAGGTTGGAAAAATTAAAGTGAATTTAACATAGATTACAAAAGTCAAGCACAATATTTTGTAACAAGATAATTTACAAACAAAATAACTTAATATCATATGATAACAGCAGAGGTAGTGTGACACACGAAGATTGGTAACCCAGTTCAGTGTAATATACCTACTATTTGGAGGTTGTATGCTCGATTGAAAGAAACTTCACTATATAAAGAGTTTAGAATTACAACAAAATACTTATCTGATAAACTTTCTCTTCAATGATCATTCACGTACAATTTATTTTTTAGATTCAACTTAGGCTTCCGCTCCCCTTAAATTTGAGCTCCTCTCACTTCCACAATAAAGCTCCTCCAAGCTTTGTATGAGATCCCCTCGATATAACGTACTTAATCTCCCCTAGGTGTGAGATCCCCTTACCTTCATAAACAAGTTTTTCCCAAGTTTTGATTGAGCTTCCCTTAATACAACATCAAAAACTTATCCGAGGTTCTCACTTTCTCCAACCAAACCCTTAACATGGAACAAACCAACCAAACCTAATTGATTGATGGAACAAACCCTTAACATGGAAAAATAAAGTTTTTAATCACAATAATACATGAAAATTGAGGCTTAGAGACAATTCCTAAGCTCAAAAGTCTCAGTGCACACGCTTTTCTAATAAGGGGGCTAACCCTAAAATTAAAGAAGACCACAATATATACATGGCTCAACCTTTAAGAAGATCTTCAAGGAAGGATGAAATAATCTCTACAAGAAAAGGAAGGTAGACTACATAATTTGCAATACACGCTAACAAATAAGGAAAAAATATTATGTAGAATCTACCCCGTCATGTAACATTGTGCTTGACATCATGCATGACATGTTGCAAAACATTTTGCTCGTGATAGGAAAGCAAACCAGCAATTTACACTACACATATCAACATATAAAGAAAAAATTCAAACAGAATCTGCATAACATAAAACATGTTGCTGACATAATACAAGACATGGTGCAAAACATGTCACAGAACATATTGCTCAAGTTTTGCCTATAATAAAATTAGTCAATCATATTGTAGTTTCAATTAAATATATTAACCAAAAATGTTCGTATTGGTAATGACAACTTCTTACCACATATCTCAAAAATAATTGTCATGTACTATTTCAGTGAGTTCAGAGGTTCAATTCTCATACTCTATTTGTTATACTAAAAAATAGTAATGATAACATTAATTAAACTTCTAGTAATGACAAAATTGATATTCGTGAAGTGACACACGCGACATAAATTGGGATACACTTTCAATTATTTTTAGGTTAAATTACAAGTTTAATTAGTTCCTAAACTTTTAAATTTGTGTTTATTTAGTCCATGAACTTTAAGAAATATTTGACAAGTCCCTAAACATTCAATTGCATCTATAGATCCCTAGAATTTAAACATCTTTAGCAAGTTCAAACTTTCAGTTCTGTGTTCAATAGTTCCATTAAAAATAATTAATCTATAGAAATATAATTAAATTTATGCATGCGTGTTTTTATATGAATTTTAAAGAATTATATCTATTCAATGATCCATTAAACATAAATTTGAAAATTCAAGAACTTGCTAGATAATTTTTTTTTAAGTTTAGGAACCTAATGTATACAAGATTAAAAGTTCAATCGCGATTTTAAAGTTCATGTCGGACTAAACTTGGATAATTTAACCTTATTTTTATTTTTAATTAATAATGAATAGAAATGTTTGTCTCTTCTTAAGGTGATTATAAGGATAAAAGAAAAAACAAATTGAAGCTCTCTCACTCCCCCATTTACAAAAATTATTTGACCAAGTCCCCCAAACACATCCCCATAAAAAACTCCACCATTTTTTTTTAATTTTAAAAATAGCTTTGAAGCTTTGAATCATTCCTCCTCAAAATTCCCTTTGGATTTTTGCATGTAACAATAATCATGAGGTTGGTTTAGTTATGTTCCTATTACTTTTTTTTTAATTGTTTTTTTCTCTCATTTGGTTGTTTTTAAGGGTATATTTTGTAATTCTTAGATAATGTTTCGTGTAATTTTTTTAAATGAAATATGTCAAAATGGGGTATAACTCAACTAACATATAGATATATGTCAACAATCAAGAGGTTTGTAATTAAAATCCTTCTACTCTTATTGTATTAAAAAGAAAAAAAGAAATATGTTTGATAACCTGCTTGTTCTTGTTTAAAAAATTATAATTCTAGAAAAATTAAAAACAAGAAATTCTTTTTTTTTTTTTAATAACTATTTGATTTTTTTTTTTTTTTTGTTTATCTACCTTTTAAAAATCTTTTTAAAATTTAAGCTAAATCTTGAAAACTTGTTTTTTGTTTTTAGAATTTAGCTATGAATATAAATGTTCCATATTAAAAAAGATGAAAAACATCATTGTAAAAAAATTATAAAATGAAAATAAGTACAATAAAAAAACGGTTATCCTACCAAGTTCAACCTCATTCTGACCATATAAAGTACTCTCTCTCACAAATTCACCCATTTTGTTTAAGGGATTGATTAGATGTAGCCTAAGTTGCGCCTATCTTCATACTTCTTTTCTTTTTTACTCATAATTTTTTTTAAAAATATTTTTTTTAATATGCCACCTGTCACAATTTCATTGGGTGTTGGTTAGGCTACACAAGAGATAGTTGCACCCAATTTTTTTTTTCTTTTTTTTTAAAGCTATCAATAATCTCAAAGAATAAGTCTTTCTTCAATTAAAAAAAATTCCCCTTTGGATTTTTGCCAAGTACCAACCTCTATATATAAACTCTCTCCCTCTCTTATTTCTCAACCCCACTTCCCCTCTATCTTTTCCCTATTAAAAAAAACCTCTATTCTTTATTCTCTTATATCCATTTTTCCATATCAAAATGGATATCATTGCAACCCCATCAGCTCAAAGCTTGAGGAGGCTATGGAGAAGAAGATACCAAAGGTTAGGAAGTGGCAATATTGGCCCCACAAGATCAAGGAGCTTTCGGCTCGGTCGGTTGTTTCGAATGAGAAGACGAGTAGCTCCGAAACTACGGTTGAAAATGTCGTCGCCGTTGAAAGTTCTAACGAAGATTCACGACGCGTATGTCGAAATGATGATGAGGTTAGCCAATAGTGTGGGGAATATGTATGCCATTGGAGCCTTTGGAAATAGGAAGAGGATACCAAAACCTAAAAATCAAGTTCCTCTTGTTTCTTGTGGTGGGGAACAGGTTGATGCTAAATTGGTCTTGGAAATCTATAACAAACTTGCTGCTTCCAAGAACAACTCCACTACTGCCTCTGCTTTTTGAAGCTTATATAATAATATATCCTAATTTTTAAACTTATGATGTGTATAGTTTTAATTGAAATTAAATAAGGTTGTTTTTTGGGGTTTTGGTTTTTGTTGTCTAACATTCCCACAAGAGGAAAGGGATTTGTTAGAAGCTCTTATATACTAAAAGATTTGCCAAAGTTGATTGTTCTCTTGGGAATGAAATGCAAGTGAAGTTCAATTAAGGAGAATTCTTTGTTTTATGTTCGAATTCACCAATATGAAATTGATTTGAGATTTTTTTTTTTGAACAAATATATAATTTTCAAGTAGAAGAACCCCTACAAAGGGATGGAAATAATTAGTTTTAATTATACTTTTAAAAGATAGTGGTTGAACTCTAAAAATTAACTACTATTATTTGGAGATTTGATATCTTGGCTTGTTGACTAAGATCCCATGCCATTCTACTCACCATTTTGGCATAAAGATCCTTTTCATTAAGCCCAGTTTGCCTTTCTTCTCCTCATATCATGTTGCACTTTGTGTTGCTTACTTCAGTTAAACATAAGTTCATCTGAAGCCAGTGTCAACAGTAAACACCGGCTCGATGAGCATGCAGGCCAGCCTCTTTTCTTTAGTAGGTGATGATTCACTACCGAAGTGAAGAAAAGGCTAGATCAAGAAAAGGAGTATTATGAATCCTCTGCCCCCACACATCTAACCTGCTTGTGTGGCTCATCGGTTCATATGCAATAAGAGTCATACCAAAGGCACCCTATGATTTCATTATCAAAAATGAAAAATTGGCTATGGAGATTCCACACGATCAGAAAATTATACAGACACAAAGGAATTCAACAAGAAAGTCATCCCGATCCAATCTATTTTTGGAGTCAACGGTCCAGCCCACTTAAACTGGGCGGCATTTGTGTGCTGCCTGTTTAGGGTGACACCTTGGCCTCAAACACATACGATCATATATGTTCTGACCATATTTTTTGGGTGACACTGACACACTAGTCCTTTAACATGAGATCTCACCATATCTCAACACATTTGGTCATATATGGGGTTTTGTATTTGTTGGCTGGATTTCTGTCATTTGGGTAGCAGCAATATCAATCTTCTTCTTCCATTGCCTCTCCAATATCCAATTATCACTCACACTCTAAACTAACAACCTCCTGCAGCAGTTGCCTGCTTGTTCCACCTTCACTGTGTTTTCTTTGGTTATCAGTGGCAAGCACTGGTTTAGAGGTCCTACAGTTGATAATAATTTCAGAAGAAATGGTACAGTTGATAATGATTTCAGAAGAAATGGTTAATATTATGAGAACTGACTCATATAAAGTAGATCAAAGAAAAGAACTGCAATTCACTACATGATAAACTTATGATCATTGCTAAATATGTAAAGTTTATATGCTAGTTTTCTGCATTTATCCAGTCCTGTACAATTTAAAGGATCAGCGAAGAGAATTCGCTTCCAACAGAATTTTCAACTCTCTATATCTTCCCCTTGTATAATATAACTTCCACTCCCCAACATATAATTGTAGTTTAGTTACTTTCGATCTGCTTCTCGTCCACGTCTCCCGAGAGTGCATCAACAACATGAGCCTCATGATTCTGTAAGTACCAAAAAAGACATCCATTATGCTATGTTGTTTGCAAGGCAGCCAGAACATGAGAGAAGTAAAAACATACTGCACAGAATCTAAGACAATAAGCATTCACATATGTACTTACTTATAGAGTGTTTTCAACTGGAAAGTTCTCTGCATTGTCAATGATAAAACTGTCTGGACCGCTTCTGTTTTCGAGTACATTGTTCCTCAGCCATTCACTGTATTTATCAACATCGCTCAGATTCAAGTCACTAACGAAGTTGTATGGATCATCTTCTAAGACATCTAAGAGATACGCATATTCGGCTAATTGTTGGTTTCCTTGACTTTCAGAAACTGCAGGAAGTTCGTGTCCCCCCTCAACAACATTGTCCAAGTTGATTGAATCGGATAAAGCTATGTCCCTTGACATCAACTGAATCTCGTCTGATGTACCACTACATTCCAGTGCTTCTTGATTTTCAATTTTGAAAGCAGTCAAATCTAGCTGCTGAATTACACCATCAAGAAGATTGTTTGGGAATTGAGTTTCATCAAATACAGAAGAAGCTACCTCTGGAGTCATTTTAGATACATTTGGGAAGTTCAACTCAGATGTTTGAACATCCCCTCCTATGAGAGCAAATTTCCCACAATTGTCAGTGCGGAAAGCACTCCCTTCCTTTTGAAATGTTTGAATATTATCAGGGCATAGTCCAACTTCCTTATTGATGTTATATGAAACTGAATCATAATTTGAGCCAACATGCTGAAAATTGTGGTTAAGCATTCTCATATCACAATTTACAAAGTTGCTAACAGGCAGTCTAGGACTATGCAGACCTTTAGGCGCAATAAGTTGGAATCTTTCACCCCCTAAAACAGAGGTCAAACCTACATTTGAAAATCTGCTTGTCTCATGGTGCTGCTGCAGCAGCGGGGGAAGTTGGGTCTCGACTGAGAAATTGGATTTGGATGCTTCCCTCCTATTAGGTAATTTATTTTCTCTCCTACTTTTGATGCATTCTACTTGAGCTTTGTATTTCTGATAGAATGATAGTACATTGTTAGAAGAAATCGTATACTATAAGAAATTATATGAGGAATGCATAAGATAGGTTTAACAAATCATTATTGTATTCAAACAAGGAAAGCTTGAGAAGATCTTCTACAATGTTTTTGCTAAGAAGGAAAAAGGAACTTCTAATTTGACTTTAAAATATAGAAGGGTATAAAACAACATAGAAAACAGTTACAAGCAACAATAAAGGATGACATGTGATTATTTTAAAAAGCTGGGTTCAAAATCAGATCACTTCTTTGTTGGACTTGGGAGGAGAAGGATGAGTTTCGGGATGCCAAAACTGGGGTTCAGATTCAAACAACTAAACTCCAAATTCTATTTTATGAAGGCAAGGAAATCAAGCAAAATGAACAACCGTGTCTGCGATGCTAGCTGAAACAGTGACTGGATCAAATTCCTCATTGATTCATAACTAATAACTAAAAACTAAAAAATACATAATATGCGAATAGTAAACAAACTTTTTTTTGTCTTTTGGGACGAGGCAAATAGTAAACAAACTTTTTTTCCCCTTTTTCGGATGAGGCAAATTGTAAGAAAACCTAATAGAAGAATACCTGCAGGTGGTTTGCAACCTGGCGCAGGGTCAAACATGGTTCATTCATCATCTTCAGTATGAGTTTTGGGCGAGCTTCAAGATCAGAGAGAAACATAATAAGGATAATTAGACATGCATGATTTGAATTCAAACGTAAACTGACTTGCTAAAAAATGGTAAGCACTAACTAAGCAATATTAATGACTTCAGAAAAAATGGAAAAAAAAAAAAAAAAGAAAGAAAAAAAATCCCCTGAGAAAGGTGAAATTACATTTATCACCTAGCTTGTTAAGGGCATCTGTGAACTTCCGACGTCGTTCCGCATTCCAAACGACACGTGATCTGCTATCACTGGCAATATAATATTCCTTCCTTCTTTCATGATCCTCATCAATTCTTGAAAATCCAAACTTGGTAGGTTCTGAGTAATATTTAACTTTCTTTTCCCTGTTTATTCCTTCTATGTCATCAGTTAATCTCTTTCCTCCAAAGTAAGACCCAACCAGGCTATCATGCGATACAATTTGCTTACTCTTCTCTGTTTCTTTATAGTTCACAGGTTCATAATTAATGCAACAATTATTATTATAACTAACTGCAGCGGCAGATCGAGACAAAACAACAGCGTCCGCAATTTGGATACCTACAGATTCCTTTCTAGGTTTGGCTTTTTCTATACAATTTGCTTTATGGGTTTGTTTGGTTATGTTTCTGTTCCATCGATACACGTGTTGCCACACATATTTGAGATCATCCTTGGAAATAGGTTTCTGAAGAAAATAGCATGCTCCTTCTGCCAATGCTTTCGTGGCCACACTCAAGTTCATCCCCGAGGACATAACTGCCAGGCAACAAAGAGCTTGAGAATAATGAAAACTCAAAATTGTATGAGATAATTATGCAAAATTGAGCTTACAAATGACAGCAATATTCATCTTAAGGAGCACGTGCAAAAACAAAAAACTGTCCATATCAGGCATGCTAACGTTAGCCATGACAAGGTCGAACCGGTCACCTTTTTCCTGAATCATTGATAGAGCAATAGATGCTAGTTGAGTGGTGGTAACTGAAGAATTGTAAAAGGAGGGGAAAAAATCAGTTAGAAAATTTTTATGTCATATGATTGAGTTTTCATTTCTCTAAATAAAACTAACCCAAGCTGTTTCAGAAAATTGCTCAAACGGATCAGATAATAATAGTAAATAAAGAGGATATGCACATCGAGATCATGGAAAAGGAAAAACAAAAAATTATAGCTAAATGGATATATTACTGTAATTAGACCAATAAATCAATGAACAAAACAAAACAATTAGACTTCAAAGAAAAGAATCAATGTAGACCAGAAGCACACAGAATTGGTCTTGTTACAAACTTAAACTAGGAAATCATTTAGATCTTGTACTTTTATTCTCTGAAGTCTGAATTTACGCTGATTCAGAAAAAGAAAGAAATTGAACAAAAGAGATCTCACTCTATCATTAAGCAAAATATCCTTATATGGAAACGTAATATAAAGTAAAAGCATCAGGCGGAACTTCCATTCAAATCATGCAGCTAAGATAAATTATATTCTCGTTACAGAGAGGAATTGGAAGATAAATTAAGAAATTAAGTTAAATTCTTTCCATCTCCCTACTTTTTCAGTTTGAGTAGTTGTAGGTCCATCACAACAATAATTCATGACAATTTTCTTTAAACCCCTTCATAAATCTGCCACTAAAATGCATTGGATTTCTTTCAGGATTGCACATGCACATTACAACATGTTTCCAGATACAAAGAGAATCATAACACTAGCATTAGACTGTTGCTTAACACATTAGAATTAGCCATTAGGGTGACGAAGGAGAATAATGGAAAGACTGTGATGCACTGTACCATTGTAAGCCTGTTGCTCAAGCAATGAAGCCAAGTGCTTGAGAGAGAAGGGGTCATGATCCACAAGCAAGATATGGAGATTTTTGGCAAAGCTAGGGAGAGAATCAGTGACCCAATAACCCATTTCCTCCATTACCCACAGAGATAGTCTGAAAAGTGGAGGTTAGACTTCTAGATGTGGGAGACACTGAGAGAACCCAAAAAGAGAAGAGACAAAGCTAAAAGCTCAACATGCACAAACACAGAGAGAGAGAGTGAGAAGGAGAGAGTCATTGACGGTGCCTAATGAAACGGGGCTTCATCAAGGCTAAACAAAGAAAGAAGCTGGCAATTACTCAATGGGTAAGAGAGACTGAGCTGAAAGAATCTTAGTCTAAATTCAAATTTATATCCACGGTTCAAGTAATTTCACAAAATTGGGAACTTCCATAAGAAACAAACAATAAATAAAAAAGAAGAAACAACAATCATAAATGGAAAGACATTAAATTAAAGGAAGTAGGATCTTACATTTGTGAGCTTCCAAAAGGGATTTGAACAAGAAGGAGGCAAAAGGGGGGGTTGAATAGGCAACACATTGCACTACCAGGAGCAAAAATTTCGAAGGGGACATTCATCAAACACGTAGAGGGCAATGACAAAATGGGGTTTGTGGGGATGAGTTTCAATGGCGAATGCTTTGTGGGTACACGAATCTGAGGCAAAATGACACAGAGGGGCACTAGGGTTGTGGGTGGGGGAATACAGAATACAGAATTTGCCCATTTTGGATGGATAAAGTTGAACAAGCTCCGATCTTTTTTGATGATCGCCATGACTGTAAAAGGACAGAGGAGGGGAAGGAGGAGAGGGTAGCCCCCCCCGCCCCCACTGGGTCTGCCCTCCGACCATTCGTTTTCTGGTTCTTCTGTCTCTAATCTCCATTTCTCTGAGGCGTTACATGCACTGATGCGCTGCATTTCCCTTTTGAGCTTTGACTTCCTTCTCTCTCTCTATCTCAAATTTCTGTGTCGTTGTCCATAGTTTTGGCTCTTTTGAGGAGCATGCTTATCTTTTATCCAACTAGTGAATGTCTCTATTTGAAGGCCAAATTTCAACATTAATGTACTTTTTGTTTTTTTTTATATCAATCACAAAATTAAAGTAGTTTTTAAATAAAAATTCAAAAGAAAAAAAAATTAAAATATCATTTTAGTTTGGAATTTTTTAAAAATAGAAAAATAAGAAAAATTATTTATACAAAATAGCAAAATTTTTAGATAGTCATGATAGACTTTAATAGACTTAGACGTTGATAGAAGTCTATCAGGATCTATTTATCAGTTTTTTTTTTATCAGTTTTTTTTCTATAAATAGTTTGTGAAAATTTTTCTTTTAATTTCTGTATTTTGAAGTTTGTTTAATTTTAATATTTATACGTTTAAATGTGTAGCTTTAGTCATTGTACTTTCAATAAATCTTAAAATTTAGGGAAATTTTCACAAATAGAAAAAATGTCAAACTATTTACAGAAAATAGCAAAAAAGAACACTAATAGATATTGATAGACTTTCTATCAGCATCTATTAGTGATAGACTTCTATCATTTCTATCACTGATAAACTCTGATAGATTTCTATCCGCGTCTATCATAATTATCTAAAAATTTTGCTATTTTATGTAAATAGTTTCCCTTATTTTTTTATTTTTAAAAATTTCCCTAAAATTTAATTCTCATGCTTGTTTATTGTTGATTTTTCAATAACTTTTTTGTTAATTTATTAGTGTTTTCACTATAAATTTTGAAAACATATTCTCATATTATATTTCCTTGTATGAAAATTATTGTTATTATTTAGTCAATTTCGATTAAAAGAATTAACTTTGAGGGATTAAATTTAAGATTTCTTGAAAGTACAAGAACTAAAATTGGACATTTGAAAGTATATAGACTAAAATTAAACAAACATCTAAATATAGGGACTAAAATGGTATTTTAACCAATAAAAATACAAAAATAAGTTATGACCTCTTAGGTAGGGATGGCAAAATTTTATGTAGACTCGAGTCTTTGTGGGTCCCTAACCCAGTCACGTTGGGAATTTTTTATTTGATTGGGTATGGAAGTCATATTGGAAATTTAACATAAAAGTATATACAATTTTAATATATTTGTTGAGTTTTAAATAATTTATAATAAAAAAAAATAGTTGTTTTCAAATATAGAAAAATGAGTCAAATTATTTATATATAAAAATATTTTTCCTGTCTATGAGTGATAGATGGTAATAGACTTCTATCACTGGTAGATAGCAAAGTTTTTCTAGAATTTGATTTTTTTTATTTATAATAATTTTCCATAAAAAAATGTAATTGTCCCGAGTTTTGATAAGTTAAATGTTTAATATATTTATTATGTTCTTATATCTAAGCTTTGATGTTAAGAGTTTAGATAATTTGGTTGTGTTTAGAAGATCTTAGTTGGTACAAGTTTTGATGTTATGGGTTTAGGGTTTTGATGTTATTTTTATTCTATAAGTTTAGTTGTTTCATTGTTTTTGGATTCAATAACTTTAGTATTCTTTTTCATCATAAGCTTGTTATTGATTTTAATTTATTTTTCATAGGTATTTTGGGATCAATGTAACAACTGCTTTTCAAGATTATGATGATTTGCAGCATACAAGATTTTAGGGTTGTAAATGGAGGTTAAAATGACCTTAAGAAATGATAGATTGAACCCTTACGTTTTGCTCCATTCGATATTTTCCTTTTATTCACGAGATTGTCACTTGTTTTTTTTCCTTTTAAATATTTTTATTTTCAACTTACATTTTCTCTTTAAACATGTTATCTTTCTCCTTTAGTTCAATGAAGTTTGTTTTATCTTTATACTTTTCATTTTGAGCTAAATGGCTTTTGCGTTTCAATTATGTGAATGTCTTAAAAGATGAATTAGCTTCACAATTGTGTTTGTGAGTTTGCTTGAATTGTCTACCTTCGGAGTTTGATGCTTCTGAAGTTAAGATCAATCGTAGGTCTAAACTGATCATCAATTAGACCTACATTTTAGGTTTAACTCAATATTGAAAGAGTTGAGTGATAAATAAATTTCATAAAACCGATGTAAGATAAAATCTTTGATATAGAATTTCATTGTTTGACACTAGATAAGGCAACACACATAGAGGCAAGAGAATTGCATGCTTATTCATTTAAGTTTTAATTGACCATAGAAATATAAGTTCAATTGCTTAGGCTTTTAAAAGTACTTTAGAATAATTAAAGACGGTATAAAAGGTAAATTTGTTTTACTAAAGCTTTAGATAGACTGTGTTAGGTTTGCTAGCGCAATTGTAAGCACTTTTTCATACTTAGGCAAAATCATAATTGGATTCCCTTACCATTTGACATATTTGCAACTCTTTTAATTGAGTTTTTTACTTCTTTAAAATACAAACTGACGATTTTTACCCCACAATAACTCTTGTTGCACTTTGATAGAACTTTACTAACAACTTCATTTATACCTTCGTATATTCATTTGCCACTAGTGTGTATGTATCTATATATATATATATATATATATATATGGATATTTTCAAATATAACAAAATAAGTCAAAATATTTATAAATATAGCAAAATGTCGTCCATCAGTGATAGATAGTGACATCTTGCTATATTTGTAAATATTTCTAATAGTTTTGTCATTTAAAATAATTACTCTAATATATATACATTTGTCAACTAGTATATATACCTTCGGATCTTCATTTGCCACTAGTATATATATCTTGATATATATGGATATTTTCAAATATAGCAAAATAATCCAAAATATTTAAAAATATAGCAAGATGTTACTGTCTATCAGTGATAGCTACACAGTGACATCTTGCTATATTTTTAAATATTTTCAACAATTTTGCCATTTAAAATAATTACTCTAATATATAGTCAGAATCGTGCCTATACTCAACGACAACAATAACCTTGGCTAGCCTCACTTCAATTGTGCATGTATTTCGATGAGAGGTCGAATGGGGAGAAGAGGGTTCAACATTGTTTGTGGATGGAAAAAAAAAACTAGAAAGAATTGAAGTGAAATGCAAAATTTAGGTTTTTTTTTTTTTTTATGTGTGATTATGGAAAGAGAGGGACAATTTTAAAAAGGTTACAACAACAATGTTTAAAGAAAAAAAAATAGATAGGTCATTAAGATTTTTTTTTTTTTTCCTTTTTAACCATATGTAGGATAGGGGTCAAACTTTTTACCTTGAAGTTGATAGTACATATGTGATGTCGTTTTGGTGATCTAAATTTATCTATATGTTTGTCCTTTTTATAGATTATGACTTGAATGTGTGTTGTTACATAACCCATCGTGTAAAATATATGGAAGATTATTTACTAGTCATTGCAGTTTTAAAGTGCAAACCATTAAACAAATTTAATTTATAAAATAAGAAATTTAGGAAAAGAAAACCGAAAAATGAACTAAAAAAAGGAAAAAAAAAACTTTGATGATGACTGGGTTGCACCTATAAAATGCAACCTATCTAGTTACTCAATTAAAAAATTTCATGTGGTAAATATTTTTTTCTTTTTAAAGAAATTGAATTATTATTATTATTTTACTATTTTACAAAGGAGGGTCGCATGATATAGGTGTGTATAATATAATAAATTGTATAGCAGACATTAAAACAACATAAAATCATTTTAAGGATTTTAAAGTAATTTAATACAATTTTAGTCCGAGAGAAAAAGAATAATTACAAATATAAGCCAAAGTAAGCATAACTCAATTACATAATAGACATATTAGCAGCAAGAGGTATTTGATTCGAATCCTCCTACTAAGAAAAAGAACATAAATGATTGAGAAACATCTCAAATTTAGTCCTTTTCTTAGCATTTTTTTAAAATTTAGAAAACAAGAAACAAAAATGATTATCAAACAAGTCGATGCCTTAAAAAATGAGAAATGAGAACGTTATTAAACATGTCTTTTAAACTTTCAAATTTGTGTCAAGAAAGCCTATATGAACTTTACAATTTTGTGTACACAAACTACCGTCTCAAATCATCATATTCTATCATATCCGAAATGTGTGATTAACGATCTGGGCACTGTCTCGGAGAGAGGCTCGGTGAAATAGACATGTCTGTGAAGATGCGGACTACCTGCACCTGGACAGAAAGACCCTATGAAGCTTCACTGTTCCCTGGGATTGGCTTTGGGCCTTTCCTGCGCAGCTTAGGTGGAAGGCGAAGAAGGCCCCCTTCCGGGGGGGCCCGAGCCATCAGTGAGATACCACTCTGGAAGAGCTAGAATTCTAACCTTGTGTCAGGACCTACGGGCCAAGGGACAGTCTCAGGTAGACAGTTTCTATGGGGCGATTTCATTCTTGAAACAAAACTCTATTTCATCTTTTATTTCATCTATTTCATAATTGAAATAGAAGTAGATACACATGTTACACCACGATTTTGAATCAAAAGAGATATCCAAGAACATATTGAACAAAAAGTTGAAATTTTAAAGATTCATTAGACCCAAGAAGTTAGGAAACTAAGTTGTGAAATCCACTCCTTGTTTTAGCCAAAGAATTCGTGGGTCCCATAACTAAAAGACATCAATTAATGTCTAATTAAATCTTTAAATTGTGGATTCAGATGTTCACAACTTCTTGAGGTTCACAATATAACTCTTTGCCCCAAACGCTCCATAATGGTTGTTTGATATGGTTATATTTATCCAAAACTAACGACAATGGTTTTTTTAACTCATTTTGGAAGTTCAAGGATAAATTAAGGATATATGGTATAATTTAGCCTTTTTCTTTCCTCTCAATTTTGAAACTCATTTCTAAAATTGTGTAAAAAATTTTAGAGCAAAATGCAAAAACCACCTCTGAAATATGGTAGTAGTTGCAATTACACTCAACTTTCAATTTTAAAAATTGAGTCTTCAAACTTGTATGAGTGTTAAAATTGCATCAAATTGGACCTTCAAACTAACGTAATTGTATAAATTGTAACATTTGTATAAATTTGAGGGTTCAATTTTTATCATTTGTGGGTTCAATTTCTATAATTATTGTAAGTTTGGGGTCCAATTTTAACATTTGTAGAAGTATAGGGCCCAATGTTTATAATTGAAAGTTCGAGAGTATAATTGCAACTACTACCATACTTCAAGAGTGGTTTTTGTAATTTGCCCAATTTCTTAAAACAACAAAAATCAAGTTTGTTGTTTCTAATTAATGTTTTCAATTTTTATTAAAACATAAATAAAACTTTTTATGACAATATGTAGGATGATTAATCGAACCTCTAACCTTGAGGTTGAAAACACAAATTTTATGAGAATAGAATTATGTTGATTTTAGGACAATTTTCACATATAGAAAAAAATATCAAACTATTTACATAAAATAGCAAAAAAAAAAAAAATTGATAGACTTCTATCAGCATCTATAAGTGATAGACTTCGCCATCATTTCTATTACTAATAGACTTTGATAGACTTCTATCCGCGTCTATTACAATTATCTAAAAATTTTGTTATTTTGAGTAAATAATTTCACTTATTTTTCTATTTTTAAAAATTCTAGTTGATTTTAGTCATTAAAAAGATTTATAAAATGCATAATAAATATAAACATGAAAATTTGAGATATTATGCAACTGACACACACAGCCCAATTTACCCAACCACCCTCTGAATCTTAAAAAAAAAACATAATAATAAAATAAAATTATGCAAATAACTATTTTTGAATAAATAAAAATCATAACTATAAACAATAATTACTTAAATTATTTATTGATCAAGTTTTGGCTAGCTGTCTCATGCAGATATCTTAACCTCTTACATTCACAATTTCAACAACCGCTTACATGGATTAGCATGCCCAAACGGTTTTAAAAATGAAAACCAAACAAAATTCTCTTTATTTCTAATTTTATGTTAAAAATATATTTTTAGTCTCCTCTAATAATATTTTCATCTTTATACTTTACCCCTATAATGATTTAGTTCATATTTATCTTAAATAGGTTAATAATTGAGTCCTTGATTTTTAAGAATTTTGTTACATAAAAATGAGTCTATATAAATATAATTCAACTAATTATTATTGTATTGTAACTTCCACTAAAAGATAACAAGTTTGAATTTCTATCCATTTTGTTTGAACTAAACAAATAATAGTAAATAAATTATCTATAGATTAAAGTTAAACCATCATAGATTGATCTAGTGATAGTGGGAATATAAAAAAAAAAAAGAAAAAAAAAGGCTAAAGGCTAAGGAATCATGAGATCGATCTGTTACGACTCCAAGTCTCGAAGCGTATGGCTTGCCAACCCTGTGACACAATACATTGTGGCCACCTACCTATGATTTAGTATCTTACCATTTCCTCTATTACTCGTTTGTGTTATATGTATAACTCATGGTACTTCGCGGCGCTCGAGGCTACAGGGTCCAGATCGAGCACCACTCGACTATTTTTCAATTGTTATATATTCACTAGCTAGGCTGGTTAGTTTGGAATTAAAGGTTCTGACTTTTCTCTTTTGGGATGTACGTTTTCCAATACTGCCTCTTAGATATGCATTTGTTGTATAGGAGCCTAAAGATTGGATCAGTTTGGTGTTTGGAGCTTAAAAATAAGAAAGCAAACATTTTTTAACCATTCCCAAATATTTTTGTTGTAGAACAAATTTTGGTAATTGTTTTCTATAGTTTTAACATCTAATATACCCTTTTGAAAATCTTTATAGATAATTTAGTGTTATTTGAAAATAATTCTTTGACTGCACAAAATTGTTTCGTTGGGATAATTTCTTTTTAAGAAACTTTTTGAGAAAGGAAAAGGGGATCAAGTAGTGCCTAGCCTTGGCATCAATGTTAAATTAATATAAATAGTTTAAAAATATATATATAAACCCCTTTGAATGAATATATTTTCCCTTCCATTATTCTTTTAATCGTCAATATTGAATAGCTAAAATGATGGATGAACTCCAATTAGCATAATGCTTATACCATTAACTTCAAATCAGATGTTTGATTCTACCATCCAAAATACTGTCAAAGAATCTCAAGAATAAATTTTCTAATTAATTTTTTTATTAGCATGTTTTTTTGTTTCTCGAGTCTTTGATCCAATATTAAAAGTCATACCAAATAAAACATTTAAATTATAAAATGTTTTTTTTTCTTCTTATTCTAACAACTGTATAGGCGAAAATTAAATTATTGACCTTATCAAAGATTCAAAGCTAATAGATAGCTTATTTATTACTCTATATTTGAATTGATGTATATTTCTCTTTACTGTTTAATCGAAAAAGACGTGTTTGTTACATTTTTTCCTAAATCAAAAGGTTAAATGTTATGTTAATCCTCACCACTTTAAAGTTTATCTTAGGAAAGAAAATATCATTTTGGTCTTTGAGATTTGGTTTAAGTTGCAATATTGGTTCATCAATTTTAAGCTCAATAATTTTACTCTTGAAGTTTACTTTAAGTAGCACCTTTAATCTCTCCTTGTCAGGTTTTTCGTTAATTTCTATTGAAAAACCAACACGATACATTTTTTATTAAAAAATATTTTTGTAACATTATTAATTATTTTTTAATGTATATATTTTTTCACCATCATTGTCATCTTCTTTTACACCATTCGTCGTCGGCAGTCTATATGTATTGATTATTCGAGTTGAATTCCCAATTATTCAAAGAAAAAAAGGAAAAAAAAAAAAAAAAAACTAAGGCAACCCCTAAAATGAGATCATTGAATGAACCAAAGAGTTTCACCAAACAAATTTGATGTGTGATTTAGATGTGGGATCTAAGAAGAGAAGGAAAAAAAACATTGGAGAAAAGAAAATCCAAGTTTGTTAAAGTTGTAATACATAAGCAAACTCCATTTTTATCTCCAACAAAAAAAAAAAAAAAAAAAAAAAAAAAAAAAAAAAAAACCCTCTAATCTAATCAAACTCCCAATTATCTTCCTCATATAGCTTATTTTCTAATCTACTGTTAAATTTATTTTTTTGTTTAAAAAAAAAAAGAGAAAAAAAAGGGGCTCACCACACCTCCAAATTAATCCTTCTCTTTTAAGCCTTAAATAATAATAATAATAATAATAATAATAATAATCCTTCTCTTTTAAGCTTCTAATTGAAGCAACATAATCTCATCATCAAATGCTTCCCTAACCGCAACCTGACCTTCCACGGTTCTTCCTTGGGCCCCTCTCAAAATTCCTCTATTTTTCTATTTCACGTAATGAATATTCCATTTTGTAGTAATTATATAATAACATAATTAAATTGTTCTATTTGTGCTAAATACTATAATGCAAATTAAATTACATTAATGCAAATTAAATTACATTAAATTCCTTTTGTCGATTTAACTTCGACGTATTTGATAACAATTTCGATTAATTATATATATATATATATATATATATATATATTAAATTTGACCTAAGTTTCAATATCATTTTTAAAGAGTAGATAGTTGACGTATGAATATAACTAGATATATTAGCGGTATGTTGTGAAATAAATTCAACTTTTTTACTATTAATAGAAATATCACGAAGGACTAAAAAAATTTTAAAGCAAATCTTGGTGTCTAAAGCAAAATGAGTTAAAATATCATTTTGGTCAATGTATTTTAAGAGATTATTTTAGGACGATAAAGAGTAAGGAGATTCATACCACAAATTTCTTGATCACTAACACATTTTACATGTCCTTTGAGTTAGTCTCACTTTGAGTACATATACTTTAAAATTTGTGTTGTCTTAGTTCATTTATTTTTAACTATCTTAATTTAATGTCCACACTTTAATAAATCTTAAAATTAGTCGTAGTAAGGAGTCCATACTTATTTCAAAACTAAATTAGTGAAAAGTTAATCTTATTGTATTTGTTTTATCTTAAATGAATATTTTTATTATTTATTTGATAAAAATTAATCTTAAACCAATAATAAAGAAAGATTGGTTGATTGCCCACAAAGTCTTCCTGAATAAATTTCAAAATATAAATACCAAAATGAAATTTTGATCCAAGCATTTGAAATATTGATTTGAAAAAAAATGAAAATGAAGATTTAAAGCAAAAATAAGTTTTAAATGTTTTTTTCTTAGATAATCCTACCATAATTATTTATATTTCAGCGTTCAAGCTTCAATCAATTGGATATACTTGAACTAAAAAAAAATGATTTTACTTCAGTTCTATCATCTATGATTACTTTTTATATTGACTTAAATTTTTAATTGCGACAAAATCCTAAATCCTACCACTTTTTTTTTTATTTATTTTAATTTTGACAAAGGAAAATTCCTACCACAATTGATTTCCCACGTTTTCTTAAATAAAAACGACATTTAAATTGACTTGGTAACTTTTTTACTTGTGAACAAGGAAGAGAATTTGTTCTAATATGCCCCAGATAAATGTGATATAATCTTATTTTATTGTTGCTATTAGATTATTTTGTTATTATATATTAAATATTATCTTGTCAAATTTTATTTTAGTTGAATTTAATTGTCAATTTGAGCATACCAGACATTGATTATTCTCTGGAAGATTCTCACTAAACTTATAATAGAAAAATTATAAATTCCAAACAAAAAGAATTTAAACAAAATAATCAATGTATAATATGGTAAAAGCAAGGATTAAAATGTTGACGTAGACAGAATATCGAACTCTTAATTTTATAGAAATATCGATAAAATATCGATGCCAATGAATATTTATGAAAAAACCAACAAATTTAATTTTTTTAAAAATATATTTTACACTTTAGTAATGAATTAAAATGCTTATCATTTATATTGTAATTACCTTAAATGTTGTTTTTAAATATAGAAAAATGAGTCAAACTATTTACAAAAATAGAAAATTTTCACTGTCTATCAACGATAGAAGAATTTCTATAGTTCAAGCATGAATTAAAATGCTTTTCATTTATATTATAATTACCTTAAATGTTGTTTTTAAATATAGAAAAATGAATCAAACTATTTACAAAAATAGAAAATTTTCACAATGCTTGAGCTATAGAAGTCTTCTATCGTTGATAGATAGTGAAAATTTTCTATTTTGTAAATAGTTTGATATTTTTTATATTTATAATAATTTTCCTTACATTAGTGGCATTTTTCTTTTAAAAAAAAATATACATTAGTGACATTTTCTTGCTATTTTTTGTATCACATTTCATATATTTTTTTTACGATACTATGAAAATATCGATTCATCTATTATATCGATAGAAATATTCAACAAGAATTTAATACCACGAGTGAGTAAAGGGGTGTTTGGGCCCCAACTTATCTTGAGAAGGGTGAGTTATTGTAGCCGACCCAATGTTTGAGTCTCCTATTATAATAGTTGAAGATTCCAGTTATCATAACTCACACTTAACTATAGTAAAACTATTTGAAAATCTTCACTGTCTACGGCGTTTACTATTTTATATTCATTCTTTATGTTTATTTGCAACTCATACTAAATTAGTACTCACTCCAGACATAGACTATTATAACCGAAACTAAAATAATTTGCTTCTAAGCACATATCATAATAACTAATTCAGCATTACAAATAGCTACAAGATTATGACTTGAGATTGAGCCCTTTTTTTTCTTTCTATGGAGAAATTATTTGTGAAGGGAAAAGAAAAAGGGAAGGCAAATGAGGGAAGGAAAGGGAAGGTGTTGAGGGGTAGTATCGTAATTAGAAGTAAAAGGAGAGGGTATTAAAGTAAAATGGAAGTAGAATTTTTACCGGTACGGTAATGGGAGTTCCTTCAGTGACGCATAACGGCTTACACTTGATTGTCATGTTCCTCCTCCCTCAGCTGATTCCCTAATTTTGCACCCTCAACAAAAATCTAATCACCATCAAATCAAATTTTAATCACACGGTCCATATTTAATTACAATTGTGGACCCCACACTATAAGCTACCCTTTTTGTTTAATTGGCTGTGTAGAAGAAACGAAACGAAGCTATCATTACTATTATTCTGGCTAAATTACAATTTACTCCCTCATTTTTAAGTTTTTTCTATTTTTATAAATTTTAACACCTCTTTTAAGCTTTTAATTTAATTTGGTGTTTAATAACATATTTCATAAATTTAAAAAATTTTAAATATTAGATATAAAAGAACCCTATAATTTTGTATTTTGTATTTAATAAATTTTTTAAAAGTTTGTAAGTTTGAAAGTGGATTAAATATACACAACTTACAAAATTAGTGACTAAATTTGTAATATAATAAAGTTAAGAGGAAAAAAAATATTTTAAAATGTTTAAATTTCTACAAAATAATAGGTAGAGGACTAGTAACCCAAAACCATAAGAATTATCCAAAATTAAACATAAACCTTCAAAAAAGAGAGGAAAACTCAATTAACAATGGTTTTAAATCACATTGCTTCTTTAACTTTAGTCTAAACATGCTATTAAATTTGACCCCTACAGCTAAGCATAGATATATTTTATTTATTTATATTTTTTCCTTCCCCCTTTTGCTTTTACAAATCAATTCAATTCATGTATGATTTTAGTTTGATGAATTAAAAAATTGTTTCGGAACTTTATCTGAAGAATATATTATTAATGAAAAAAATTGAATCACCACACAAATAAATAAATAAAAATCCTTTAAAACTAAATATTAAAATATTAACCAATACATCGATATAAAAACTAATCAATATATCAAATATCTTTTATAAATATACATAAAACATAAAAAAAATATCATATTATTAATCCAATTTATATACGATGAGTTAAATTAAAGAAAAATGAAATGAGAAATATAGAATAGTTTTGCAGAATAATAATAACAATGTAAAAAATAACAAATTTGCAATTTGGAGTAGTAAGAAATTTGTGTACTAGGTACACGAGTTTACCAATTGATTTTTGTGGAATTCATGCACGACGTCTGTTATTTTCATGACGCACACATGACATATCTGTTGTTCAGGTCATGTAACTCATGTACGTGGTACACAATTTATAACTAAATTATGGATGTGGTATACGATTCTAAATCATGTACTACGTCCACGTTTTATTAACGTACTCATTGTAGGGTACACGATTTATCTAATTATGAGAATAGTTTCATGTTAACATATTTTTGTAATTAATTATTTAAATTACATTATTAAAAAAAATTCTAAGAAAATCTACAGTTAAATTGAAAAGTGAAAACAATTTAATTATTAATTTATATCCATAAAATTGAAAGGTTGATATCAATATTTTAATTTGAATCAAATAAACCAGACCGGACCGAACCAAATTGGTCGAGATTCAAACCAGTTGGAGAAGGGCAATACATGTCAAAAGCGAACGAGAGCTTCGAGGTTTTAACTACAGCAAACGTTTCTGTTAGAAAATCAGTTTTCTTCAGAACCGCTTCGATTTATTAATATATATATTTTTTTCATTTTGCATTTATTTTTCTATTTTTCTAGTTATTTTATTTTATTTTTCTCTCTGGTTTTAGCTCTGTTTTCCCTCCATTTCCGACTCCCCCAAATATTCTTCCTATAAAACCACTTCATCTTCTCCATTCCTCAACTCTCTATTTCTCTCTTTCTCTCTGCGTGTTCTTTGCCGATTCAGGTGAGTTCTTCATTCATTTTTCGGCTGATTATCACATTAATGGATGCTACTCTTTCCTCTGTTTAATCATCACTTTCATTAATTAGTATTTCAACTTATTTGATCCTCTATCCGTGATGTTTTCTGTTTGCATGTTCTGAAACTATATCGATTGAATTACAGATTACTGTTAATTGTTGAAAATATTCTCGATCGATCATTTACCTAATTAATCTGTTTCTTGAATGCTTGCTTTGGATTTTTTTAGTCTCCGTCTATCTCTGTTTTGTTTTTCCTGTTTTGGTGGAACTGATGGAAAGAAATCGAGAACTGTCTGTTGATCGTATGCTTATTGAAGTTTGAGATCGGAAAGAAAATTATCTGTGATCTTTCTTTTTGAAGGTTTGAGTTCGGATCATCGAAATGAGCTAATTATTGAATCCGTGATTGTATTTGGTGTTGTTTGGTTTACTGTTACTGAAGAAATTACGGGAACATGGTTTGTGAGTAGTTTGATTAATGCGTATTGAAATTTGCAGTTGAAATGCACAAAAGCACCACTTCTGCTTCGAATACTATTGCTGCTGCGACCACTATGTCATCGTCGTCGCAGCTCAAGTCGCAGCTTCAAACAAACGATGTTTATGCTTCCCTCTATAATTCACCAATCTTTGCTCCAAAGCAATCCGTGCCGGTATCTCTCCCATTGACTCTCTATGGTGACTCGACTCACGCGGATTCAATCTCCTCTTCAAAATCGATAAACAACCACCTCTATCAAACCCGCGTCGTACAAGATCACCAGGAAATGGTCAATCGCCATAGCCTCTGTCTCACTCATCTTCGGGAAGCAACCGAAGAAGCCGATGCTCTTCGACAAGAGAATATCCACCTCAGAAGTATTAATCACGAGCTTAGCAAACACCTCAGCCTCCTGATCCACGCTTCGGTTCAGAAACAGTACGGCACCTCTGATCAAGCTCCTCCGTTTAATTTTGTGGAAGGATTCCGCGGACTCAGTCTATCAGAGAAGGGAGCAAGCAGTTCGGCATGGGAGGATATTTCCGATGAGAGTCCGACGAGCGTAATGGAGGGTGGAAGGGTAGAGGGCGTTGAGGTGGAGAGATTTTCGCTCCCGAAGAGCATCTCCGTGAGGTCCAATGGATACTTGAAGATGGCACAAGCCGGCACCTGCCAGGGCGGAAAGGTCCGCGCCTCATCTCGGCCCAGAACTGCAAGTCCTGTCAAAGTTACGGTAATAACACGTTATTTATTTTACAAGATTGCCCTTCTCATTCAACTAATCACTTCAATTAATTGAGCGCTCTAGTATCTGAATTAATTTTAATCACGTGATTCTAGAGAGATTATAGCTCTGTTTGTGATCAATTGCTTTATGAAGAAGAAAGTCTCTGGTTACGTGGGAGGATGATAGCTTCTTTAGCATCTTTGCTTCAATTACAATTATTTTTTCCGCAAAAGAATCATATAACTAATTAGCCGCATTAGAATGTATCAGATTCTATGTTACAACAAATGGTCATTGAAGATAATAGGACGAAAGTTTCTAATAATATATATACATATATATATTCTTTTGAGTACCAAAGTCTATAATATTTTATTTAGAAATATTGTATAGTTATTAAATGTGGAATATAAAACATTATCATTGTGATGTTAAATAGAAGCATAATGTTAGGTAGTTAAACACAGTTACAAGTATAGACAATGCATTATCATCGTGAAAATTTGACTCTGCACCAATCCTATTTATTGTAGTTAATATTGAGTCACCTAGGCTGAATTTGTTGTTTTTTCTTCTATCTCTTTTTAAACATTTGCAGTCAATTCTTCCTTATTGTAATTACTCGTTTACCTTTTCCTTTATCCTTTTCTAAACCCAGTATATATTGGTCAAGTGTGTAGTCAAATTTATTTCTTCTTGTAGTTCATATTGAATGACAAAGGTTGAATGTGATTTTTTTTATTCTTCATCTTTCTTAGGTGTAGCAGTCAAGTTTTTTCTTTTTGTAGTTTATTTTTCAGTACTTAATGTAGCTCTACTGACTCCCATAGGTTGAATGTGTTAATTTCAATTTGTATTAGGTACTCTACAACCAAGTTTTTTCTTACTATGTTGGGCCTTCTTTAAATATTAGGGTAATTGCAACGGGTAGCACATTTACCGATAATAATTAAGTATATAGTAACATTTTTAAAGAATTGCAAATATAGCAAAATCTATCAGTGATATACTCTATCGCTGATACTCCTACCAGCGATATGGTCTATCACTAATAGGCTCTGAGAATTAGATCTAAAGTTTACTATATTTACAAATTCTTTTACATTGTGCTATATCTACTAATATTTTGAGATTGCCCCTAAATATTATGTTTATCAACCATTGTAGTGCACACAAAACATGTCAAATTGAGTTCCTTCACAAAATTTATATTTTATTAAACAGGGTTGATTTAGATTGATACACTGATAACGAAGTGCTGTCTAATACTTACACACTAGTATAATCCTTTTGAGAGAACGTTATTTAACTTTCATGATTCATCTTAAACAGGGTCGATTAAATTTGTATTAGGCATTATTGTATTTTCATGGTTTTTCATTGAATAAGCTATTATAAGATGGTAAATTTGAGATAAGAAATGGTCTGTTGTTCTGAAAATACAGCAGAAGGTGTACGTGCAAGGAGTGAAAGAAGAGGAAAAGCCACTGGAACTGGAGGTGTACAACCAGGGCATGTTCAAAACCGAGCTCTGCAACAAATGGCAAGAAACTGGCAGCTGCCCGTATGGAGACCACTGCCAATTCGCCCATGGAATAGAGGAGCTCCGCCCTGTGATCCGCCACCCCCGCTACAAGACGGAGGTGTGCCGGATGGTCCTCGCCGGAGTCGTCTGTCCTTACGGTCACCGCTGCCACTTTCGCCATGCACTAACTGACCAGGAAAGGCTCATGGGGACACTCAAGCCCACCTGCCGGACCACCACCCCTAAGCTCGACAGGTGAATATTATTTTACCCAAACTGATCCTTAATTGAACATATCGAACCAATGATATAAGGTCATACACAGTGATTTGTTTGTTTGTTGTAAGCCTCAAATGAGAGCGGTAAATAATATCCCATATAAGTATAAAACACAAAGTAAGAACATATATACAAATCATTAGAGACCAGTTAGTTTGTTCTGGTAGATAATATTGAGGCCACAATGATGGAGATACCTAAGATAAAATGAGAAAGTTAGGAAGAAAAGAGTCATGCCCTTTTCCTATATTTTGCTGTTGATCCTTTTTGTTCTTCCAAACTCCCAAGTTTTTGAAACTCTCATAGCCTGTGCCTTAAGCAGAGACAAACTATGTGTAAAGGCTGAGGATACTTTTTTTGTGGATACGGTTGATTTGATTGTTTCTATCGACAAAGTTGTTCATTCTCTTACATACTTTCTAGGGATGATAATTGAATCACTTTTGAAAAAGTACTCTAAAGGAAATGTTTTTGAAAAATACTTAAGTACATCTTCGGTTGCATCTATATCTTTGTGCGTAATTCTTCTCATCTCTCTTTTTTTAAACGTTTTAATTCTTTTGTCTGATAAGATTGGTTGTTTGATTATGACACATAAATTTGTTTTATATATATTCATTATATGTTTATAGTTATTTTTAGATTTTGTAAGCTCCTCATCTTTAAGTAGCTTTACAAGTCTCCAAAGTAAAAAATTGTTTCACTTTCTTTTAAGCAAAAGATTTTGAATAAAATAACTTAAATCCTTTGTTGTTAATTTAGACTCATCATTTAACTAAGAAAATAAAGGTTGATTAAATTTACAGATTAAACCATTGAATTTCCTTAAATCCTTTGTTCAGTATATAATATGTTCATTAAATTTACACTTCAATTATAATCTCCATCAAAGGTTATGAGATTGAATTATCGTACATAAATGTCACGTTAGGAGCATTTAGAAAAAAAAAACAATTATTTTGGAGTTGAGATGTCATTCGTCAATACATTATAATTTATACAATCACCAAACTTTTCTAACTAATTGCTCGCTCAGTCCTAAATATAAAAGGTTGAGTTTCATTTGTTAGAAAAAAGAAAAAAGATTGTCAGAATTTCCATAATGATTCATTAAAATTGCCCATCTTAATTTTATTATTATTTTTTTTTAAAAAAAATAAATTATAAAAACTATTTTTAAAAAACTTAGGATCCAACACCATAGACTGAATCCACAACTTCTTACCTTTTAATTTTTTTCTTAATGTTCCCACTACTAGGCCAACCCATGATGGTTATTATATCACTCATGTTCTAGGTTTATTTTAATCTCTTTTTCCAATCTCTATCAATTTTGAACCAACATTTTATTTTAAAATGTTCTCTAAACCTATATAAGTACAAATTTTTAAACAGGGAATAGCATAGCTAAAGTGAACTATTTTTTTTAGTTCATTTAAGGAGAGAATTTTAAAATCCTTAATTTTTTTTAGTATACTGTTTTAACTTAAAAGCCGAGCTAATAAAAGGGCAACTACCAAAAGATTCTCTTATTCTTTCTTCGTTTAATCTTGAGATTTACAGCATTTAACAGTAAAAAGAATACTGTAACTCGTCACAACGTCTATCCGTTGTCAAAAGTCATCGCAATACAATGACGGTCGTCTCATATGATCATGCCGACTCACTACCGTCACCATATGCCAAATTGGCCATGTTAGAGCTTTGTGTCTATGGGAAGTATACAAGAGGCTCACCCATTTTTATTATTATTATTATTATTTTTTTTAAATTTGTTGGGGATGAAAACAAAATATCAAGTTTAATATTTAAGACTTATCAAATAATTATTTGGTTTTTAGTTTTCTAAAATTACACTTATTTTTTTACAATGATTTAGGATGATTTTCATCTTTCTTAGAAAAAAAATATTTGAATTCATAGCCAAATTCTAAAAAGAAGAAAAGAAGAAAAAGAAAGGGAAATTACTATAAATAGAAAAAATATCAAACTATTTACAAATATAGAAATTTTTTACTGTGTATCAGTTATAGACCGCGATAGAATTCTATCGCTTTCTATCGCTCAAGCAAATAAATTCTATCGCTTGAGCGATAGAAAACGATAGAGTTCTATCGTTGATAGACCGTAAATTTTTTTTATATTTGTAAATAATTTGGCTCATTTTTCTATATTTGAAAATATCTCAAAAAGAAATCAAGTTATTTATTTATTTTTATTAAAAATAAATCTTCAAAACTTACATTGAATTTTGAAAATATTCCTAAAAATTAAATAATAAAACAAATATTATCCTAGATTGAAGTAGTGGTTATTAGCTTAATTTTAAAAAGTTAAAAAAAATAAAATAAATGATTATCAAATAGAGTCTAAATCACATAATTTTGCTACTTAATATTATTCCTTCACCAAATATATGTTCACTTAATACTCACCTAAACCAATGTATATGGATTAATTTATATTTATTTGTTAGCATGCTAATACTACTGTTCAAAGCTACAATATCGATTGTCAAAGTGAGCTTAACCCAACTAATATAAAGTATGTGTTAACGATAAGACAGTTAACAAAATAAGTTGCCATAATTGTAAATCTATCACACAAAAAATTAAGGGAAATTTTCACAAATAGAAAAAATATCAAACTATTTACAGAAAATAGCAAAAAAAATACTGATAGACATTAATAGATTTCTATCAACATCTATCAGTGATAGATTTCTATCATTTCTATTACTGATAGACCATGATAGACTTCTATCAGCGTCTATCACAACTATCTAATTTTTTTTTATTTTATGTAAATAATTTTCTTATTTTTCTATTTTTAAAAATTGTCTCAAAACTAATTTACAAATATTATTTACTTTTAATTTTTTTGCGTGCTTATTTTCTCTACATTAATACAAATTTTTTTTCTTCTCTTTCCTTTTCCTCCTTATCTCTCTCTTTTCCCATTTTTACAAAATAAATAAACAGAACAAAACCGTACATATTAATTTGGAATGCTTACTCCCCTCGCTTTGAAAACGTAGATCCCATTGTAACATATATTGAAAGAAAATAATTTTAAATATAATTGACATACCATTTTTAGATCCATGATACAAAAACAAAAATTAAAATGAAGAAAAAAAACGATTACAAATATAGCAATTAGACTCAAAGTATTACTAGTTATAACACAATATAAAAGAATTTGCAGATATAGCAAAATTTAGTCCAATTCTCAAAATCCATTAGTGATAGACTATATCGCATATAAGAGTCTACCAACGACAGAGTCTATTGCGGATAGATTTTGTTATATTTGTAATTATTTAAAATGTTGCTATATACTTAATTATTATTTCTAAAAAGTGTCACCCATTGACATTATCTAAAAATTATATGATGATGTAAGCCTATTATTCCTTGTATTGTAGATGTTGTTACATCTTGAAAACACATAATATGATATATATAGCAAAATGACCAACTTATTTATAAATATAGCAAAATAGTAAAAAAAAATTCTTGAAAACATACTATTTTGCTATATTGGAAAATATTTCCATATTTTAGTCATTTAAAATAATTTCTCTATTATTTTATTATTAATTGCCATGGTTTTGTTGCATTACATGGAGAATACGTGATTCTTTCTCCTCTAAGGAAAGATACTTGTCCTTGGTGTCTCCCAATTCAAGAAGACAAAAATTGTTTAGTATTGGTGAGGGATTATGTTGGAATTTATGCCTAAAATCTTTTAAATTATGATTTTATTATTCATAATAATTATGATTGTTTTTAATTTTCAACATTACATTGTCCATTACATGAAAAATTATAAGTCATTAGTTGTAATCTTGAATTACTATAGTTGACATAGCTAGTGGATGGATCATACTCGAGAGATAACTGACATAAAGCGTATATAAGATATTGATAAGATTGAGTGTCTTATTCTGATAACAATATTTATACGACTTATGTTAGAATAGTTACAAATGATTTGATCTATAAATCATTCATGTGAAGACATGTGAGTGGATGTATCATATACAATGAGTTTGTATAAAACTAGACCTTTAAATATTTAATCCCTCTTTAGAAATCCGTTAATTTAGGTATACATTTTTACTGGATGATCGTACACAACTTGATCTCAATTTTGAGTGACTTATGAACTCATGTTTGTGAGATCTGTCATTTGATTTTCATGGGTGATAATGACCTTTATAGCCATGTTGATAAGCCTACCATTTTGAAAACTTGATCATAAGTTCACAAGATGAAATTCACTCCTTTTCAATTTTAAATTTAGTGGAGTAATTTACTTAAATGTTGATTTTGGGACTTGAGCAATGAAGTGATGCCCTTTCATTGGCCCAAAAGAGGTTTAGTTTATGATTGAATTATAATTAAATTGTTCATTAGAAAATTAGTGGTACTTAAAGGGTAAGATGTAATTACAGGGGTAAAACATACTTTTGATCCAACAGTAAAATTATGAATAATTCACGAAAGATCAACTTGTTTGTAATGATTATATTGATGTCAATAACATGTCTTACCGTGTATAAGAATGCAACTTTAGGTCAAGTCAATAGTGGAGTGACCTAAAGTTAATGGAATAAAAACTAATTGATTTATGAGTTTATTCAATTAATTTTTGAAGCTGATAATCTGCATGTCCATAAGGTCGTCTCCTTAGTAATTTAGTAGCTTATATTTTATATATTAAATGTAGTAGAGAAAAACATATATATATATATATATATATATATTTTGTATTTTCATACATTAATATTAAAATGACTTTATATTAATGTATTAGATACATCAAAGAAATTTGAATGAGATAATAAGTTAAATATATATTAGGGTATTTTTATGAAATTGGAATGAGATTCAAAGGGATATTCTACCTTGGATCCCATAAATAGAACATTTGAGTTTGAGCAAAAACTTTCATCCCTCTAGAGAACTAATTTATGACCATTTTCTTGATACGACTTTTATATATGATTTTAGTGTAGGATGAGTCGTTCATTCCTATTAAATATCAACTTCGATTGAGTTAAACAAAGAATGTCTACCTAGTGATTTACAACCATCTTTCCAACACAATTTATATATATATTTGTTCTGCCCCTTGTTCTGATAACTAGTTACTGCATGCCTTTCGAGATCTCGAGCAATTGATCACGCACACGATCACTTTTAGAGTACATGCCAATTACCTCTAAACTATGCTTATTTAACAAACTAGTATATTTTTATTTATATGATATTAATTGATGAACATAGGTCAATAATTAATCTAGAAATTGATTAATTACCTCCTTGCAATCACTAAGAAGTTGTTTGGGCCCCAACTTGTTATAGTGTTTACTATTTTCTATCCAGACTAAAATAGTCTGCACCCAAGTACAAATTATTATAACTCACAAACTACAATAACCATGGGAGCCCCAAACGCCCTAACTAACCTGCAAATTAATTATTTGTAGTTACCTAGGAATTCACGTGCACGTGCTCTATTTTTATTTTTATTTTTATATATTTACAAATTATTTTATAGTTGCTCTTTGCATAATATATTATGCTGGAGGCACCAAATGATATCAGCCCATCAAATTTAAGCTTAGGAAATTGAACATGGATTGAATTTGGGCCGATTGGGCCCAATACTTTGGATCTTCAAAGAAGGTAATGAAAAAGCCCATTTCAAATTTTGCCCTAATTTTGATCTCCTTTCTATATAAATTCTGCTTCTTCAAAGTAACGATGAAGCTGAAATTCTAGTGTTCTGACGAACAGACGATGCCCTCTTCTCTGAGGCGAGTGGTAAAGGGCGCAAGGTTGAGAAAATCTTCGGGCATCGGCGACTTGGAAACTGGAAATTGAAACTTAGAGCATTTCATTCTGTTCACTGTGAATTTGAACCGTTCTTTACTTTCCAAGTCCACCCATGCCCACTGATTTTCTCATCTCTTCTACCTTTCCCTTCTCCCTCGCGACCATGATCGCGTATCTTATTTTGCGTAGAAATTGGTCTGGTAACTTCATTATCCGTTTAATGTTCGATCATTGCAGCTTAATTTCACCGTAGGATTTCTCATTTCTCTAGCTTGTAATGTTAACCATGTATAGTTCGGAATACTTGACGAAGGAAAGCATGTTTTCTGTTGGATGAAGCGTTGCATATGACTTAGATGAAGTAGCCTTTAATATATTGCCATAGTTCTAGATCTTCATGCATAGCTGGATGTCTATTGTTCATTGGTACGGACTTTATATTTTCTTGTTCTTGAACTCGTTGATGATCTGTAATGGAAATTAGAGTGGGGCACTTGGATTTAGTATGAAAGTTCATTTTTGTTCGACCAAGTTATAAAAGGGAAGTCCATATCTTACAAACTTTAATAGATATCTGAAGTTCATCTATTTTAAACTTTGTTCCCCAATTTAAAAGCCATGACATCAAGATGTATGTCTTCCAAATCGAAATGTATGTGGGCTTCTTTTTTCTGGTTTCAAACTTTATCCTTTGGTCCGATTTATTATTTTCAACAGATGATTTGTAAACTTTAGCTTTGAAGATAGAATTACGAACTTTTGAAAAACCATATATGTAAGTGAATGCATAACCATTACATGACAGGAGTTTGTGAAATCATGATAATGGAATGATGAAAAATGTACATAACTTACTCTGAATGAATTATCTATTGGAAGTAATATAGAGGTCCGTGTTTAAATTGTTGTCCTTTGTGGAGCATTTGGCCAAATGGTAGAAGAATTGATTATTTCCATCCGAATTGGTCTGGTAAATTGTTGTCCTTTTAGGCTTCTTTTGAGACTCGAGCTTCCTATGGGGAGGTGTAAGCTTTGGCCAGGTTATTAAAGTTGTCTACATTTTTGTGACTGGCTTCTATCTCTTATTCCCTGTAATTTGAATCTTTTTTGTCATTGGTTAGGGTGTCTTTTTTTTTTCTTTGGGTATTCCTTTTGTAGTGGACTCCTAGTTTCACCCATATTGTTACAAAGAAGATTCGAAGATAGTGTTGAATGTGTTAGTTACTTAAGCGTTAGTTGGTTTATACTGTCTTGTTTTATTTGTATGTCGTGTTAGCATGATTTTGTTTCTCTTAATTACTTTGCTCCATTTATGATGAGGGGTTTATTGTCAAGTTTGTAACTAGTCGTTATCTCATGACTTATCATAGGGGCATCCATGATTTATGAATGTGAAGTGTAGGCCTTATAATGAAGATTTCTATTTTTAGTTTTACGTTTTATATAATTTAAAAGTGTTGGAAATATTTGGATTTGTTCTTTTTTTATATAGTCTTATGGGTTGATTTTGTCACATCTTACCAATCATCTTTATTGTTCTTAAAAGAAATATCTAGTTTTAAGTCACAAATTATTTTTTTTTTGATATCCATGAGTGTCCTGGCCAGTTTACGCACACCTCGACTAATCTCATGGGATAACCTGCCTGACCCTAGGAAACTCGTAGGATACTAAATCCTAGGTAGGTGGCTACTATGAATTGAACTCATGACCTCTTAGCCATTTATAAGTCACAAATTTAATTAATAACCTCAATGTAACAATGCATCCCCATTCGGATGGAAATAATTTATGGATTAGATTGATGTTTTGCTTTGTTGGGGGAATCATGAAAAGGTTTTGAGAAGATCACTTTGTTGAAGTATACCTGTGGAAATGAAACAAGAATATAAAGAACACGACATAAGGATCCCTTGGGGGTGTTTGGCCAATCCAAGGGGGAGTAGTTGTTTTGCCTAGGGTTGTGTAGTCTGAGGAGATGTATTGACTTTCTAAGTGTTTAAATAAGTGTTTATAAACACTTAGAAAGTCAATTCCAATAGGCCGGAAGTTTATGTTTTTGTAACCTAGAGTTATGTAGTTGGCTTATAGTATGTACAATCAGTAAAATTCCATTAACTTTCTAAACTTTTTTTTTTTCTTTTTAACAAAGACTCATTTTTCTCAATTCTAAAATTAAGATTTTAAAATTTATTATTTTATTAATGAAGTTTATGTTTGGTGTGTAGGATTGTGTAACCTATTAAGATTTAAACTTTATTATTTTATGAATATTTTATAAAATCGACATGTATTGAGTAATGATTACCTATTAATTTTTTTTTTCATTTGATTTCCTTGCATAATTTTGGCTTTTAATTTAGATAAAAGTATACGAACTAGTAATTGAAAAGTTTATTAATCACAATAACTGAAAAGGACAAACCTCAATAATATACAAGCAAGGATGATTAGGCCTCATTGACCTGGTAGAAGGGAGACAAAACGAAACCCAGTAGAAAGATGGAGAGAAATTTCAGAGAAGAGACAATGAAGGAGAAGAGACAGATATGAATTAGTTTTCAGAGAAGAGGAGGTGATGGTGAGGGCCTCGAAGAAGAGGAGAAGAGAAAGTGACACAACCATTGAAGAGAGAAGAGAGAGATTCATACTGCAGGGAGAAAGAGGAAAAGGAAGGGCGGGAGAAACCAAACAGGGCATAGTGAATTGTGTGGAATTTAACAATAGAATACTGTTGTAGTTGAGTAGGGTGAAAGTATTGAGGGTTTAACAAACCTTGCAGGGTGATACACGGAATTGGCTTAAGTACACCACTTCACCACCCAACAACTCCTCTTCCCTGTTTGGGTTTTTGAAGTAATTGGAATCTCCCAATTACTTAACATGCAAGTATAAGATCAATCACCACTTTTTTTATCTTACTCCTTCGTTTAGTATGTGGAACAAACCACCATTGGCTAATGTCCACTCTCTGAAATTCATTGAAAACAAAACAAATCAAAACAGAAGGAACCTTTGAAAACACAAGGTAGAAAGAATTTATTCTCAGTTGGAAAACAAGTTTTTGAATACATGAAAAACAATAAGTTTATTCTATTCAGACAAATGTGTGTAGTAATGATTCTTTTACCCGATTTTATCTACCGATTTTCCTCTATAGTGGGATTTCTTTTTGAGTTATATCATTGTCAATGAAAGTAGGCTCTTTTGGCATTGGCGAAATTAGTGCTAGTGCCTGCATTTTGTATTTGTGATATGAGGCCTTTACAACTATGATGATTGAAGCAAAAGATTCCATCCCCTTTGGAATCTGTGTGTCATGTCAACAAAGTCCAATGACACATCTGTTTTCTTGGATTTTGAGTTGAACCCACTCCCACACCTTTTTCTGGACAGGCCATTTTCTTTTTCCCACTTTATCTGCTCTCAGTCGATCTCATAGTGAGATGGAGCTTAGAGAAAACGACCTAAAAAATATGTTCCTTTTACATGAATCTATATTTCATTCTTATTCAGATTTCCTTGCTTGGAATTATTCCGTAGTTATTATTGATTATCACAACACTTACATCTCTTCGTTTGTATGTCTGAAGAAATTGTAGGCTTGTGAATCTTAAAAATCACACACAGGTAGACAAAACTGAAATGAAAATAATCACAGATGAAGGAGAACTGGAGAAGGTATTGATACTTTTGCTGGTTCACCAAATAAAGGAAGCGCCTGCCTTTTGAATAATATAATATGATATGATTACTATAACCAAGGGAGAATTATACAAGTCTGTCATAGGTACTCCTTTCGGGAAGGAAAAAAAAATCTATCAAGAACCTCTGAGAATGCTTTCTACAGAAGTCTAACTTACAGGTAAGATCTGAAATTAGGTTCTACTCGTTGCCTTGATGACGTACATGCAGTATAATCTGGTGATGCCTACCTCAACTTCTTTTTTCTTTTTGGTCTAGTAAGCCTCTAGATATTTTAATTCTTTTTAAGTTAATTGATTTATACAATATAAAATTGAGTTTTATTAATAATAGGATCTTAAAATTTTAATTTTGTGTTTAGTACGTTTGTGAATTTCAAAAAATGTAGAATAGGTTAAGGACTTATTAGACAAAATTGAAAATTCGACGACTTATTGAAACTAGTTTATTAGATACTTTTATAGGGGGTGTTTGGCTTAAGGAGATAGAGTTGGGAGAATTGGAGTTATGAACTCAATTCCTTGTTCGGTCCAAGGAGTTTGTGGGCCAACGATTGGAAAACATAAATTTTATGCCTTATTATCTCTTTTTGTTGTGGCCCTATGGCTTTAAAACTCTCCCGACTTCACAACTCAACCCCTTACAAAACTGACACATTAAAGTTAAGGTGCTGTGTGGTTGTTCTTGAACTCACTCACATTAAAGTTAGGTGCGTTGTGGTTGTTCATAAACTTCAAAAGACAGGTTTGATTTTGGCCCTATTGGTATGGTTTGAGATATGTAATATTGCACTGTTTATGGTTCAAACTGGCTTATGGTTTCTCCAAAAGAGCCGCTCTGCACTGTTTTTTCCCCAACCAACATAGTTGTAGACTCACTAGATACTTTCTATTGAAGACGAAAAACAATTTAAGGTTTATTACTGTTTGCCCTTTTACTTTTTGAGCTTTTCTTCCTTTTTATACTTTCAAAACATCTATTTTAGTTTGTGTTTTTCGATTTTGACCATTTTAGTTAGTATTTTTGTAATGTCTGTTTAGCATCATAAAAATGAGAAGAATCACATTAATCTTTTTTTAAAAAAAACCCGTAGGTACAAAACATACATGTAATTAGATGGATAAAAATTTGAAATTTTCGTACTTTAGTAGATAATACCTTGGGTTAATAGAGTCTCAAAGAGCACTTATAAAGTCATTTCATACTCCTTTCTTAAGGCTCATTCTAAAAACAATTAAGTTATTAACTAATGGCTCGATTCTCTACTCACCTGTCCTTTGTACTTTGTAGTCAGTGATCAAAACTGATCCACTTCTTAATTCTCCTTCGTATTGAAAGTTATCAACCTTTTTGTTCCTGGTTAGTTTGGTTTCAGAAACGATCAAATATAATTTGAAGTTTATAGGTAAAATGTCGCATTGAGCTAGAGTATAGGGTAAAAATGAAAACATGGGTTTTGATTCAAACCAGTGCAAAATGTCTTGGTAGTTTTTTACAAATGTATCATATATATATATATATATATATATATATATATATATATATGTGTGTGTGTGTGTGTGTGTGTTTGTGTGTGTATGTATGTATGTATGTATGTATGTATTGTATATATTGTGTGACACAGAGATATACACAATGTTCTTTGCATCATTTTGTTATATTTCTTGTGAACATTTGACTGACTTTACAGGAAACATAAAAAGTGAAGCATCCCTAACAGTAATCTACACCTCTTTTTTATAATCCAATGCCATAAAGCTTTTCAAAAGTTGAATAAAAGATAGAATGGAATCTCCATGTTTTCAAATTTCTACTGTGCCAAAGTCTTCATTATTGTTCACATCAAATAGATTTTATGTTGCTTTTTTGGCTTCATTTTACTTCACCTAAAATCCATTGATAAAAAAAGATAAAAGTCCTTTATTATGAAATACAATTGATTAGTATTGTTGCCGAATCAAATGATATGCATTTTATCATTTGAGCTATCTGATATCGAGTTTTCGCTATGATTAACTTTTTTTTTTCCTTTTTTTTTTTGGTTATTTTACAATGTGGGGCAATAATTCAAACATGTGTCCAGTTCCAGGAAAGAGTTTTCATGGTATATAATTCTTTTTCATTTTCTATTTTTTTCCCCTATTTTCTTGTAACAAGCATGAATACATAAAATTGTCCATCTAATTCAAACTTTCTAGCCTGTGTAATTGAGGTGTGTATCAAAAACTCCTGATTCACACGACAGCTTCTTTGAATTTCATAATTTTTTATCTCAAAAAATTCGAGTCCAACAAGCAATCATTTTTCTTTTATATAATACAATGTCTAACTATAAAATAAATATCATATTAATTTAAATTAAAAAGAACTAATCGTGAACAACCTCTTAGCAACTAACCACGCTAACCGGTCTATATTGTCCCATGAGGCAAGGACGAAGGACCTAAAAACTTTTAGAGTTCAATGCGACTCGACTTGAAACAACAAATCAAAATTTACACAAATAAACGCAATTCAATCAACGCAAAAAAGTAAATAATTTTGCATTAAAATGATGAGAAATACATGCTTGGTGTAAGTGAGGCATGCCCAGCAGCGACGAAAAAAAAAAAAAAAACCCCTAAAATCACACTCTTACAAACCCCTTAATAAAGTCTTTGCTTGTATGCATCTCTTACAGCCCATGTCTTCAACACTAAAAAGAAAACAAAACAAGAAAAAAAGAAGAAGACTATTTTCGTAAAAAAAACATAAATTCGGACCGTTACCCTCAATTCCCCTTTGCAATGCAATTCATAAGACACACTCCCGAATCCCTTAAATCTGCCTCTCTTTTGAAAGGTTAGGAAAAATTTAAGGAGTGGGATTTTGCAAAGCTCTGGTTTTTCTTTTTTCTTCTTTTCTATGCATATTTTCTCAACAAATATTGTGACCTTATTCCATTTTTATCTACAATAATATTACAACCCATTTTCACCTTCGTCGTTCCTCCTCCGTTTCCACCGTTGTCCGTCACCGATGCTCTCTCGTCGTTGCTGCTCGGGTCGGTCATGGCACCATTACAGTAGGTTGCTATGAAGAAACTTGAACTTTGCATTGTTAGAGGAAGAAAGAAAGAAGTAAAGAGACAATGGTTGAGCTATGGGGAGGGCACAGTGGGAGGTTTATATAAAGGCAAAGTTTTAAGCTTTTTGAGTGAAATTTTGGGAATTTTTTTTTTCCAAAACTTTTTAAGGTTGTGTTTTATTTTAGTCACTAAACATAATTTTCAATGAATTTGATTTTTTTTGCTAAATGATTAATTAGTTATTAGTTAAAAAAAACAGATATTATGTATGAACTAAAATACTTATTTTGCTTAAAATAAAAATGTTAATAAGATAAGCACATGAGTTGAAGAGTTAAATAAGATCTTAACAATATTTTTATCTCAAAATCGGGGTCAAAAGTTTGAGATGAAGGATTTTCTTCTTCTTCTATTAATCTAATGGTAGAGACCGAACCATCAAACTTTGAGATGTCATTTGATATCTTATCTATCAATTTTTTTTAGTACTACAGTAATACATATTTTTTCATGATTAAAAAGAACTTTTAGTCTCTAAACTTTTATAGAAATAAAAATTTAGTTTTTAAACTTTGGTTTGTAATTATTTAGTTTTTGTACTTTCAATTTTGTAACAATTTAGTCAATAACTTTACTATATAGCAATTTAGTTCCTAAATTTGAAAGTACAAGGACTAAATTATGTCATACTAAAATTTAGAAACTAAATTGTTACAAAATTGAAAGTACATAAACTAAATGATTACAAACTAAAATTCAAAAGCTAAATTATTACTTTCATAAAAGTTTAAGAAACAAAAGTAGTTTTTAACCTTCTTTCATTCCGTATATGACATGTCATTAAATGATACATTATTTTATTTTATGAGTCTACATAATTCTTAAATGTTCCAAAATTTTTTTATATATTATGTTATAATACTAGAAATTTTCTCGATTGTGTAGTGAGTTATAGATGGGAATAAAATTTCCACTAACTCGATTTCCAATGCTCTTGGAATTAACACGTCATGGGCAAAAGAGGGAGGGTTACAGCTCGAGAGACAAAGTTTTTTTTTTTTTTTTTGTTTTTTTAAAAAATATATTTTTTTTTGGGGGAAAAAGGAAAAGAAAAATAAAAAATAAAAATAAAAAGAGGTGAACTTTTTGGTTTTATTAGTAGGTTATTATTGGGTGGTGGTGGGAAGTGGAGTGATTGGTGGGTCATTTGACATGAAAATGTGTGAGAATTTTTATTGTAAAAAGTGGACCATTAATTCCACTCTTAACACAACACACACCTAATTAAGGCACTTGATTGAGCCATTGATTCACAATTAACTTTTCTCTATTTTCAAACCTAACAACCAAACCACATTCATTAATTTTCTGCATACTTCTTGGAATCTTTATGTTTCAATACCAAAACTTTCTCAACATTATTATTATTATTTTAGGATAATGTTTCTCTTTTATTCTATTATTCCTAGCAATTCTAATGTTAGTTTGTTACATTTTTTATTTTTTATCATGGTGGTATTTGTTTAGTTTTTAAACTTTTAAATAAAAGAATTTTTAAAAATAGAAAAATAAGAGAAATTATTTACACAAAATAGCAAAATTTTTAGATAGTTGTGATCGAGATTTAAAATATCGATGTCGATAGAAATATCGAGGTCTTGATTTTATAGAAATATCGATTTCAATGGATATTTCTGGAAAAATTATAAAAACAAAAAGTTCAAAAATTAAATTTATATAAGTAAATAAACATTTTATTATTTTCAAATAAGTAAATAGATCTATTATTTATATTATATTCATATTAGTGACATTTTGAAGCTTATTTTACGTGTGTTGTGAATTTTTCTACGATATAATGGAAATATCGATTCACTCCTCATATCGATATTGAACCCATGGAAACATGGAAATATCGATGGAAATTTAATACTATGGTTGTGATAGATGCTGATTGAAGTCTATCAGAATCTATCACTGATAGATTCTGATAAGTCTATCAATGTCTATCAATGTTTTGTTTTTGCTATTTTCTGTAAATAGTTTAACATTTTTTCTATCCATAAAAATTTTCCTTAAATAAAAAACAACATCGAAGGTTTTAAATTTAGGGATTAAAAAAATATAGTTAATTAACTATCAAATTTCATGGGAAAAAGTGAATAATTTAACTATTTTTTTTTAAAAAATATTACATTACAATTTAGAGGATTTGGATCTATAGTTCATATTAAAAGTTATTAATGTTTAGCCTCTTAAATTTATGTTCATAATTATTAAGAATTATGAAATCAAACAAAATACGTCATTCAAAAGGTCCTTAGTACAACCAGAAAAGAATAAGAATAGTTGATACATAAAAGAGCATTTTTAATTAGGTGGAAGACATGTCACATGTGTCTACTAACATTGCTATAAAGAAAGAAAAGTTGGTACCTAAAAATGAGCAAATATTTGAAAATCGAGCCTAGAGAATGAGATTTTTAAGGTATCTTCCAAATATCAACTTGAGTAATAACAAGTAGTTTGATTATGAATAACTACACCATCTTAAATCCATGTCTCTATAGCCACTAAGTAGGGTGGTATTAGCTTAAGCTAGCAAAATGATGAGATAATTGTATAAAAGTCCTAAAAAAAAGTTTATAATGGATTTTGTCCTACTTTTTGAAACTTAAGAATTTTGTCCTTTTGCTTATGTCATCATCAGCCAACATTACCAAAATACTAACTTTTTTTCGTCCTCTTCCTCTTCCCAATTTTCTCCATTTTCCATTTTTTAACAGTTATAGAGGTTTCACCAGCCATAAAGGATTAGAGTGGTTGGATGTTTCATGGAGTTACCGAAGTGAGATTGGAGCATCGACGTTGGATGTGTGGGGTCGCCAAAAAGCGAGAGAGCGATCAGAGCATCAGATGTGTAGGTGAGTCTTGCAGACGTGAGAGAGAGTGAGAGACAGGAGATCGACAATGAGAAATGAGAGATGAGACAGAGCGAGAGTGCAAGAGAGCTAGAGCGAGTAGAGGCCCAATCTACATGGGCGATATTCTGTTTTGGTAATTTCACCTGGATATATGATATAAGCAAAAGGGCAAAAATCTTCAAATTTAGAAAATATGTCAAACCTCATTTCAGCCTAATATTTTGAGTCATGTATCAGACATATTTTTCTAGTCTATCTAACTTTATACATATAATTGCCCGACCCATCTCTATCTACCACAAGCATTTTCTCTTTCTTTGCGATGGTAATGAGTGTTTGATCCACGTAGTTATGCTTGGATTAATATCTATTCAACACATTCTTTCACGTAATTATTTTATTTTTCATTTTTGTAAATACTTATGATTATAATAATTTATTTCGTTGATCTTTTAATTTTCGAAATAATTTGTTAAATGAATTAATAAAAAAAAAAAGTTTACTTCTAAAACGACCCATATTTTAATAAGATCCAATATTTTAATAAGATCCAATATACTTTTAAGATGGTAGAACCAAACAATGAAATTATTAAGCACATTTTATTGAAGCTATTACAATAATTTCAATAAAAAAAATTATTGAAAAAATAAAATACTATAAAACACCGCCTAAAATTTAATCAAATGAAAATTACTTTCATTTTCAGCCTCAACATCACAAATTTTTTCATCTCTAGAGAATTCATACAGCGAAGAAAACATAATAAATTTTATTAATTTATATTTTCCAATGAAAAGTAGATGGAAATAGGGAAAGAAACAAAAATAAAGAAAAGGTAACAAATCACTTTTGTCTGGATTTGTCAATGCCAAAGGAAAAAGGAAAAAACATATCTATAAAGCTAATGTTTTTAAGTCAATGGAGAGATTCTCTCTCTCTCTCTCTCTCTTTAATTTTTATTATTTATTTATTTATTATTATTTATATACTTTTTTTTTCTTTTTTTAGTAATATTCTTTATATACCCTTGGACCTACCCAAGTTATATCCACATTTTACGGATGTGAACTTGTAAATTTTCGTAATTTGATAGTAGTTATTTTTTACCATCTTAAATTTGACTACTAGTATTAGACTATTACGAGATTATTTTTAAAAATTATTAATATTCTATTCAAAGGTATTTAAATTAAATGCGTGAGGTGGAGGAACCGAACCTTTGATTTTGATTTCGAAGGGTAGAGTACAAATACTATGCCAATTGAGCTATGCTAATTTTGACATATTTCTTAAACCTATTAAGAAAATATATTTATTTTGAAACTTATTATTTTCAAATATGGTAGTTTTATTGATACTTGTTTCTTGGTCTTAAGGATCCTCGTCTCTTATCTATTTAGAAAAAAAATAAAACAACATATCCTTTGTCTCTTAAATGCAAAAATTTTTCTAATTTATCAGTTTGACATAGTGTTTGATGTGCTCTATTAGGAATAAGGGAGCATGGGTTCAAGCCCCTAAACGCATTTGAAGAATTATTGTGATGTACTCTATTGAAGAGACCGAATCCTTAAAAAACTACAATATTTGAATAATAAATTTCAAAACAAACCAAATTACAAGTTAAATTTTTTATTTTTAAAAATTGTGTCTATTTGTTTACTAAATTTTAGAAAATGTCTAATAGGTTCTTAAAAATATCTTGATTTACATTATTTATAAATTTGAACTTTGTGTTTGGTGAAACTTTATGAACTTTTCATTTTATATCTAGTAGATTTAAGGCTCAAGAACTAAATTTTTAATTGTGTGAGTTTAGAGATTAAATAGGCACAAATCTCAAAGTTGAGGAACTAATTTTGTAATTTAACATAATTATTAATAAAGACAAGCTAAAGTGATTTTTAAGCCCCGTCAATAACCATTTGGTTATTTTTGTTTCTCTTTTTTAAGATTAAGCTTAGAAACACTCCATACTTTTGTCAAGAAGTTCTTATCAATAAAAATATTTATATGTCTTACATATTTTAAAGTGATTTTTGCGTAAAATACATTATAAGTCTTTAGTATTTGGTCCTAGAAGTTTCAAAACAATCACTTTAGTCTTCAGGTTTGAAAAATAGTTTTAAATAGACTATAACTTAAACTGAACTGTTTAAATTTTTAAATTTAAAAAATCCACTTTAACAATTTCTAATAAGTTTTTAAATTTTGAATGTTATATTGATTTTGTGATGTAATTTAAATACGATGAAAGTCGAGACTTATTTAGGTGTATTTTGTCAATATATACTCCTAAGTCATGGTTTATATAAGTATTGGCATTTATATTTATGTAATTTAGTATTTTAATTTTGCCAATTAATCACATGACTATTTGTTAACTCGATTTTTATTTAAAAAATATCCAAACAAGTTTTAAGTTTTAGATTTTTACTCTACACTCCTTTTTTAGGTGGTTTAAAAGGGTGAAATTCTTTCAGAGGTATTTTCGTCAATGTGAAATTTGAATATTGTTTGAAAATGTGTAGTCATTTTGCCAAAAAGTAGTGGGGCTAGCTATTTTTCCAAAAAGCAAATAAGTAAGTTTCTTATATGGACTTTTATTGGGCTTTACTCGATCCAAATCTAAACAAACACCAAAGTGGGCCTTTAACGATTGGGCCCATTAACCAACGTTGTTATCGCCATGACTCCTCATTAATTGTTTTTTCCCCTTTTCCCCCTTTGAAATAAAAGAAAAATAGGAAAATTGTAAAAATCATCCCTAAAGTTTGGCGGTAGTTGCAATTATATTTTTGAACTTTCAAGGGTAACAATTGAGCCCCTAAACTTCTAAAAATTTTAAAATTGGGCCATCAAACTTACAATAATTATAAAAATTAAACTCTCAAACTTATACAATTATGTAAGTTTGAGGGTCCAATTCTAATATTTGGATAAAGTTGAGGGCTCAATTTTTAAATTTGAAGATTTAAGGGTATAATTGTAACTACCATCATATTTTAGAGGTGGTTTAAGCAATTTGTCCAAGAAAAATTCATTGACAACGTTTTACGTGTGTCGTCGGTGGGGCTACAACTGCAAGAATTATAATTTGGGTAATTGTAATGGGTAGCAATTTTAAGAATAATAACCAAATATATAACAACATTTTAAAAAAATTGCAAATACAGCAAAGTCTATTAGTGATAGACTTCTGTCGCTGATAGACTTTTAAAACTTTGAATATGGTTGCTATATTTGTAATTGTCTCTTACAATTTTAGTCCTCGTGCTATACAAGTTTCCTAATCATGTTTATACCCTAATTAAAGTTATTAAACAATCTCTAAAACGTAATAGAAATCCAATGCAATATTAATTTAAAATGTACGGAAAGAGCTTCATGATGTGAAACATTCCATCAACACCATTTTGATTGAAAAGAAAGAAGCAAAAAGGCTCACAGCTCATAATGATACTTATATCAAAGTGTAGTTACAAATAATTAATTTGTTAGGTGGAAATTTAATTTGCAAATTCTTACAGATGATGATGAGAATATTTACTAATCGAGATATATCTGATTTTTTTTCCTAAAAAAACGAGGATTTAAATATTTAATCTATAGAAAAAGACACTAAATATCTGATTATTTGTATTGAATTATGAATAAATTAAAGCTTTATTTTCAAATATAGTAAAATGAGTTAAACTATTTACAAATATAGAAAATTTTTGACAGTCTATCGCTCAATTAGTTATTAATGTCCCAATTGCTTGGAAAAAGCTAAAAAAGCAATGAAAAAAAAAAAGACAAAATTTGCTTCCAAATGGGCACTTTGGGCTTCCTTATAACATTTTGCTTCTTAATGCTTTTGTTTTCCTTTTCTTCTTGGATAGGGATTGGTTGGAAGGATACCTTTCAAAAATGCCAAAAATTAAATAAAACTTTGATATAAATCAATTTCATTGATTTTGACTAACTTTGAACAATATATGAAAATCCATCTAGTGGGGGGAAAAATGGCCTTAATCAATTTGAATTATTAAGAAAAAGTCTTCATAGAAGACCAATTGAAATTAACTCAATTGTTATTATTGCCAATGTATGGTTATTATCATTTTGGAGGCGTTTAGCTTGCAAATTGATGGTGAGATTGAATTTTACAATACTCATTTTATTCTCTATTTGTGCAAATTATACAAATATCTTATTAAAAAAAATGGTTTAAATACTATTTCGGTCCTGTATTTTCGACTTTGGTTCATTTTGGTTTCTATATTTTTAAAATTTTCATTCTGTCCCTATACTTTTAATTTTGGTTTATTTTGGTCTTTGTACTTTCAAAACGTGACCATTTTAATACTGTAGAAATGAAGTAACAATGAAAATGAAGGGACCAAAATGATCACTTTTTTAGAGTGCAAATACCAAAATGAGCATTAGGAAAGTATAGGGACCAAAATGAACATTTTGAAAGTATAAAGACCAAAATGAACAAAAAAAACAAAAGTACGAATACCAAAGTAGTATTTAAACAAAAAAAAAAAAAAATACAAATATCTTTTTTTCTTTTAAGAGATATACATTTTTTCTTTCAATATACTAAACACACCATATTCTCCATGACTATTCAAAATGCTAATTCTACATGTATAAGGACCAAGGAGTAGTGATTTAAATATTTAATTTTAGGACAAATATTAATTTATATCTCTCAATTTTAGAGGTTGTACCAATTAAAATCCTAAACTAACCATTGTGTCAATTTAAACCGACTAATGTTGTGTGCAACTTATAATTTAAGTTAATTAAACTCTTAAATTTTCATAAGTCAACTAATTTTGACCATTCATTGCGATTATGTTTGAGAATTAACGATTATCTTTGAGAATCATCCGTTCGTTAATTTTCAAACATGTGTAGATTTTTCAAATGACGATTTAACAAAATGAACTATTAGAGTAAATGTATTGACAAATTTTAAAGGAGATTTTGATCGAGAATCAAAATTGATCAATTATGAAAGTTTTAGAGTTAAATTGATACAATTATAAGTTTCACATAAATTTTTTCCAAACAAAATGTAATGAAGAGTGTAAATGATAAATTTACAAAAGTTTATGTTTAAATTAATACAATTATTAATTCAAGGTTTAAATTGATACAACTCTTAAGGTTTAGGCGTAGGAATTAATATTTTCTCCAAATTTTATTTTATTCATAAGAAGCTTTTAAAAGATGATAGTTGTTATATAAATTTAGCTAAATTTAATTTATGTTGAATTATACAAAATACTCATAGACCTTGAGCTAAGTTGCAATTTATGTCATCTACTTTCAAAAGTTTTGTTTTTACTTTTAAACTTTGTAATTTATTTAAAAAATGTCCTTAAATTTTGAAATTGTTCGAAAAAATATTTTTTTTTCACTAAAAGAAAGGAATTTGACTTGTGACATCTAATATGTACAAATTAAAAGACGTATATGGTATTATTTACAATTACATAGAAGATTAAAATTATTATTATTATGAGTGATTTTCCATCGTAAGTATAATCGATATAAAATAAGGAGAGAAGCAACAAGCCAAGAAAATAACAAAGTTTGGACCAAATTAACGTGACATGTGAATAAGAGAAGCACTTGACATTTACCCCCTTCATTACATTGTCAAGTGCGTTTTCCTTCTAGATTTTGGCATCAACAATTATTGTCATTTATTTTATTAATATCATTCATATAATCAATTTTGCACATACTTATCATGTTAATTAACGTGAACGATGATGTAAATGATGTCATACATGCCTTCCAATTTTTACACGTTAGCCGCGTTGAATCAATACCCATCATATTTTAATGGAAAAAAATCTCCAAATGTACTTTTTGGAACAAAATTTCAAGTTCAAGAGTGAAAATAAAGTTTTTAAAATCTATGAGCGTAATTGAAACCTTCTCTAAAGTCTTGGAGCATTTTGTATAGTTTAACCATTTTTTTTAAATTCAATAATCTCTGACAATTTTTTGATCAAATGTCTTCGTTGATTTTTTTTAGTTACTAATCAATTGAGTTATTAACCACATTTATAGTTTTCTTATATTCAATAATTATAGGAGTGAGACCTTTGAAATGATAATTAATGTCTTATCTCTATTATACTGTATTGAGATTGACAACTAGATCTATGTTCATACAAGATGACAAATGTAGTTAAATAATGATCAAAGTAATTATGTATATTATTTTAATTTCAATTAAATTAATATTAATCTAAACATACCTAATTAATCACATCTATATTGCCAACATAAACATAATTACATTTACATAAACCTTGTACTATTGACTTTGAGGTCTAAGATTCCCACATATCGTAAAAAATAAAAATAAAAAATAAAAAACATTTGCATTACCAAAAGATTTGATAATTAGGTGTGGTTATTTTAACTCTTTGATATTTGACTTTCGAGGAATTTACCTTCTAATTAATTACCTGAAAATGAACATCCATTTAAGATCTATATCTATATCTACATCCTCTCATTCAATTATTTTTTAAATAATTGATAAACAGAAACATTAATACCCAATAATTTATCCTATATTTTAAACCATACTCTCAAATATCACATTTTATTTTTAGAAAAATAACACTTTTTTTTTAAAAAAAATATATTTGAATCCTCGAGACATCTAAATTTAATTCCCTTTAACAATTTTATATGAAAACTCACTTTGTTTACAATAAAAAAAAATACAAACATCTCATTTTTTATAAAAGTTTTGTACACAGTGGCAATAAAAACTTAATTTTTTTTTTGTGTCTAATGGACATAAAAAATTTGAGTACATCTTGAACTGCATTCATCGTCTTGCGACAAACTTTTTTTTTATTATTATTTTTATTTGTTTTAATATTATTTTATTATTTTTTTTTCTTTTGTATAAAGTTGAAATATATCAAATATTAATGTCTAAATTTAATTCCAAAGGAAGGTTTTGCAACAACCAAGGAATAAGGCTTTTTCTGAATAAGCTTTCACATTGGCCATCCAGCTTTTGTTCACACATGTTCTTCACTTGGATTCTAAATATTCACTGCATTTAATTATAACAAAAATTACAGAATCTACAAAATTAAAAATTCAAACACTAATAAATAAAATAAACAAAGTAAAAAAAAAAAAAAGATACGAATAAAACTCTCTATTATTAAACACCATAGAATGTGCAAATTTTACAGCGGTAAATCTAAAAAAACAATCCGTGAGGATTCTTAAAAAAGAAAAAAGGGGGCAGAAAGAAAAAAAAAGAAGATAGAAATATATTTAAATCTTAAAAAAAAAAAAAAAAAGTAAAGCCCATGGTCAAAATTGCCATAAGATAATTAAGAGACACCCCCTAAAAAATTGTAAAAACAAAAATGTAAAAAAAAAAAAAAAAAAAAAAAAAAAAGGGCATCAGAATCAGGAATGAAGAGGATTCGAACACGTGGCAGGCGTGGGGCGGTGGGATCATCGAAGAGAGAACCAAGCGATAACGTGGTCAGGGAGACGGAAGCGGTGGCGCGTGATGGGAACGCGCTGTTCTAGAAGAAGGGGAGAGCGGCAGAGAGGGCAGTTGAAGTTGAGATGGTGAAGCCAGCCATCAAGGCAGTCCTTGTGGAAGAGGTGGCGACAGGGGAGGCGGCGGACGAGGTGGCCGGCGGAGAGAGGGGAGAGACAGACGACGCAATCGGAGGCAGAATCGTGGTCGGAGTGGACGTAGCGGTGGGAGAGGAGGCGATTGAGATGAAGGTGGTGGGGGAGAGGGGAAATATCAGGGAGAGGGAGACGGTGGTCGGCGGAGGGAGGGGCGGCGGCGGAGAGGAAGGAGCGGAGAAGGGAGAGGAAATTGGCGAGGAGAGAGAGAAAGAAGAGAGGGAGAGAGTGGTAGGAGAAATCGTTGAGTTGGCTCTGTAAACCCATTTTCAAAATGCAAAAATTTGTTGAGAAATTTGAGAGAAAGAAAGGATATAGAGAATGGGTTTGGGGGAAAAGAGAATTTGGTTCATATGTGAGAGAGAAAGAGAAAGAGATGTGTGTGGGTTTTGTGCTCATTATTATCAATTGGGAACTACATTTATACTCTTTTTTAACAAATGGGGATAATTCATTCATTTATAGGTTAAAATTATTAATTTATTCTCGAAAATCGAAACTTCGATGTTCATATTCGTCTATTTGATTTTTGAACTGCTAAAACGAGCATTTTTCAAATAGTATAGTTTAATTGACATACCAATGTGTTGGCGACTATAGATCTAAAAAATGTGAAATTAAATTTTGTGTCTTACAGGTTCGTAAATTTTAATGTTGATAGGACAAGGATATGTTAGACACACAATTGAAAGTTCAATTACTTATTGTATATAAACTATAAAAAGTTTAGAGACCCATGGACACTTTAGTAGTGGGTTGTTGTGAAAATAAAAATTATGTTTAGTAACTATTTAGATCTCGTTTGGTAATCATTTCATTTTTTGTTTTTGGTTCTTTAAAATTAAGCCTATTTCCTCATCTTATAATGGTTTGCATCTTTATGGAGTTCAAAAGTTGAATTCTTAGCCAAATTTCAAAAATAAAAACAATCTTTTTTTTAAAAAAAAAACTTATTTTTTAGTTTTAAAAAAATTGGCTTAGTTTTTTAAAACATGGATAAAAAATAGATAAGAAAGCAAGACATTTAGGGATGATGGGGATACTTATACGCTTAATGTTTAAAAACTAAAAACAAAAAGTCAAATGGTTGCCAAATGGGGCCTTAGTTTTTTGGTTTTTGGTTTTTAAAAATAAGTCTATTTTCTCTCAATCAGTCAATCTTCTACTATGGTTTTTATATTTCTTATATAAAAAGAGTTGAATTCTTAGCCAAATTTCAAAAACAAAAATAAGAAATTTAAAATATTGGTAGAAAGTAAATAATAAAATAAGAAATTTAGAGATAAAATGAGAATTTATATGCTTAATTTTAAAAAACTAAAAACAAAAATCAAATGGTTATGAAACAGAGCCTAAATTGTCAAATTCAAAATGTCATCAATTATGCTAGGAAGGAATTTTTGGAGGGTTAGAGTTTTAGTTAAAATCTCATTGTTTAGAAAAAGGGAAGGCTGGAAAAGTCACATACTAGAAAAATATACACTTTTGGTCATCTAAGTTAGGTTGTATTTGGATGTCTAAAATCTCATTTGGTAACCTTTTAGTTTTTAAAATTAAGTCTATTTTCAAAAATTTTAAAAAAGTAGTTTTTGTTTTTGAAATTTTACTAAGTTCAATTTAAATGTTTACCTAGTAAATATAAGAGAAAAATTAAAGCGTGTTTTGGTTAGTAATCTAAAAAAGAAAATTTGAAAAATGAGGAATTTAAAAGAATATAGTGTAATATTTCATATTTTCAATATTTTTTAATATATATTTGCTAGCAGACTTAAAGAAATTAGATTTTATTACTAACTAAAAATGGAGTGGAATCTCTCAAAGGCTCAATGGTTATCAACTAGTTTATGTATATAGTTTATCTTAGTAATTTGGTATAATTATAATATTATAAATTTTATGGTATATTATATTATATATTTTTTAATTTAACAAAAATGAAATACTATATTCATCAAAATTTGTAAGTTTTTTTTTTATATATAGTTCTGCATTTTAAAATTTTAATTTATAAATCTAGATTCGATAAAAATATTTTTTTTAAAAAAAAAATTCACTATATTGAATTCGAAATTCCAAATTATATATTTTTTTTAAAAAAAATTGCCAAATAGATATTTTGGTGAGAAAAGAAATTGTGGAAAGCATGGTCATCTCAAGTAATAAATAGTTTGTTTTGTCTTTACCTTCTTCTTTGTTTGTGTCCTAACTCAAATTTTTTAAAATTTGTTTTATTGCAAGGAGGCCCCCAATTTTATTTCGTCTTTATGTTCATGCATCCTACCAAATTGTCTAATCATAATTTTTCAGGTAAAAAATTCTTTAATTTTTTTTTAATATTTTAATTCTTGTTTGATACGAATAATAAGAAATGATACATAAAAATAGGTGCATCCTCTCTGAGAGGATTTTTTTTCCCTCCAATCTTTTGATAATGAAAAGGATAACAATATTTTATCCAAACTAATTTATTTATGTATTTATTTTTACAATTCCTTGTCATGTTATATTATTTCTTATCTTCATTTTGAATAAAAGGACCTAATGGGAATATTGTCAAGTTTTGCACAAATATAACTTTGATTATTTGATTATTGTATAAATAAATATAATAAAAAAAATAACTTTGTTAAACCTCACGAGTTTTAACGAAAAGTTAGTGTCAGTTTTTCTCTAAAATCTTATAAATTTTATACCATACATTTGTATAATTTATCAAAAAGATATGAGAATGTTTTATAATGCATTTCCAAAGGAATAATTATCAAATATTAAGAATGGTAATTCTTCTTTAAATTTAAGGTTAAGACTACAATATTTATAATAAATTATTTAAGGTGCAATCTCATAGAATTGAAAAGTTAAATTTATAATCCAGAAAAATTAATAAATTTAGGAGAGAAATTATTTATTTTTCATTATAATTATATTGATTTTCTAAATAATTTAGATTTCGTGTATGTTATTTTTTCAACATATTATTTTAACTATTACATTTGTCTAATACTAAACCGAACAAAAAGAAGTTGACGTGACACATATTTTTTTAATATATTATTATTTGTTTAGTATTAGACAAAAGTTTACACAAAGACAAAATGTGCATAATTCAAAATATCTCGTTTAGCTAAAATTCGGCAGACGGAAGAATTCATTGTTGTCGTATATAATATGGTTGTCTTTAAATAACTATTAGACGTGGATTCAAAACTCTACAATTCTCTTAATTTGATATATTCGATCTCATATATTCAATAATGTAACAGTGACAACCACATTGTGATAGTTTCCTCGACTATTTTCTTTCGGTAGGGACATTCAATAATCGTGAATAAAGCTTTGATATTGAAAGGACCAAGAAAAGTGATCAAATGACTTGAATGTTGGTATGAAAATAAAGATTTGCATGTGGTAGGCATGCTTAAAATGCACTTCCAATATGTCTTAATCTCCACCAAAAGTTGTCATCTTTGATGATACAACTTGTTCAAGCTGTAAACAAGAGAATGACAACCAAATTCTTGCAATTTGGTGCTTTCAAGGGAAGTGAAAAAACTTGGAAGGTCTTGGAGATCAATCTCACAGCCTAAGTTAACTAGGCCTAAGATGCGGGGACATGTGTTTTTAAGTGTTTATGCAAAATCTCGTTAAGCTTCATTCTACAAGAATTCTTAAATAGTGAACGACCACGTGTATTACTTACCGCATCGAGAAGTTTCAATCTCACGATCTATTGCCAACCCTTAACGTTGTTGTTGTGATTAACGATAATATGGGTCCAAGAGCTATTGACGAGCACCTTGTGTCAGTAGGGAGAAGTTTCAAAAGGTTTATTGGCTTAGTGAAACTTGTTTGAAGTATTAGCTCTTTTTAAAGGTAATTTAAAAACAATATAATTGAAGTTGACCTACTTGTTGATTCTTTTCGAGTTTACTGACAAACAAGTATTCATAAAATGATGTGGAGTTTTATTTTAGTACGACAAGTGAGATATGAAGATTTGAAACTCCGACATTAAATAACAATGATGTATAGAGCAATACTTTACGATCGAGATAAAGTTTAAGTATATAATTTATAATTTATTTAATTTAATAATTATTTGCCTTGAGTGTTTTTTTTTATTATTATATTATATATTTCATTATTATTATTTTGTGAAAATTATTTTTGAAATTATTTTATAAACACATCGTTTACACTACTTATTTCAAACTTAAAGTCGGTGGTTTTTTTTCAATTCGTTATTGTTCTTTAAAAATGCTTCAAAATTCTCTATACGAGTAAATGGTTATTTAAAACGACTTGAGTGACAAAAACTTTTATATTCAAAGTCTCAAATCTCAATATACAAGCCAACAATATAGAATAATTTGACTGACATCAATGTATATTATGAACTTTATAATCTATTGTTCATGCCTTAATTTTTCACGTTCATCGTCTCAAATGTTTAGAAATCTAACTTGAAGACTGTCTTCCATTGGTAGATTCTATTTTATTTTCTAATTTATCTAGTTCTTAAATTCTCTTATACTCCTTTTACTGTTGTATTAAAAAATATTTATAGTCGGAAGTTTGACCCTCTAAACTCTACCTGAGGAAAAAAAGTATCAACATGCTATAATTTTGATTTATATGAAAAACAAGTATTGTTTATCGTAAAAAAAAGTTATAAATAACAAAGAAAAGAAAATTGGGGTAAGTATTAGAAGGGAAAAAAAAAAAAAAAAAAAAAAAAGGTATTCTAAAACCCTATTATATTCACTTTTTTACTCACTTTTGAAATAAATGTCTGACAATAATTTGATCCAATCCAAATATCATATGATTGGATTGAACCTTTCTATAAAAATAAAAACGTAAATTTATTATTTAGTTTCTAAATATGTTATATTTTAATAATTCTTAAACCTAAAAAGAAAGTCATTTCGGTAATTGAAAATAAGTTTTTAATTACTTTTAAAATTTTAGCACAGATCATGTAAGTCAACTTTTTTTTTTTTTTTTTTTTTTTTTTTTTTTTTTTTATTCTTTCTACTTCTAAATTTCTTTACTATAATATCTACTTTTTATCAATATTTTAAAAAATTAAAAAATTAAGTCAATTTTTTTTTTTTAAAAAAATATTAGTTTTGTTTTTAAAATTTGACTAAGAATTATTCAATCCTTTTACTTAATAACGTGAAAATCATTATAAAAAATTTAGAGAAAACAAAGATAATTAAAAGAAAAAATCAAATGATTATCAGATGAGCTAAAAAATACTCCAACAAATATGTTATATTTACAAACTCAATACCAAATTTTGCCATGTAATTATTTTTAAACGTAACTCATTAGAAAAAAATAATTTTACGAGTAAAATAAGAATTTATTACCTTAAGAATAAATAATGGAAATACAATACAATTATGGATTAATATTATAATTAAGCTAATAACATGGTCAACAACTATGAAATTATACAAATCAAATATAAGTCCTTTTAGCATGTTTCATGTTTCTTAGGAGCTTATAATTTAAAATAGCTGGCTCCAAGTTATTTAATAAGTTCTCCAGGTTATTTAATAAGCTTCACAACAAATTTCCTAATAAATAGGCTACCCAAAAAGAAGATGTATCTTTTTTTTTAAATTATATTTATATTTTTATAATTATAAGTATATTATCTTATATTTGGACAATTCCATAATTGATTTTTTTTTCATAGTTTATTCATATCATCCCTCCTATTATAAAATTACTTGGATTTATCATTCTTAGATTGAATACCCACTTGAGTTTTATAGGCTCTGATACCATATTAGATAACACGAGATTCCATCTCAAAATCAATTGACAATGGAAGGAGTAGTAATCCATCTATCTCAAAACCAATTGACAATGTGAGGTCTCCTAATTTTTTCAATGTGGTCGAAATTCTCAAGATAGTGTTTCATTAGATTCATCATTCTTGAATCGGATCCCAATTTTACGTCCCACATAATCCAAAACCTTCACCTAGAAATTCCATTAAAAACTACTTTTCCTTCCTTACTTTTTCTAATGCAATGACAAACCACTCTTTAGCCATCTAGCTAGAACAAGGGACAATCCTAGTATTTTTTTTTTCTCAAATTACTAAAGTGAAAATCATTATGATTTTATTGCCAAACAAACAATTTTAGAATTATAAGAAATTAACCCAACAACTAAACTAAAGTGGACAATAATAAAAAAGAAAGAAGTCTTGAATTGAAAATTACTTCAAGTAAACAAAGAGAGTGACTTCCATTATTTATTTATTTATCATTTTCATTCCTAACACGCAGGTTGGTTCCTTAAATAATTTCAGTACGTACAAAAGGAAAAAAAACTAAATAAAACGTCCATAACTAAGTAAGGTAATAATATTTTATAATTATTATTTATCAATTTGAGCATAATAATGTATGACGTTCTAGATTAAAAGTTTAAATTTTCTCACTTAAAATTATTGTATTAAAAAAATTATAATTAATAGTAAGAATGTTTCTAATTAAACATTAAAGCTTAATCGATAGAGCAGTACAACAATTTTAACTAAGATCCACTCAAACAAATGAGAAAATCCTACTTAAGATAGAGTTGAGATTTAGGTTCAATTTAGGGGACAAACATACCAATTTTAAATTATATAGTTTAAATTATAATATTATACTCTAAACTTTTAAAATAATCTTTAATAGGTATTCGAAGTTTAAAACTTTTAAATAGGTATCTAAATTTTCATATATATGTGTCTAACATGTCCCGTACTTTTAACCTTGTGTCAAGTACGCTCTTCTTGAAAACTTTCTATTTTCTATTAAATAAATAGACGTATGTTATGTTTTTAAAAACTCACTAATCTCTAAGAGACATTAAACTTTATTCCGTGACATTTCAATTTTGTGCAAAGACACCGATAAATTTTTGTTTATTTAAAAAAAAAGGTGTAACAGGATAGGAACTTATTAGACACAAAATTAAATATCTAGAGAAATTTTTGGGAGACTTTTAAACTTTAGGAAACCTATTAAACATAGAATTGAAATTTCAATTAAAGACCTAATTAGACACAATTTTAGAAGTTCAGAGAATGAACTTGTAATTTAAATAAAAATATATAAGCAGAAAAAAAAAATTATATTATGAGTTTGTACTTTTATGGTTGTGTCTAATAAATTCTTAAATTTTAAAAAATATTAAATAGGTTTTTTGAACTTTTAATTACATATCTAATAGGTTTCAAATCAAATGTCCTTCAACTGTCAATTTTATAGCTAATATATCATCTCTAACATGTTTAATATATATATAAATATATTTTTAAAATATAATGAATCTATTATTAAAAAATGAATTTTGTGACTAATAGATCATCAAAATTTTAATTTTGTATCTAACAAATATGTAAAATTCAAGAAAAAAAAATATTGAATAGGTCAAGAATTTATATCAGGCACAAGATTGAAAGTTTACAGACTTAATACAATATCGAAAGTTTAAAGACTTATTTAGCCTATATGAAGAAGCACCTATTTAGAAACTAAACTAGTAATTTAATTTAAGTAAAAGAAAACAAAGTACAAAAAAAAAAAAAAATACATTTTTGGTCCTTAAATTTTGGGTCTAGTTTCAATTTGGTTCTCTAGGTTTCAAAATGTAATACATTTAGTCCTTAAATTTTGAGTTTGGTTTCAATTTAGTCTCGAGGTTTTAAATGTTACAATTTTATCCTTGTGATTTGAGTTATGTTTCAATTTGGTCCCTAAATTTCAGTATTTACACTTTTAACCTTATTTTTTTTTCACTAAATACTCATTTTTTCTCTTATCTTTGGTGTTAATGTCTATTAATTAATTCAAAAGATTTAAAACAATTATAATTAATTAAGTTTTACTAATTTTCATCACCATTAAAATTAAATTTAAAATTTCACTTCATAATTATTTTAACTTAATTAACAGACATCAATGCCAATGACTCAAAGTGAGTATTTAATGAAAAAATAAAATTAAAAGTGTAAATCTTGAGACATAAAGACTAAATCGAAGCAAAACTCAAATATCAAAGATAAACTTATAACATTTTCAAACTTAGGAACTAAATTAAAATTAAACTCAAAACTTAAAAATTAAATGTGTTACATTTTGAAAACTAAAACACGTATTTATTTTTTTAAAAAAAAAAAACTTATAACTTGCCTTTCAAGTAGGGGAGGGCCCACATAAAAAGAAAAAGAAAATGTGGAGAGAGAATCTATGGCATGTGTAATGTCCAAACAAGACAAGCATGTGCATTTCTTTTTGCTCTCATTGCCATTGGATGAACTTTTTTTTTCTTTCTTTTTTTTTTTTATAATAAATTTAAAAGAATTAAAACAGAGAGATCTTTAGGAGCTATTTTATTAGTGGAAGAAATGTGTTGTGGTGTTGTGTTTCTAAACACCAAAACGCGTTTCCATTTTTGTGGAGCTTATTGCATCTCATTTTTCTAAGTCTTTTCAATATTGGTCAATGTCACACCCCCTTTAATATTATTATTTTTTCAATTGAATATTTCATTTCCCAATGATTTTTTTTCCAATGCACATTAATTAAACTTTATAAACTGGTCTTGTCTCGATAAGATGTCATACTTTTCAAATGTTAAGCACCATACATTACTTATTTTGATACTCAATTATATCATTAATTAAAATTTGTCGGCATGAATCAAAAATATATTTAAGAAGCAAAGTAAGTTTTAGCCACTAAAATTATTTTTAAATAATTTGCTTGAAGTCAAACAAGACGTTATGTCTCTCTCTTGTTTGATATGTATAGATGTGCGCAAATTCATAAACGTGAAATTTTCATACACTAAATTAATTATATGTTGGTTGAACTCAATATTTACACAAATATAAAGTAATTTGTCAAAAACTTAGGTCCCATATCATATATTAAAAAAATGATACTCTCTTATCTTAATTATTGCTTATATATACATGGCTATGCTTCAATGCTTGAATTTGAGTGTTCTCTTACAACATTTATTTTGTACTTTTACCTAAAAAAAGGGCCATTAAAAAATCATATGAAGTTGCAATTGTTGACAATTTTTGTACCTTACTTCTCTCCTAGTTCTATTTTTTTAATTATTATTAATTTTATTATTATTTGCTTTGGTTGAGTCAATAAAAGGAAAATAAGAAATAAGAAATAAGAAATTATTAAATACATTCTTGTTTTCTTTGTAAGATACAAAGAAATTAAGTACATACAAGTCCTGCATTTTTTAAACATTTGAGAAGTACTTATATTGATTATCAAATAATATTTTAATTTTTTTTAAATACAATTCTAATTTTTTTGTCGATGATATTTAATATCTTAACTAGTTGAGATATGATTGGATCCACTTATAATTGAGCAGTTAAACACGTTAAAAGATTTCTTAGGGAGAGTACGTAATTGAATCTTGAAGCCAATATAGGATAAATATACCTTTTGGTACCATTTCGTTTTTTTTTTTTTTTTGAAAATTAAGTCTATTTTCTTTCAATTAATTTCTTACAATAATTTGTAACTTTCTTAAGTGCTAGAGTTGAATTCTTAGCCAAATTCTCAAAATAAAAACAAGCTTTTAAAAAATACTCTTTTAGTTTTCAAATTTTGATTTAATTTTTAAAAATATTAGTAAAAAGTAGACATAACAAAGAAGTATATTAAGTTTAATTATCAATAATAATAATAAATGAGTATCAAACAAAGTCTATATATTTTAATCTAGAATATTTGATATTTGATATTTTTTAAAAATTAATTTCGATTATTTAAAAAGTTTCAATTTAGCTACGTATGTACTAATATATTTTTTTAAATTATTCTTTCATTGTCATAAGAATTAAAATTAGCTGATGATAAACTCAGCGAGCATAACTTTAGAAGGAAAAGAAAAAATCCAAAAAAGAGAGCTCAAAATTTCTACCGATATATTATCCTCTTTAAGATAACTTTTTTACTCTTCTACGTTGCTATCAATTTATTAAGTATTATTTTATGCAAGTTAAATCATTAGCTAGTTTTGTTGTCTAGTAGTTATAAAGATCGCTAAATTGAAAACTGCTAAAATTTATGTTAGGGATCATTTTAAATTAAAAGACAAAAAAGTAAAAGTCAGACAGAAAATAGACGGAATAGAGAGGTCCAGAGTCGATCAAGGTCAAGAGAAAGCGTGTGACTTGGGCAACGAGACTCGGCCTCAACCCGAGTTGAGGCCCGTATTTAATTTCATGTCTAATAAATACATAAAATTAATTAACTCTTTCAAGTACAACTAATTTTTAAGCATGCAAAAAACCAATATTTATATGCAAGATATTGAGTTTATAATTCTATTAACGTCTAAAACAATTCTCTATGTCACTTGATTTTACATTCACTTTACTCATGTAATTAAGGTTCACACTCTATCATCTTCTTTAGAGCACATGTAATTGCATGAATGGCAAAATAATAATAATAATAATAATAATAATAATAATAATAATAATAATAAAAGAAAAAACATTCAAATAAGTATTAAATTAATTGGACCATAAAAATCAATCGCTACATCAATCCCTAAAACAAAGGATATCTAGCTACCATGTTCATAAAATAACAACACAATCCTGGAAAAAAAAATCCATATAACAAAACTACAAACTAAGAGTAAGAGTAGAATATTTTTTATTATAAGAAATAAAGTGGCGATCTTTCGTGCTCATTTGGATTGCCTTTTTAAGTGTTTATAAACATTTTTTTACACTTAGAAACACTTATTTAAACACTTAAAAAGTCAATCTAAACAAGCCAGTAATCTCCAATACAATCAATGCTTTGAAAATCCTTTTTCTATTTTCCAAAATCGTCTTCAAAAGCCTTTAATCTCGCAACCTTATTGGTAAGTAAAAAGCCTCCAAAAGATTTCCTTCAAAAAGAGTGTTCAAATGTGATGTATATATAGAAAAAGCAGACCATTAACATCTCAATGCTAACATCTCAACGCTAACGTTAACAAATATGTAGTTTAGTTTAGAATATAAGCTTTCTGCATTGCACTCAAGTCCAATTTTAATCATATGAATTATTACCAAATAAATATGTTCGTCAAAATACTTATTGAATTATGACAAATTTTTAGTCCCGAAGGATAACTATTTCATTTTTTATTTTTGAAAATTCGTTTTTTATTTACAAATTTCTTTTTATCATAGTTTTCATATTTTTTAACAAAGCATTTGATTTCTTAGTCAAAATTTTAAAAATAAAAACAAGTTATTTTAAAACTGTTTTTTTAATTAAAAAAATTTAGCTTAGTTTTATTAAATACGGCTAAAAAACACATAAAACTAAATAGTTATTAAATCGACCATATCAATTCATCATTAACCTCTATATAGATATATATGTATATATGTGTATATATACACATATAGAGATGTGTCTCTTTCAAAAGGTGACGTACCCTTTTTCTGACTAGGTAAAATAGTGATGCAAAGAGACAAATTTATAGCTAATCCCCATTATGATGGAAAATAGCTACTCTTAGGGTTTTTTTTCTTTTTTTTTCAAAAAAAATTAAATAAATAAAATCATGACAACCTTCAAGAGTTGGTCTAATGTTATAATCCAAATTTGAAATCTAAGAGGAAGATGACAAAATTCTCAGCAAGAAATTAGTTCACAGCCACCTTGATTCCTTATGGAGCAAGTAATCCCAATTTTGACAAATGAGGAGGAAATTTATCTTTATATTTTCAATTTAATGAAAAAGGTAAAATATCACATTTTTATTTTTCTAGTAAAAAAAAAGTGGGAATCTAATATAAATAAATAAATAAGATTCGAAAAATGATGTAAAAGATTAATATATTGTATAATTTTTTAAACATGAAATAGTTTTTTTATAAAAAAATTAATATTTTGAGTCTTCCATCTCCATCGGTGGATTTTTATTAGTTTTTTAAATCAAATTACTTAATAAAATAAAATGATGTAAAAGATTAACATAGATTTTGTGTAATTTGTTAAACTTGCCGTATTTTAGGATTGATTTCTAACTCACAATTTTCTATTTTGATAAAATTCTAAAAATGCCTTTAATTGAAACACTATTGGGTTATTTTTCCATTTTTTGCAACTCCTTTCTATATCTTTGCTTTAATTTTAAAAAAAAAAACCCAAAATACATACACTCTCCCCAAATATCGGTGTAATATCATATAAGAAATATGGATATTGTTGATGCAAAATTCGAACAAGAAAAATGGTTTTTATGTGGTAACAAAGATAAATTTGTTTAAAGGAAGAACATGACCTACAAAACAAAAAAAAGGAACCTACACACAGGTGTGATGCATATCACACACACTCCAATGTTTAAATAAGAGAGTGAAAGAGTGTGAAAACTTTAGGATTTAAGAGTGAGAACTAATTTACTTTTCTTGGAGATATAACGATGTCTCCATAGAAATACATGACTTAGGTTCTCCTCTATAGAGTTTCAGAGCTACATTAGGATAACCCTTTATCTATTCGGGTTGGGGCATGTCTCATTGACCAGCTGATGTCGAGCACCTTTTTCATAGGCCCATTTTGATCTTAGAACATTGTTCTTGGGCCAGGATATGCACATGTATGCCATGTAAGGCATTTTGTTAGGCTCCGCCTTAGTTATCGGCTTGGGTCGAGCCCCAAGCCAACCTTCTTTCCTAGGTCCTTTTTGGTCCTAGCGTGCTACTTTTAGCTGTTATTTTTTTAACTCTATGTTTCCGTTTTTGTTTTACGTCGATTATGTCATTTAGTCTAAAATCACTCATCACAAATAATTTTTTGCATGTCATGTCACCATCATTCAAAAAATGATGTCAGATCCACATGCATTATAAAAATTATTTATAAAAGTAGGATTATATAGTAAATAAAAGAAATAGATATTCTTGTAGTACTAAAAAATTAAGGTTCAAGTTTCAAGATGTCAATGTCGATAAAAATGTAAACTTTCAATTTTACAAAAATGTTATGAAAATATTGATAAAAGGTTGAAGTAGATGAATATGATTGAAAAAATTATAAAAACTAAAAATTCAAGAAATATATTTAAATTAATAAATAAACGCATGTTTTTCGCTTTTTTAACATCTTAATTATTTATATAGTTACATTTTATTACTTTTCTTTATGGATGAAAATGTAATATCATTACCTATTATACCCTAAAAGAAATACAAGTTAAGGGCACAAAAGGAAGGTGAATAAAAAGAAAAATTAATTTGAAAAAAATAAGAAAAGAGTGTCACCAAAATTCCCAACATTCATGTGAAACCATTAAAAAAAGAAGGGGGAAAGAGAAAAAAAAAAAAAAGAAAAAAGAAAAAGAAAAAAGAAAAAAAAGGAATATGGCGGTTTGGGCGGTGAAGGGGATTAAAATTAAAATGCTTAATTAAAGAGATAAAAAAGGGAATATCTCTCTGAAAGAGAGATTTAGCGAGATCTCCGGGAACTGAGATTAGGATTAAATTAATTCTCAGCCACATGATTTAATATTCCCAATCTCTTGATAATCGAATCACCGCCGTCCATAAAGATTTCCGTATCCCACCGACCACGCTATGCTAATTAATGATGATTATTATGCTTTAATTAATTAATTAATTACCCCAGTCGCCTTCAATTATTTTTCCTAACAACACTTGCTGCTTAACAAACTTAAACATTTTTTTTTTCTTTTTTTCATTTTTCATTTTTTTCTTCTTCAATATTCATAGTGTTCGAACTAAACTAGCATTACCACATTTAGTTATCATGAAAGTTGCAAAATATTTAAACTTCATTCGGTAATCCTTTTGTTTTAATTTTCTGTTTTTGAGATTTATGTTTGTTTTCATATAATTTTTTTTTGCAAAGAATTTCAATTTTATTAAATAAATATTTGAATTCTTAATCAAAATTTAAAAACAAAAATTAGTTTTCAAAAAGTACATCCCCATTTGATGACCATTTGCTTTTTAAAAATTAAGCTTATAATCAGACTAAGTATTAAAAAAATCAAATCAAATTTTGAAAACTAAAAAAAAAAATATTCTTTTTTAGAATTTGGCTAAGAATTCAACTCTTTTAACTTAGGAAACATGAAAACCATTTTAAGAAACTGAGAGGAGCACATTTAGATTTTTTTGGTAACCATTTGGTTTTTTGGTTTTAGTTTTTGAAAATTAAGACTATAAACACTTCTTCCATCTCTAAATTTCATTTTTTTTATTTACTTTTACCAATGTTTTCAAAAACCAAACCAAAATTTGAAAACTTAAAAAAGTATTTTTAATTTTTTTTTTTTTTTTTTGAATTTGATTAAGAATTCAACGCTTGGACATAAAAAAATTCAAATCAGTGTAAGAAAATGAGAGAAAATAGGCTTAATATTCAAAAACAAAAAACGAAATAGCTACCAAATGAGACCTTAGAAATTTAGAGATGAAAGTAGAGTTTAGAAACTTAATTTTTCAAACCAAAAAACAATTAACAAAATGGTTACCAAATAAGATCTTAATATATTCTTAATAACTTATTAGGTAACATTACATTTTTGTTCTCTATGATCTTTTTTTTTTTTTTTTTGACAATATATAGATTGGAAGAATCGAACTTCTAATTTTGAGGTTGACAATATAAGTTTATGCAATTAATTATGCTGACATGTTGATAAATAAAATGCACCAAGTACTCTTATTCTTTCGTTTTTGGTAGGTAAAAAAAAAAAAAAAAAAAAAAACTCCATCTTGTTTTTGTTCTATAAAATTTTACATAAAATTGTAAATGTTTCTAAAATGAAGATTTTTTTTTCAATTAAATATTCCACTTTTTTTTATATATTTTACTTTAAATATTTATGATGCATTTAATAAGTGAGGAATGAAAAATAAATTATGCAATTATTTATTTATTTTGGGGAAAAATAGAAACGAAAACTAGGAATAAAAACCTTGAGCTTGTTGCTTATAAAGTTTCTACCCAATTTTTTTTAACTTTAATGAGAGAGAAAAAATGGGAAACAAAAAAAATAAAATCTAGTCTTATTTAGTAATCATTTAATTTTTTAAAATCAAGTCTACTTACTCTCAATTTCTTAACATAATTTATATTTTTTAATTGTTTTTTTTTTTAGTTTTCAACAAAAAAAAAATGTAGAGGTAAAATGAAAGCTTATAGGCTTAATTTTTAAATCAATAATTACTAAGTAGGACAGAGATGAAAATTTAAACCTACAATCTTTTACCGAAATTATTGGTATCATTCTTCAATAGAAAGGAGATATAAAATGTCTTAAGTTGTAAGGGCAAAATCAATATTAGTTAATTACATATTATATTTGTTTGCATGAAAATTATTATTATTATTTAATCATTTTCAGTAAAAATTAATTTTGAGGGACTAAATTTAAAGTTTATTAAAATTATATGGATTACAATTGAAGAACTAAAATTAAACAAACTTCCAACCATATGACCAAAATGATATTTTAATCTTATTTGTTTAGGGAGAGAAAATGAATGAAGTCATTGTGATGTCATTTTTAGAGAGAGATCAAATAATTTTTTAAGCCGCCGTTAGAGAGAGAGAGATTCCAATTGGTGGGTGTAAATGTAATAATAATATATAAGAGGACCACTTAATTAATTTTTCATCTAAATATTCAACCCGTCTAGTGTTGGAATTCGAACATGACAAAGGAATTTGGTCTACAATATTCTTCTATTATTTTTCCTTTTAATTTATGTAATTTCTTTTTCGATTTTTACTTTTTAAAAAGTTAAGCTTATAATAAGAAAATTTTAAAAAATAGAAAAACAATATAAACTATTTACATATAATATCAGAATTGTTAGATAGTTGTGATAAATACGGATAGAAGTTTATCAAAGTCTATTAACGATAGAAATGATAGAAGTCTATCACTGATAGATGCTAATGAAAATTTATCAATGTCTATCCGTGTTTTTTTTTTCTATTTTCTTTAAATAGTTTAACATTTTTTTTATTTGTGAAATTTTTTCTTTATAATATTGTTTTTACCTATAAATTTAAATAATTTTTTGTCCACTTTCTTCTAATGTTTGTAAAAATTAAGCTAGGTTACTATTCAAAATTTTTTTTTTAGAAATTGACGAGAAATTCAAATCTTTCTTTATGGAAGATGAAAATCACAATTAAAAATTTTCGAAGAAATAGATATAAAAATAAAAAATTATAAAATAAGACTTTAATGTCTTTTCTTCTAACGCTTTGTCACTATATAACCTTTTCCTTAGCTAAATTTAAACTATTTGATGATAAATTTACCAAATATTATATTTTAGTGAATTGATAAAATTCTGAGAAAAAATAATTCATCTAAGAGAGTTGAATTTTTAATTCTTTTGCCAAGATTTTAATAATGTGCGAGTTTATTCCAATTTTTTTTTCCCATGAGGTCAAGCAATTTATCCTTTCCATTTCTACAAACTTGTTAAATATCAATGTTATATGTAATCGACTCAAACATATATTTAGATTTTTAATTTTTATAACATAAAAAATAGTGAAAAGATTGTTCAAATCAATAGATAAGTTTTTTTTTTTTTTTATTACTGATTTTTTTATTGAATGAAGTGTAAGTTTTAACTTCATGATTATACAATAAAACCATAATATTGTATAAAATAATAAATATCAAGATCTTTGAACTAGATGATTTTCACAATAACATTAATTAGAATAACATACCTTGATCCATGATAATATTCTTCTAAAGGATTGTGTTTCTCTCTCTTGGCCCTCCTTTAATATTTAATTAGAGTTTCTTGATGAGGAGAAAAGAACTACTTCATGAAGCAGAGAGATGACCAATCCCTAAAATCTTTATATAGACACATCCGATCAGGGTGTTTAATTAGGTTTTTATCTTTTATTTAATTGAGGAATTATCTTTTACTTAATTGACCTAATAAAATAATCGGTCTAAAAGATAAATTAGTAGATAATGCACATGGGCCACATTAATGATAATATTAAATTTAAAATAAATCTAACATGAAGTTGTTATTCTTCTTAAAACGTCTCATGAATTAATTGTAATATTGAATATCTCCAATTATTTGACCTTAATTAATTACTTCATAACAGAATATAATAAAAAAATGTTCTAAAAAGAGATGATAAAAAACAAAATTAAATAACACATTTAGTCATTGAACTATCAAGTTTAGCACTTTAAAATGTGTTTAATAATTTTGTGACCTTTCAATTTTGCTCCTAATAAATTTGTGATATGACTACTACGATCATAGTTCACTGACATAAAGTTTGTACTATCGAACTCATAGTCAAATATTTGAATCCTCCACACCACATATTGTCAAGAAAAAAAAATAAAACAAAAAAGTCTGCTATATATTTAAAATTGGCCTCTATTAATCATTTCTCTTTAAATTTTGAAAAGTTGTTCACATTATATTTTGTTCTGGAATGGAATGTTATATTTTTATTTTATCAAATCTAATAAAAATAAATTTCAAACTATTATTAATTTAAAATTTTATACTAAATTAATATAATCACAATTAAAATTAGTCAACTTAATTAGCTTAACAACACTTCTACTATCATTGTTTTTCAGGTGAAACAAAAAGGAAAGCACATTTTCTTTTTATTATTTATAATCATAGCAACTTTTGTTTAGAGGAGGGAGATTGTTCCACACTCAAACCCATACTTATCTTTTTAATTAATTGCTGATATTTATATATATGATGGTCAATTACACATTTTTTTTATTTATTCAAAGTTACCATTATACAAGGGGCTGCCTTTTTTACTTTATGATTAAGGGATAGGTTTTAATTTCGTTTAGGTCAAGTACCTAACTTTTACCACATATAAATAATATTAATTTTTTCATAGTGGAGTTTTCAATAAATTAATACTCATTTTAACATTGATTTTGACTTTAAATTTATCACGTTGTATCACTTTAGACTCTAAAATTTCGTTTGATAACCATTTAATTTTTAAAAATTAAGCCTATAATTACCTCTCTTATATCTAAATATCTTGCCTTGTTATCTACGTTTTACCTATATTTTAAAAAAATCAAGTAAAAAAATAGTTTTTTAAAACTTGTTTTTGTTTTTAAAATTTAACTAAAAATGTAACTCGTGTACTTAAAAAAGATGCAAACCATTGTAAGAAAGTGAGAAGAAATAGACTTAATTTTTAAAAATTAAAAACAAAAATTTTATTCATAGTCCATTAATTGGAAGGAAAAAAAATGGTTGTACACATATAGTTTACACTAAATAATAGGTTATCCATTCAAAGAAATTTGTTAATATTATTTAGTCATAGTTTTTTAGAGATTAAAAAAATGGTAAAGATCGACTAAATTGATTTTCTTTACAGAGATTTTGATCGTATAGGTATAACACCAATCATTTTCACAACTATTCTTGCTAATAAAAAAAAAAAAAAAGTAATAAACATTTTTTTTGTTTGTCTTATTATTAATATTATTTAAAAAAAATGTCTAGATCAAGCTTCACAAGAGGTTGTCTTATCTTTTCTATTCAGAAATAAAAAATAATGTAGTCCAAAAAAATCATTTGAATTTTGTTGTAGTCTTGAATAAATTTGTCTTTTAAGTGATTGTTTTAAAATATTTTAAATAATATTATAATTAAAATAATTTTTTTTCAAATATATAAAAATGAGTTTTATCGCTTGCGATAAAATTTAATAAATAGTGAAATTTTTCTATATTTATAAATAGTTTAATATTTTTTTTTGTTTACAGTAATTTCTCTAATTACTATATATATATAGTTTAAATCTCTTTCACTCCAAAAAAAAAAAAAAAAAAAAAAACTTTGGTTGTATTCTTAGTTCCAAAATTTTACATTAAATACTAGTTTAATTATTGATATTAATCCTATAAATATCATCAATGTAACATTTTTTTTCACTTCCAACATAATTTAATAAATAAAACATCTACAATAATTATGTTGAACCTCTAACGACATTCATTGAATTAGAAAGAAAAGCACTTTTTTTCATTGATTGATGAGTAGGAATCCACTCACCGAAATGTATTTCAAACTGTATGCAACAAATTAGATGTCAAATTTGGAGATAATGTGGTCGAATTTTTGTCAAAATGGTAAATAATTTTAATTTAAATAGTAAAACAAAATAATTGGAACTTAAGATAAAATTTCAAGAACTAAGTTAGAATTTTTGGTTTACCTACTATCATCGAATCATATTTAGAAGTGATTTTTTACAACTAGGAATCACTTTTGGATTACCTTATTTTAAAAATAATTTTTGAAAATAGATGACATTTACTTTTCCAATAATAAATAATAATGGGTTTATCTGGATTCCCATAATGATTTTAGAAAAAACAAACAAAAAAAAAATTATTTGGATAAATGGAATAGAATGGAAAGGCCGAGAAACGACATAGACAAAGAAAAAGCTTGGCAAACCAGACAAGGTATATAACTTTCAACCACTTTTTTATTTTTATTTTTTATTTTTTGTATATAGGTCGTATTAAATAAGTTTAATGGAAATAATAATAATAATAATAATAAATTCATAATTTTATAGAGTACATATGCATATTAAATAAGTTTAATGGAAAAAACATAACAAGAAAAATTTAAGGAATGTGATGATAAGAAATTAGACACAATCCACTGTTTCATTGGTTTGGTTTAACTTTTCTAAGGGTTTAATTTGAAAAATAAATCATTTTAAAAAAATTATAGTATTTGACAAATAACTCAAAATAATTTTTGAAATATTTTTAAAGTGTAATTTGAACAATTTTTATTAAAAAAATTTAAATAATAATAACTTTTTGGAAAAAAAAAATTTCTAGACAATCCAAAGAGACTCTAAATTATGAAAATTTGAATTTGACAAAATAACATTTCAAATTTAGTTTTCTAAATAAGAAATATAGAGAAAAGTTAAACCATATTTATTGCCACAAACTAATAATTGTTAATAATTGTATCAGATTAATGTAAATTGAGAGAAATACTAGAATCAATTAGATAATATCGATTTTTAATCAATAAATTTTAGTTGTTTCCATTTTTGGAATGTGATCTTTTTTCTCTATTTTTTTTAGTACAACAATTTAGAAGATGAATTTCTGATCTCTTTACAAAAAATACATATCTTATGCTAGGTTGAGTTATGTGCATATTGGCTATCCTCCCATAGTTTTTTTTACTTAATTGGAAAATCTTGTAACATTTTTATGTGCTATCTTTGGTGAGATTTTTAGAGCAGAATAATTTGTTTAAGTGGTTTTGAGCTGATTTAAAATTAGATCAAGTGAAAATAGTTATAAATCACTAAAAAAATAGTCTGATCATCTACAAAAATTTAGGGTTTGAATTAATACAATTATTAGTTTAAATTTTTTTATTAATGCAGCCTCAAAAGTTTAGGGGCGTATTAATTTATATTTATTCTTGGATTTATTAGGATTCATTTGAAATTAGAATACTTGTTGGCAAGAGAAGAAACCATTAGGAAAGCTTAAATGATAAAATCAATCGAAATTTTATATATACATTCTTAAAAAAAATAAAATGAGAATGAAAGATATTATTATTCATGTTATCAAAATAAGGAAATTTTAATTACAATACAATTTGGTAAAGAGCCTTCAAAATAACACAACAAAAAAAAGTATTCTAAAATTTAACCGATTCCCATCTTACACATATCATTGAAAAAAATTAGTGTTCATTCTTAATTTTTGAAAGAACCTAACTTATATCAAGAATAATTTTTTTAGCCCACAAATTTATATTTTTGCTGTTTTTTTTCCAGTTATGTGATAGGAGATTGAATCATCGACATTTGAAATAATAATAATTGATGTCTTATCTATTTAATTATGTTCATCGAATATCTGTATTGCTATTTTGATTTATCTCCTTTAAGAAAAGTTCAATAAATGCAAATAAGAAAATAATTAATGTACATTTCTCCATTAAATGGGTACTATATTGCTTTATTCTTTTGACCTTTTTTCTATTCTCCCTCTACCATTATTATAAGTCTCATTCAAACATCAATTTCACATGAATGAATAAAAACAATAATAATAATGTAAAATGTCATATTAGAATTTGTTGGAGATTTTATAATTTGATCTATTTGGAAAAGAGAGAATCTTAGAAAAACAAAATTGATGGAAATGTGTGAGTTTCTCTAGATGGATGAAAATGGATAAGCTTGCAAAAGGATCACACAACCATACATTCATTGAAAATATAAGAGAAAAATTGGTATCTTTTAAATTGTCATTTTGTCTTTCTTTTAGTTTTAAAAAGCTTCATTCAATGGATAGGTAACTATCTTTGAATGGCCATTCTGTCTTTCTTTGGGTTATAAATGTTAAGAATATCCACAACTACAAAGGCCTATGGTTCATACACATGTTTCCATTTGAGAGAGTTCCTTGTCCCGTTTTGGAAGTTTAAGGAGTGGGAAGAGAGTATAAATATGAGAGCTCTCCAAGAGACGTCCAAAGTGGTTAGAGTGGTAGTTAGAGATCTTCCCTCACATGCACATTGTCGTCGCTGCTGTCCATTTGGGTGGGTCCGGGTAATCGCGCTCGCGAAAAAAAACCAAAATACTTTTATTTCTTTTTCTTTTTTAAATTAAAACCTCCTCTCGCTGATTCCAACCCTCCCTCTAACGAGTGCACATTCGAGGTGTATGTTGTGTAAACTTTGGGGAGCAACCGACATTAATGATTCGCACCGAAGTCGTGTCGAATTTACTTACGAGGCGGTGGTTTCCATGGCACAACAATCCAGATCTGGTTTAGTCGACATTTAACATTAAAAGCTTCGTCCATTTTTTACCACTTGGTCGAAGTTATAATATATTGACCAGTTGAATTATGCTTAAATTCAAATTAAACAGTTGAGTAAATAATTAAGATGATTTTTTTTTTAACTAATCTAAAATCTAGCCATTGATTAAATACAATTAAATATATCACAAATTCAAGTCTTCTAAATCTACACTTCATCCATAAATTTAGACTTTTTAAACTTGTACTCCAAACATGAAGTTCTTAAATTTAGGCTGCATAAACTCTCAACTTAATTCTCCATACGTAAGATTCCAAACACTTCCTAAAAAATCTTAAAATGAAGAACAGAGTTGAAATTAATCAAAACACATCTTAAAATTTGGATAATAGTCTTGAATTATTGGATAAAAGATTTGATAAAAACTATGTAAAGCCTACAAGGTGTTGAATTCTCTGTCCCTCCCTCCTCGTTTTCCTCCACTAAAATCCCTAGAAAATATTTTTGTCCAAAAAGAACTTTTTGCCAAACAAATTTTGGTAGGGAAAAAGCAAAGTTGTAACAAGTGATCACTAATTCACAATATGAAAATTTTAGAACATTGACTACTTTTCCACTTATCCAAATTTTTAACAAATAACACAATATTGAATATTAATATTAACATCCACTTCAAATTTGAATATTGATATTAACATCCACTTCAAATTTGGAAGATGGTGTAATGAAATTGGTGTTATGTAAGCCAATACCCAAATTATAATGGTTGTGATATGGATGGATGTGTTATTTGTCAAAAGGAAAGAAGAATATGAATGGGCTCCTATTTATTATGGTTAGGTTAAATTGCAAATTCAATCCTTTAGAGAAAGTTCGAATTTAGTGATCTCTATATTTATAATTAGAATTTAATATCTACGATTGGATAAAACATTCATAGATAATTCCTACAGTAGGAACTATTTGTGAGAATTTTATCAAACTATATGGATTATTATTTATGACCAAATTTTAACTTTCTCCGACCATAAGGACCAATTTTGCAATTTAACTTTTTTATGATTATTATTGTTATTATTATTATTATTATTATTATTTATTTTATTTAGGGTTATTGGTGAGACCTTCGTTGAAGGAAAATGTAATGAGAAGATTCGAGAAACAACATTGACAGGTTTGGTTAGGTTGATGCATCAAATCAAAACCTCTTACCCTTTCATATCACACTTTGGGACCAACTCACTTTCATTCTAATAAATAACATTAAGTGTGGGGCTCCCTTTCTAAAATATCCATAATAATATTTGTGCTTTTTTTCTAATTTATTTTTCTAATTAGATCTAAACACACACATATACATTCAATTACGTTTAAATTGATACTTTTTTCTTATAAACAAATTACATGCAAATAAAATTATTTTGTAAAAATGGAAAAAAGAAGTCATAATAGAATCTAAGTTCATTATAAATTCAGTCTATGAAACTTTTAAGTTTATGTCTAAAAGGTACTTGAACTTTAAGAAGTGTTTTATAAACTTATAAATTTTCGATTTTGTGTTTAACTAGTTCCTTTAATTTCAAAATCTTTAGTAAACTTTTTAAATTTCAATTTTGTATCTAATAGGTTCATGACATATTTAATGATTTTTTTAAAAATTAATCAAAACATATTTAATAATTTTTAAGAATTAATCACTCTATTTCATATAAAATTAAATTTTGTGTCTAAAGAATTCGAAAGTTTTATTTTGTGTTTAAGGATTCTTGAAAATTGAAAGATTTATTTGAGATAAAATTCAAAGTTTAATTAAGAATTGATTAGATACATTTAAATCGGAGACCAATTGAATTGAAAGTTTACAAATTTATTAAACATTTTTTAATATTTACACTAAATAGTCAGATAATCTAAACTTATTAATTTAACTTATAATTCTATTTTCTAAACTTTTCATGACATTGAAAGTTTGCTATTATAATCTTGTTTCATTTTTCCGTTCTTAAAAAATAAGTTTACTCAGATGTAATTTTTTTACAACAATCTACCTTTTTTTTTTCTAAAGAAAAGAAAATTAAATCTTTTCATTAAAAAAAAAAGGAAAAGGAAAATTAAACTTAACCAAACTTTAAAATTCAGCTAAGAAAATAATGAAAAATAAAAATGACAAAATTGCAAGTTTAATTCTTTATAGGTTGAGTTGAAAATATTAAATATATGAGAACTTTTTAAAAATAGAAAAATAAGGAAAACTATTTACACAAAATAACAAATTTTTTTAGATAGTTGTGATAGACACGGATAGAAGTCTATCAGGGTCTATCAATGATAGAAATGATAAAAGTCTATCACTGATAGATGCTGATAGAAGTCTATCAATGTCTATCAGTACTCTTTTGCTATTTTCTGTAAATAGTTTGACAATTTTTGTTTTTATGAAAATTTCCCTAAATATATTTGAGCTCATGAGCTTTCTTTTTCTTTTTTTCTTTTTTTAGTTCAACAAACTTCTGATATTGTGATCAATGATATATATTTTAACCAAAGTAAATCGTATCAAGGTTGACTCTTAACCTATTAACCTAAGTTTTTAAATTTAGTGATAAGATTTAACCTGAAATCAAATAAGTTGTAAATTTAAAATTCTATAATATTGTTCTCTCTCTTTATTGGGTGAAGCTTAAAAAATAGTGATTCATGTTAAGTTGGGCATGATACTAAATTTTCATCGACACAATTTGATATATCCATCGGTATCTTTATATTTTCATAAATTCAACATCAACATTTCTATAATTTCATAAAAAAATTCATGAAACATGAAAAACCAAGTAGCAAAATGTCACTAATTAAAACAATTTAACTTATTTAAAAAGCATAAAGTCTTTATTTACTAAGTTGAACAATTTTTTTCTTCTAATTTTTGTGTTTCTATAACTTTTTCAGAAATATCATCGATATCGACAGTTTGTCAATATTTTCATCGACATTTTCATAAAATTGAGACATCGACATGTTAAACATTGATTAATAGTAGTAGTATTTGGTAAAGTAAAACTGCCATTTTTAAATTATTTATTTTTTCTTTTTTTTCAAGGAGGCATACATGAAAATAAATCAAAAAGTTGTTTGGTTGTGCGAGTACTATTGATTTGTACAACATGAGATATAAACTATGATTCGCATTCATTCTTTTTTATTATTTTTCTTGAATTATGATACACATTCATTCACTAAGTGATGTACCATGATTAAACAAACTATATAAATGCTTTTTGGTTATCATACATCAAAACTTGATTATAATAAGGAGACAAAAAAAAATCTTAGAAAGATTGAGTAAAAATGTTGGCATGGAAAGATTTTGATGGATTTGCAAAGCTAATCTCATTATGATTTTGTAGTTAATAAAGTTTGGATCCAATGTAGGTAGTCAATAACATAAAGGTTGTGATTAGGAGTTGAACCAAACATGCTTAGAAAAATAATTGACTTTGTCTATTTAGTTTTTAAAAATCGCTAACACCATCTTTCGATTTCATACGTTTGAATCATTCTCAAACAAATTGAATTGTTCGTCGAATGGAGAAAAGAAGGAAAATTTTCATAAATAAAAAAATGTCAAACTATTTACAGAAAATAGTAAAAAAAAATACTGATAAACATTGATAGACTTTCCATCAGGATCAATCAGTGATAGAGTTCTATCAGCGTCTATCACAATTATCTAAAAATTTTGTTATTTTGTGTTAATAGATTCCCTTATTTTTCTATTTTTAAAAATTCACGAAAAGAAAAAAAAATATTTATACATATGTATTCTAACATCTCGAATTACTCATCTCCTTCGAATACCACTTATATATATTTAGTTACGAGTAATGATTAGGTTGCACCTAATCTCATGCTCCCTTTTACTTTACATTAAAAAAAATTAAAAACATTTTAAAAAAATTGTCATGAAAATTACCACATGATAATTTTTTATTGGACAGTTGCCTAGACTGCACGCAAAGATAAGTGCAACCCAGGCAACACTTAAAAAAAATTGTAAATATAGCAAAGTCTATAACCGATAGATTTTTCTATATTTGCAATTTTTTTTAAATGTTGTTATACACTTAGTTATTATTCTTAAAAGTGCCGCTCATTACAATTATTCAAAATAATAATAATAATATTATAAAGTTTTTGTCTCCAAGTTACTATTGTTCCATCATCTCCATTTCATCATTAATAAAATAATAATAAATTTTTAGGCAAAATAAACTTTTGATTCCCTAGGTTTGAAGTTTATGTTTATCTAGTCACTGAAGTTTTAAAATAGACACTTTAGTCTCTCACGTTTGCAAAATGTTTTTAAATAATCTCTGACTTAACTTTAAGTTAACAAAATACATATTAGACCGTTATATGTTGATGTGGATGTTAATTATATTTGATGACATGTAAAATGTATTTAATTAGTTGAAAAATCAATTAACAATTAGTTAATTTAAAATAATATTCTCACTATCTACCCTAAGTGTCCTACAACGTTGCCGTCAACTAACCAACTATCATCCTCTACATTGTCTCGTCTGCCGATGGTCGTCATCTCTCCTTCGCCGTTCACCTTCACCGGTCGCCGTGTCTGTTGTTCACCGTCCACCAGTAAATTTCCATTGACCTAGCACTTCAAGAGGAGGCCACAGAACTATGAAACCACACACCTCATTCACTTCCCTACTAAGTTTCTTTTAATCAAGATTGGCAAAATAAAAAATCATTGTATTCAACCACTAAACAATACCCTTATCTTAAAAATAGGTATGAAAAAAAGAGAAAAAACCAAATTGAGTTGCTATCATATTTAATATAAATCATAAAATTGAAAACTTATGTCCTCATTCAATTAAAAGAATTTCCAAACTTGATGTACTAATAGCCTTTAATTACCAGTCATATTTGTACAAAGGGTCCTTTCATCTAAATTAAAAGATGTAGAAAAAAAATTGTCATTGAGGCTGTAATTGCCCTTTTTTACGTTATGTCCGCTCATTTTGTACCTACCAAAAGGAATTACAACATCAAATATATCAAAACAATCGATTCACACACATCCAACTAATTCACAACTACAAGTTTGCTCAAATTTCATTTGACACAACAAAATTGAACTAGAGAAATCATAATAGAAATACTTCAAATTTATTATTTAACAACAAGAGATAGTTGAGAGATTGCAACAGCAGATGACTATCAGTCGCGGATGCAACTAGCAACGACTAGGGTGGACAGACGGTTACGTCTTGCAAAAGCGGAGAAGCTCATGTCAAATTGTCCTCTAGGGCACATGTTAACATTTTCGATATTTAATTTTTCTTTCAGTTTTTAAAATTATTTTTTAATTAATTTTCTAACTAAACAAAGATAATCAACATGTCATCAATACAATCAGCATCCACATCAATACATAACAATCTAATAAGAATTCTGTTAACTTAAATTTAAGTCAGAAATCATTTATAAGTATTTTACAAACATAAGGGACTAAAGTGTCTATTCGGTTCTCAATTCGCTGATTACACGTACACAGGTACAGGCCAATCGGGAGGTGGGAACGAATTCGCATGCACCTCTTTTTTTCCTGAAGTAAAACTAAAATGTTGCATTCCCCCTAATCAAACTCACGGCCTGGAGGTTATTCGAACACTTCTTCACCAATCTGACCAATGAACTTTTTGAAGTTAGAATCAACATTTTTTATATTTATACTATCAATCAGCTTGGTTTCTAATTTTTGCCTAGCCAAATCCAAATGAAAATTTCAGATTTTCAATTTTTTTTTACCCAAACTGCCATACTGACCAGTTTCAGTCGGTTTGAGCAGATTTTAGATTTTTTTATTTTTCCGTACACCCCTAGTTTGAGCTATTTACTTCTCTTCCAATTCAAAAGAAAAGAACTCCACCTTCCAATTGGGGAAAAAAATGTTAGGAATCCCTCCAATGAAAAATCTAGGAGCTGTAGCAGTATTTTTGTTTTATCTCAATCCGAGGAAAATGAAAATAATAAATCATGATATGCGTCTTAATTGAATGTCAACATTCTATAAGAGCCAACGAATTTATTCTAGCTCATAAGATCAAAAATTCGATAATGATTTTAACAAGCGTAATAATAAGTAAATTTTTAAGATCTATACAATCAAAACTTTCAAAAAGCAATTTTAAAGACACAAGAAAAAAAAAGCAGTTGTGTACCAGTCCAAAGTTTAATATAAAGTAAGATCTTTAGCTCCCCATCTATTTAAAGCCCTGTTAAGACTACCAAAATAACACACAAAATTACTCTTAAACTATTGTACTTTCATGGTCCAAATATCAATATTATTTCAGAGACTTTTCTTGACTTTATTGCGTGATCGGGAGAGAAGGAAGATAGCAACAATGACGATAAAAGGAAAGAGAATGACAACCAGCAGCGATCTTGGTGGCGATTAGGATCGAAATCAAGTAACCAAAGATGATATCAAACGTTCAAAAAGTTGTACACTATAAGACGCCCCTTCCAACGATAAAATTCAATACCAAAATTTGTTTCGCCACATTAATCCAATCTCATTGCCGTCCCCGACTTGATGAGCAGTGTAATAAAATTGCTGCACTGTGAACAGAACATTCAATTTGACGTATAGGAAGGAGTATCATAAGCTAACATGTTAATTCACTCCAATTCGACACAAACAGGTTTCTAATTGGTTAAATTTTTCTGACAGCTATAATAACAATTTCACCTATCAACAACATTTCAAATGTACAGCTACACCTGCAAAATGTAATGCAGCACAATAAATAATACAGGACAACACCCATTACCTGCACATGGCGAAAGCTTTAAGACAGAAGAGACTTCATTCTGATGAATCTCCTTAATACTTGGTTAAATTTACAGCTCCTCCTCAACCATAGTTTTCACCTTGTAGGCTCAAGGAGGAGATTTTACTTCCCTTCTAAGTAACTCCTGGAGACATGAGATATAGACCAGAATGAATTTGAGGTAAAAACTTAAAAGTAACGACCTTACTTGAACAGGATAGGTTGTACAATTGTGTCCTTGAGATCTAAGGTAAAAACTTAAAAGTAGTAAACTCTGTTAGACAGCATCCTACCAGCTTTGTTGCATCAATCGATAGGAGTTGCCTTTCTCTTTTCTCACGTTGGCATTCTCCACACCAGCTGGAGAAATCTTTCTGGTATTTCTTCAACTCTCTAAACACAGAACTATAACAAGATTTTGCCAAAAAGAGAAAAGATAAAGTGAGGAAAACACAGAAAGCGACTGAGCATCATATATTGTACATATGTGACTACGTTTCCCACTCAAAAACACCATGTTTCAACGTAACAAAAAATGCCTTTTAGAAAGAGTCAAAAGCACCTTGAGAACTTTAAAGTGCTTTGTGAGAAAGCATTGCAATTGTTAAGTGTTCTTGGCTGCTCTTGGCTGAACTACTTAACTAGGAAGCACCAAGCACTTTCAAGAATATATAAAACCAACCATTAACATGATTTGTTATTAAACACTTTTTACTAACTTAATTAGAAGTTAAAATGTTTTTACTACAAATTCTTTTACTAAGAAAACAAGGTACTCCCAAACACACCTTAAAGCCAACCAACAAAAAGAGAATGGATCAATTCAAGTCAAAAGAAAATTTATGGGCAATCATTAACTGCCTTCAGCTGGCTGAGAAATGCATGCAACCTCAACCAGTAAGCATCACACGAGCATTTATTTAGTGCTCAGATTCAGGCTTCACTAAATAATATATTAATATAACAGAAAACTTCAGTATACAGTAATCTAATTCATCTCCGGTCAAAAAAATATATGAATAACCCAATTCACCTAATGTAAGCTAATTCTTAATCATAAGAATTTTTGTGCTTAGCATCAGCCCAAACGCTGGATGGCATGTAAAGTACAATGTGATACCTATGACTTTCTGCCGTTCAGGGCCTATGTTGTTGAACAAAATATCACATCCTTTCTCTTAATTGGAATAAGGCAACCACTAAGATGTCAAAGTACTAAGAAGAAAATACCTTCTGCACCACAAAAGTAAGTTGACCCGACGCCCAGATGTTGTAGCTCTAGCACCATGCCGATGACGACCACGATGAAGAACCGCATGCCCAGGAACATGAAGATAGTCAAAGATTTCCTAATACAGAGAACGTGTTGATAAATTTCACACACTAGCATTGTCGGGTAAAAATAGGAAGTACTCTTGCTTTCATGTACCCATAGACCTAAATGTCCAGGCTTTTCATATTAATATTCCTATAGAAGAACGTAGTCATTATCCCAACAGCTCAGGTCTTATATTGATGGTTAATTTTAATGAACTCATATCCAGATTCAAAAGCAGCTAAGCTATGTATGCAGAATCTTAAGAAAATTTAAAGATTCACAATCACAGAATTGGTCGGACTTGACTAACCAGCTTGTGAAATACAAAGGAATGGACAAGAAATACAAAAATAAGGGTGTAAGAAGGTGTTTGTAAGATTATCACACCTCTGATTGGGTCTCTGTATTAACATGTTTGTCACATCGGATGCCACGAAAGAACAGTTCACCACCAGAAAATTGTTTACCCAAGCAAACGTTCAATGTGACTTCCGAATCATCCACATGAAAACCTACAGTAAAATCATTTTCAAATAAAGTTAAATAATAGCTTCAATGTAAACAGATGAATATAAAAACTCCAGGAAAAAAGAAGAAAGCAACAAAATAAAAAAAAAAACATACGTCATAAATTTACAGATTGCAATAACTACAGATACAAAAATAAATAGGAAACTAAATCAAAAGGACCAAAAATTAAATTACAGAGAAGACAATCGTCTTGAGCAGTGAGCAAAGAGAAAGAACAGATTATGGTTGATCTTTTAAAGTTTAATCTCAAGCTATTCATCTACAGAATCTCCATTTTCAATAACTAGAATATCTGTATAAAGAAAAATGTAGAGAACTAAAAGTTAATACAGAAGTAGGTTAAATTATTACACTGTTCTTCCTACAATTTCAAATTTGTATCAATTTTGTCCTTATACTTCTTAAAAGTTTCAATGTCATCTCTATAGTCAATTCATTCCAATTTCCAATAGCATTTATAGTCAATTGTAGTTGAAAACAGTGTAGACAACCTCATGCCACATACCATAAGTACAGTGACAAGTAAGTCCACATAGCACTATATCAATGCTTCATTAATTTTCCATTAAATTTGACACCAATAGTTAACAATAAGAACTTTTGGAATAAATTAATTATAGTAATGAAATTAAAACTTAAAGTATAAGGATGAAATAGACACACATAAAAGCGTAAGGATAGAAGGTATAATTTAACAAAAAATATATATATCATTTCTTAACCAAATGCTTCTTGGCATGGAGGCTTTCTTCCTGGAGAGAAAGGGAGGTTTATTCATCATGGATTAAAATTGATACCTATAAATTGGAGCATACTTAAAAATGCATTAATGTACCAATATACTACATACGCAAGTTACAAAAATAAAAAAATAATAAAAAAAAAAAAAGAAGAAGAAGAAGAAGAAGAAGAAGGGTCCTGCGGATATTTATGTGATTTCCTGATAAAAAAAAAGTTATATAAAACTTAAAGTAGAAGCAAGAGATTGGTGAGTGGAGAAAAAAGTTACTGGAAGCACTACCGTATTCCATATGTTTACCAATTTCGTATTTAACAAAAGCTTTCATAAGAAAATGATTTTTTGCTTTAATGAGAACATTAATAGGAAAAGGATTGATAGGAGAGAGACCAAGAAAATGAAGTACTTCGTATTAAAACCTACCAAGTTCCACATCTCTATCAATTCCATATTCTACAACAAAACCATGATGAGAGTCCAGTGTGGCTCCTCCAACTTCTGGAAAGAAAACTACACGACACCAAAAACAAACATGAGAAAAATAATGGCTCTCGCATTCTTCGTGAAAACAACTTTCAAGGAGCAATCCACTCAAATATATTACCTCTGGATATAGGACGTATAAAATCATCCATCAACTTATCAAGCATGGTTTCTAAACCAAAGTCATCAAGAACAGCACCGTATTTGTTCATTGTGTTTGGTCGCATGATTCTGAATTTCGTCTCGTGAACCCATCTTTCAAAGCTTTCCACCTAAAAAAAGGAGAATAGTAACACAGAAATCAAATCTCGGGGAAGTAAAAAGAGTTAACAAATTTTAAATTTTGGTACCTCAGATAACAGCTTTTCACAAAATTGTGGTTGAAGCATTTCAAATTTATAAATTCCTGGAGAGGGTTCAGACATGATGCGTCTAAAGCTCTCCTCTGAATTCTCATTGATAGCTTTGAGAAACGAGGGAACAAAGAAGTTTGCAGCATGCATACTGTAAAGCTCCCTGTGTAATGGCTGCAAAGAGTAGGATAGCAAATTAGGGAATATAATATGGAAGTACTGTAAGTAACTGTCCATGGAATCAAGAAATGTAAACTGAGATTCATTACAAAATATCAAGATCTCATCTTACTTCTATGAATTTTATTAATAAAGATAAGAGTTAAGAAGTACATTAAGATCTCAGAGAGACAATTGATAGTTTCTTTTTACTTAGGACAACATAGGCTTCAACGACTTTGACTTCTTTTGCAACTTCCATCCAAACCCAGTACCATTAGGACAAACCATGGAATGTGGTACTTCAAAGTACTCAAAAGTGGAAGATTCCAATTTATGATGTAAAATTTATGCCATTAGATGATTTTGAAGCATATAAGAGAGGACTCCATAAATTCTTGCACCAGTCTAAGCATGACTAACTCAGTTGCATACAGCTAAGACTTGCATTTACCTGATAGTTTGATATAATCTTTTGTCGATATTCTCTATGCCTCTGAACCTGATAATTCAAATACATGAAATTGTGGGTAACAGATTATTTCAGATGAGAAAAGTAGCATTTGGTAGGAGAAAATACATAGAAACGTCACAAATTCCATTGGTTGATGAAATAATTAAATAATTAAATTAACTTTAGCCTAAAATATTTTGCTTTTCTTTTTTATTAATTTAATGTGATATCGAGTAGGAGATCTCAAGTAGAACTTCAAGCATTTCTATTTCCTTCACATTCAAAGTTTCATTTTTCTCTCTTTTTCTTTTTTTTTTTTTTTTTTTTTTTTAACTTAAAGTTTCATGTTCATCTAATTTCAGTAAAATGAGTCAAACGCATGGTAGGAGCCAGAAGGAAAATATAAATAAATACATAATTTCCTCAAAAAATAAAAAAAATAAAATTGGAAATAATCACGTAAAGAATGATAAACCATCTGGTGGCAGAGCAACTGGAAGGACACTCGATCACTCAGCTATAATGGATGCCAATATTTATATAAGCACAACGCAAACCAAATTACAAAAGCTCTGAAGCCTCAAAATGAGGTGCAACAATGAATGAGGCACATAATATATTAAAATGTTTCCAGATTACATATTAATAAAAGGCAGCTATTTTAAGCCCAAGTATTCAACTATTAAATTTCCCATGCATAAGCCAGCAATGTTTTTAGACTCAAAATGTAATTTAAGAAAACAAGCTTCTTGCTTGCCTGAAGATGAGAGATGCATTGAGTACAAAATTCATATACAATCATTTCTGTAAATTCAAGGTAAATTACATTTAGAACACGGTGTGAACTAAAATTGGGGATTTCTTTCAATAAAAATGATAATAACAATCGTAATTCAAAAGTGTTTAGACCAATTTACACACCTCAATAATCTTATAATATAACTATCTAACCCTACAATATTAGGGTGAGAAAAGAGAAGAATTTAGCATATTTTATATTCAACGTGCATAACTACTAAGGTTTGCATTCATCATAAGGACATCAAAATTTACAGTTTGCCATTTGGATCGCCAACCCATGGTAGTTAAGTTACAATAGGGCATTAATATTCTTTTTCAACAACGCAGCCTCAAAAACTAGGATTTTTAATCAAATGCAATAAGCTATACATTATTAGGCACAGAGATGTCTTTATTTGGAAAGTTACTTTGATGCTCTTTGTTATTATCTTTGTTATTTTTTTTTTTTTTTTGTTATAAGAAACAATATACTCTTTGTTATTATCAAGAGATAATGAGTTTAAAAAGAATATTTCAATTAAATGTACTCAAGAAAAAACAAGGAATTTACTTTTCTTAGGCACAAAAGGCATCAGGAAGGTGACAAAAAGGTGATTGGAACGCAACAATGAACAAATTAGCAACAGATTGACACCTATTTGAAGGCATATTCAAAGGTAGTTTTCTTGGCTAACCACCAAGCACATGTAGTTCACATCACCTTTCTGATTGACCAAATAAGCTAAAAGAACTAATAAAAAGTTTCTATAAAACTAAACAAGCAAAATAATAGATGTATCATCATTGAGAAAAGAAAAACATTAGCGTTCACCAGAAAATGCATTTAAATTTGTGGATCTAATTAGGCAAACACCTAAGTGAAATCAGCTTGCAGTATGCAACTGTCTCAGAAATTAAGCACCCAAATAAAACAGCATCAGGAGCTAAGACAGAATAGTTGGTTAGGAGTGGGAGTTTACCTAGAGTCCAGCCTAAGAAGTTCCCTATGGGTATTTTCATGCTTGTGATGTACTTGTAATTGCAGTCTTTTCTGTGTCTTGTTATTGGATCTCAGTGAAAGTATTGTTTCTTATATTTAAAATATTGAATTAGTTGAGTTATTTTAAATAGAAACAATTTCTCATATGGTAAGAGATTAACCAAAAATAATAGAAAGGAAAATTCAAGCAACAAGTCAAGGAAGTGGCAAAAAGGTCTTCCAGTTGGGAAAAATAGAGTTGAAACTATATGAGTTAAAAGGCTATAAAATTTAAGCCATGAAAGAGCTAAAATGGACATGGTACGTTGTTTATCATAATACAAACTAATATTGTTGATTATGATACTTATCTAGAAAAAAATAACAAAAAGGGGTAGCAATATTTGTTTTTGTTAACCTTTTTTATCTTGTGGTCTGTTTTCCTTTTAATGATAAAATAAAAGAAGAAAGACATACACACTTGACATACATTTCATATTACCCATTATATACTTTAGGAGGAAAATATCTTTTAAAAAATTAAAGTATCTTTGAAAATCATTCCATAATTCCTATTATTTGTGTTCCTAAGAAAAAGTACAATTTCTTATTTTTAAATAAATGGTCAATTTTAAATTGATTCCATGCTTTTTATTATAGGAGTTGTAACTAAAAAATATTGGATCATAAACTGTTTGTAAAACCTTAAAAGTCGGCATTTTGTCATTAGCTGGGAAGTTTCACAAAAAGCCTTGAGGAATTCATTCACCGAGTTCTCCAGGGAATGACTTATTTCTAAAGCTCAGATTTGGAACTTTTGGCTAGAAAGAAATGAGGGAGTCTATGGAAGCTAACAGATCTTTTAGGAAGCAGATCCAACTGAAGTTCACTACTCCACTTCTAGCCATGATTCCCCTGCTACTGTTCATCTAACTAAAGCTTTTTTGTTTATACTTGTGAGTGTCTGAGCCAGCTTATGCGCATCTCGACTAATCTCACCGAACAACCCACCTGACCCTGTAACATTTAGGTGTCAAGAAAACCTGCAAGATATTAAATCTTAGGTAGGTAGTTACCATGGATTGAACCCATTACCTCTCTTAGGTCTTTATCAAAGTCATGTCCCCCTATTTACTACTAGGTCAACCCAGGATGGTTCACTAAAGCTCTTTGTAAGCCCTATTGGGACTTTTATTCTTGGAAAAGCTATTTATCTTCCTTCATACTTCGCATACTCTCCTTTTTTTGTCTATATGATACAGGAGTAGAACTTGCCTTCCCTGACTGTTACTTTAATGCAAAGCCTCCAATTATAATTGCTCAAGACCAAAAGAAAGAATTCTCAACGAGTAATATGGTACAAACATTGGCACCTCCCCCTTGCTTTCACTTTGCTTTAAAAATCAAGATCATCGACTCACTAGCAGAAGAGAAAATTTGGCAAATACTATCCTCGTTTTTTGCTTGACATATTAACATAGAAGTCTAATTACCCATTCTTCTAATAAATTTAACTAACACGCGGTTGTAGCTTCCATCAGCCAAGTGAAAAGTTAGCATATTCAAATAACTATGTTCCCGCCTTCTGATCCACCATCGCATAACAATGGAAATAAAAATCTTAAATCCTTATCCTGCAAAAGACGTCCGACTAACAACTCCTAAGATCATGTGGCATTTGTTAAGCAACGGATTTCAATCTATAAAACAATTTCTTGAAAAAAAAAAAACATTTTCTCTTTCTCTTCCTCCATTCACCAGGCAACCAAGCAAACAAGTAATGAAAATTCATCACAGATATACAGATTAACAATTTAAAACGCTTACTCGGTTGCGTTCGCCCTCAGGAGCATATCGGAGTAGAATGTCCCTCATGTACTGAAGCTTAAGGTCGCGTGCCACATTGAGCATGCTCGGAGGCAAGTGCCTTTCCAGCATGCTGAAGAGGACCGGGCTGAATTCTAATTGTAGGTCTTCATAGCTCTCCGACTTGTGATCTTCCTTGGGTTGGAGACGAAGCCTGTGGGTTGAGAGAGACTGTGCGGTGGGCGAGACGACTCCATTTCCATTGCCAGTCCCAGGAGCTTGGGGCTGCTTTCGTCGTTCCAGCGAAGCTTCCAGAGACATAGCTTCGCATCTGTGGAGGTCAAATACGTGTTAAGGAAGAATCAGAGAAGCATATTTTTGTGCTGAGAGTCTGAGAAGTGGATTGAAATTAGGGTTTTGAAGAGGAAGAAGACGAAGATGGTGAAAGTTGCAGGCTAGGGTTAGGGCTCTGTTTTGTTAGTTGTCGACGTGTACATGTGGGACCCAATCGTTTACGTGGACGTCTAAACTATCCTTCAATTTCTTCCCCTAGTTTACATGATTAATGTTAATTAATTTTAAAACTCACAAAATGGAAAGAATCAAAGTAGTATAGAGTTTGGATAATCCGCAATGACTATGTTGGTTATCCTAGGGTATATTATTTCAACCATATTTTCGAGTGTGCAAAATGTCATGGATAGTGTTATGGGTAATTTATCGAGATAGGCCAAGTCCAAGAGTCTAGAGAGATAGGAGATCTATAGTCTCATAAGAAGCCTAAGAGGGTATGAGCCTAGGGAAGCCTAGGCATAGAAAGCTTAGGAAAACCTGAGCCTAGAGAAACTTAGGTATGAGGAGCCTAGAGAAGTCTATGTATGGAAAACCTATAAAGGTCTGAACTTTGAGAAGCCTAGGCATGAAGAGCCTAACAAAGCTTAGGTATGGAGAGCTTAGAGGATCCATGGAAAGAGCCTATGAGAGCTCAAAAAATTAATGGGGAGAGCCTAGTGGAGCTTAGAGAACCCATGAGGAGAGCCTAATAGAGCTTAGAGAACCCCGTGGGATGAGCCTAGTGGAGCTCAGAGAATCCATGGGGAGAGCCTAGTGGAGCTTAGATGACCCACGGGATAAGCTTAGTGGAGCCATGAGAATCTATGGGAGCTTAGAGGACTCCTGGAAAGAGCCTAATGGAGCTCAAAGGACTCTTGGAAACAGCCTAAAAGAGCTCATATGACCCCTGGGGAGAGCTTAGTTGAGCATAGAGGACCCATGATGAGAGCCTAGTGGAGCTTATAAGACCCATTGGATGACCCTAGTGGATCCATGAGAACTTAAGGGAGCTTAGAGGACCCATTGGATAAGCATAATGGAGCTTATTAGAGGACTCATGAGATGAGCCCAGTGGAGAAGAGCTCAGAGAACTCATTGATGAGCTTAATGGAGCTTAGAAGACCCATTAGATGAGTCTAATGAAGTCATGGGAGCCTAGGAAAGCTTAGAGAACAAATAAAGGAGAGCTTAGAAGAGTTGACTTATGAGGAGAACTTAGGAGAGCTCAAAGGACTCATAAGGATAGCTACTATTTTGTTTTTGTTTTTTTTTTTTAACTTTTTTTTTAATTTCATTTCATAAATATAATTAACTTTAACTTTTTATTAAATTTACAATTAAAATTTAAAATATTTTTTAATTATTAATTTAAATAAATAAAACATGAATAATTCTAATTTGTTATCTAAAATATTTACAATTTCAATATAAATATCAATTTTAAATTAAAAAATAATTAAATAAAAATATAGGCGGAGAACGTTTTCTCGCGGGGACCTGATCCCTGAACGGAGATTCTCCGACTCTCTAAAATGGGGAATAGGTTAGGGACGGGGATTACAAATCCCCACGAAGATGAAAGATAACATGAATCTTATTTGTCCAAACGTTCTCTCTATAATTTTTTCTAGAAATTTAATTTTATCATTGAGAATGAAAAAATAAAATGGATTCGTCTGCAGTAAGGTCCGCAACAACAGATCATATATTTTTGGTAAATAGTAGTTTTTTAGTTTTATCATTACATAATTCAGTCCTTTTTTCTAGTACATCCGAGTTAGAGTAAGGGGACCTTTATCCAAAACTTGAATTCTATTTATAAATTTTTTATATAATTGTTTGTGTTGTTCTTTGAAATAATTCCAATGATCATCGAATTCATCATAAGAAAGTTTTTATTTGTGAACAAAGATTTTTTTTTTGTATCATCTAAAAAAAAAGTTGCTACACTAGGTGGATATGTAAAAACTATTATGTCTTTTCCGTCACTTTGACATGTATAAAAAAATATTGTGACATTTCAATTCTAACATCATTTTCAAATTTATCATTTTTTATATATTGAAATGGACGATTCCATCGTTTATAGTAGAAAAGAATAGTCACAATTCCCTATCTCTACCCTGCCCCGTTGCCAACCCTACTCCTTGGGCCAAACACACCCTTTATATATATGTAAAACTTAAAGGAAGCTAATAGGGTAATTGTAATGAGTAGCAATTTTAAGGATAATGACAAGTATATATGCACATTTTGAAAAAATTGCAAATATAGCAAAGTCTATCAGTGATAGACTTCTATCGCTGATAGACTCTTATGGTCTGTCAGTGATAGACCACCTAGACCATAAAAGTCTATTAGCGCTAGAAGTCTATCGCTGATAGACTTTGTTATATTTACAATTTTTTTAAAATGTTGTTATATATGCTAATATTTTGAATCTGATTACTATTTTTGCAATTGTCCCTTAACACATATAGAGGGAGTAACAGGTCCTACGTATATCCACTCTAGCATATGTTGATTGAACATTTTGACATTTATTGACATTAAGACTTTGCAATTTTGACATGTATAATTACGTTTTTGATCCATCCTTTATTTCAGTATATATATATTTTTTTTAAAAAAAGTTATATTCTTCTTCCATATTTGTCTCTTTAAAATATTTTATTTAAATTAGAATGAATTTATGTTTATTTGATCAACGAGCTTTCAAAATTATAAAATTTGTCTTTTATTTTTCTTTTTAAAGAATCATAAATCTAATAGACAAAAGATCGAAAATTTAAAATGTCATTAGACATAAAATTCAAGTATATGTCTAACATATTAATTAATTTTTAAAATTTACAAATTTGTCACTTTTTAGACACGAAATTGAAAGTTTAGTAGGTGTTTGGGGTGAAGAGATGAGATGAGATAAGTTGAGATATGAACTCAACTCAGTGTTTTAGAGGCCAATTTTGTATGTCACCGACATTTTATATCATATCCACCAACAGTGCACTCAATCCTCATCACCAGCGACCACTTCCAACGACCAACTCCCCTAGCTACCTTCGGCAGCCAACGCCGACAACCGGCCGACAACCACCTTCGACAGCTAATTCCGGCAACCATCGTCTGCGGCCAACTCCGGCAACATCCAACCATCAATGTTGACGGTCAACTCCGATGACCTCCGACGGCAGCTACTCCACTAACTCCAACGACCGTTATTTTAAATTATGACTACTATAAATTTGAGTTTTGTTGACACACGAATTTTTTGTTTTGTTGGCGCTCATGACATAAAACCGTCAATAAAACCTTGATTTAAAAGCTTAAAAATAACTACTATTTTAAAAATACATATAAAATATCAATAAATATTTATATTTAACTTGACGCACAAAATTGTCAATAAAAACACATTTGTTGACACAAAAGTATGTAAATTCCGTCAAAACGTTGAATTCCCTAATTTTTTTTTATTAGTTCCTAGTATTCTATAGTCGTTCTTTATAGTAAATTAACATTAATAAAATCACTTTTATCAAGTAAGAAATCAAACAATTTATGTGTAAAAACACTTTTGAGAAAAAATTGTCAAACACATGAGTGTTTTTATTTTTTAAAGTTTTTATCAAAAGTGTTAAAATAAAAATGAGTTAACTAGAAACGTTACATGCACAAATTTATAAAATGATTGCTTAAATAAATTTTAAAAAAAAGGTGAAATGCATGATCAAAAAATAAACCATAAACCTCATTTTCCAAAAATCCCAACAATACATGTGTGCTTAAAAAAAAGTACCATTTATGGTTTATTAAAAAGATATATGTAAAATTATTGAATAAAAATGTTTCCAAACAAAAATAATCATCATAAAAATGATTATTTATGTAAAAAAAACTGCACCAGATACTCTGGCACATGAACTCGGCACATATGAACTCTATAAGTATGTAAATTCCACATACATCATATCTCTAGATATCATATCTCAACTCAACGCCTCAAACAGCCCCTTAAAGACTTATTAAACACTTTTGAAAATTTAGAAACCAAACCGACACAAACCTCAATGTTCAAGAACTAAGGGCTTGTTTGGATTGACTAGACAAAAGATATTTTTGTTTAAATTCTTTTGATAAAAACTCGTTAAAATACACTTCAAAAGCTATTTTTAGAGGTTGCCAAACACTTCAATTTTTTTCAAATTGACTTATTTTTAAAATTAAACCAAACACACCCTAAATTTATAATTTAATCTAATATTTGTAAGTTGCAATATTACGCCTCATCTTTTCGCATACTTTTATTTTTCATGTTCTTACTAAAATCAAACATCAAAGAATGAACAATATGTGTTTTTACTAAAATAAAAAACAATGTATTAATCATTGCATTATTTAGTTAAACAACATATTTTTCAACCAACAATATACTATAATTATATCAAAGTAAGCATAGCTAAACAAAGATGACATATACTTCTACCTAAGCTGAGATTCAAATCTCCACACAGTCACTGATCAGACTCCTAAAAAACAATATACTATGATTATAGTCCATCAAATATTTATAAGTTAATCAATAATATATTAAGATTATGGTTGATCAATATTTAGACTAACAATTGTCCTTTATTTGTTTAAAATTGTTCTATATTTACAATATATTTTTAAAAATAAACCTTTTTACAAATCATGTAATTACAAATATTTTAGGTTACATTATACAAAATATTATTGAAATTTAAGATAAGTTTCAATCAAACCTCTAAATTTTTAAAAGTTTCATTTTTAGTCATAACTTTTAAACTCACTCCAAAAAATTACTATTCCATCAGTCTTTTCACTAAAATAAAGATGAAAAGTAAATATGACATGATATGACAACGCGACTTGTACAATAGTAGCACCTATGGCAAAAATGACTCGTTTCAGTTATACTTTTACCACTTTAAAAGTTTCATATTTAAATCTTTACCCATTGACATAGTTTCAAAACAATGCTTTTATTAGTTTTTTCAATTATAAATAATATGACAAATAAATGAAACAAGGCATAAATTATTGTGTTTCCCTCTCATGATCCAAATATTTTGTGGGAAATAAAAACTTTAAAGTTGTTATAAAATGGATCACAAAGAGAACAAAATTTGGAGCCTCTATCTCATAGTCAATTGATAAAAAATTGTATCATAACATGAACTTGAATAATGGAGAAGATACTTACAAATAAATCGATAACAAATCAAAATTAAAGACTATTATTTCTTAATAGATTTCTTACATTTAAGATATATCCATATATACCATTAAAACAATTGACTAAAAATGATGTTATTTGTGAAAGATAAAAACTTTTTTATGTTACTAGTTTGATACTACGTGCATTGCACAAATTTTTTTTTAGTACAGCGTTACGCGTGTTGTGTAAAGTTTAAAAAGAGAATTTAAGTATAAAAGTTTTATAATACAACTTTAATTTATGAATTAGATATATATTTTTTTAAAGAAACCATGAAACATTAATAAAAACTTTGGAAGTTGGGTGAGGAAAAATAATATTTATTTTATATTAACTATTGCTAATTAAGTTTATAATAAACATGTATAAAGAATATATAAACTAAAATATTTGTTCTATTCTTTCTAAAAAATTGTGATAATCATCTTAGTATTTTTTTTAATTGGAATGATTTGATTATTTTCATAATTTTAGATAACCAAAATATTATTATTTTAAAAAAAATGTGTCCACTAAATTAAAATAATTTATATTTTTATTTTGATTTGGATGATTTGGTTATCCTCCTCATTTGAATTTAATTTAAAGAGAAAAAAAAAGTTGAAAACGAACAGGTACCTGAAATAAGAAAATTGAAGGTGATGTTAACTATTTTTTTTTATAAAGAAAAAGAAAAATCTGAATATGGGCATGCAGTTAAAAAGAAACATCTATAAAAAATCAAAGCAAAAGAATTAAAATTATTAAAATTAATTAAAAAGAAAAAGGGCGGAGGAGATTCCTGATTGTAAATAGTTTAATTTAGCCATTTAATGAAATTTAGATTCTAAATCCTAATTTTATTTTATTTAGAGGGGTTAATGTGATTGTGGATTAAAAGAAATAAAAGAAAGTTATGAGTGAACTATTTAAATCTACGGATATAAATTCTTTGATAATTGAATTATCTCTTAATTTCAAATTTTTATTTTAATAAAAAAATTTGTAATAATCCTCCCTAGTTAAAAAAAAAGTGATAATTGTTTCTTAGTTATCTTTTTTATTTTGATGATTTGATTATTCTCTTAATTTTAAATTTTAATTTAAACTAAAGTATTATTTTTTCTCTCTGTTTTATCATTTTACCGACCTCTAAATTACTTGAATCATGACATTTTTTTTTATCTTAAAAGTAAAGGTCTTCTCGATAGGTGAAAAAAAAATTTAAAAGCTTAAAGAAGAAAAAAAAAATGTTGGGAACCATGTTACTATTAACGATTTTTTTTAAAAAAATCACAATGCTACAACAGAGAAAATTTAGATTTCAAATCATATTCTGATTTTTTTTTTTTTTTTTGAAAAATAATCATTTCAATGGGAATGAAAAAAAATAGAGAATAAAATTTATTTAATAATTTAAGAGAAATTTTTACAAAAAAATATTAAACTATTTACAGAAAATAGCAAAAAAAAAATATTGATAGACTTTTATCCGTATCCATTCGTACTTCTATTGTTTCTATCACTAATAGATCCTGATAGTCTTCTACTATTACAACTATCTAAAAATTTTGCTATTTTGTATAAATAGTTTCCCTTATTTTTTAATTTTTAAAATTCTCCATAATTCAAGGTAAAACCATAGTATTAAATTTCCATCGATATATCGATATTTCCACGTTTCCATGGGTTCGATATCGATACGAGGGGTGAATCGATATTTCTATTATATCGTAGAAAAATCCATGAAACACAAAAAAAAAAAAAAAATCAAATTGGCACTAATATAAATATAATAAAAATAATAAATATGTTTATATATTTTAAAATAATAAATTATTTCTTTACTAATTTAATTTAATTTTTTAAATTTTTTGTTTTTAATTTTTTTTTAGAAATATCAATCGAAATTGATATTTTATCGAAATTTCCGTAAATTTAAGACCTTGATATTTTCATCAACATCGATATTTTAAGCCTTAGGTAAAATTATCTAAGATATTTTTATAAGTATCAACTAAGAGAGGAAAAGGAAAGTGAAGAGTTTCTCTAATATATATTTCTAACAATAGCACATTTTAAACCTACAGGCTACATCATCGTAGAGAAGGTGACTTTTAACGACGGAGCTATAGTGACGTTAGCCACCTCAAAGTAGTTTGTATCATATGATTGAAAAACCAATAATTAATATATTGAAATCATCGACAAGGACTGTTTGGCAATACATCACTTGCATCGCCACACACTTGCCTCTGGCGGACTTCCCAATACAAAACGTTTTCTCTCTCACTTTTAAAAAGTAACAATTTTGGTCAATCGCGCGCAGCCGATCCATCCACCAACCCATCTCAACTACGATTACGAACGAACCCAACTTTTTGTTTTTCTTCCCAACTACTCCCACGTTAAAATCTGCCCCAAACCCAATTCGATTCTGTGTTTTTCTTTTTGACCCATCAATTTTTCTCTCTGTTGTCGAAGCCATGGCCTGCCTGAGCTTCGCTAAGTTGAACGCCTCCTCTTCGCAGTGGATTGCTCAGCAATCCTTCTCTCAGAGGCGCGGATCGTCTTCTAGTCGACGCCTTTCTGTTCCGATCCGTGCTGGGGCTTACTCCGATGAGCTTATTCAGACCGCGGTGAGTTTTTGGTTTTAGATCGTTGTTTCGATTTTGTTTGGAAGGGCATGTGGGGTTGTTGTTGGGATTTGGATCTGATATTTGATTTACATTTATTGGAGTTTTGAGTTGATTGTGATGTACTTGCTGAATGTTTGCGATCGTGGGTGGGGTTTTTTTTTTTCTTTTTTCTTTGTCTTTATCAGGGTTTGAATCTGTTTTAACTATGACTTTGACCTAGAAGTTGATTTTTCTGCGATCTTTATATAGCGGGTGTTTTGAGTTTTTTTCTTTTTGTGAGCCCTTCATCGAGAATCTGTAAATTCACAGCAATTGTTGCTATTTTTTTCACTAGTGAGATAAGTTTGATTAGTCGTCATATTACGATGTTCTTAGTGGCAGTCATGGACTTTTTCCCATTTCTGTTTCGTTTTTTTAATGTGAATATACTAGATCAATCTTTGATATCTCACGAATTATGAATATTTAATAAGAAACTGATCGTTGTCTCTCTCAGAGCTTATACTATGCTTGAAATCATTAAGTATGGCGTTGTGGAATGGCAAAATCACCTTCATATTTTGTAATGCACTGGGTTCTAATTAGATTTCCTTGTATTAAGTCATTATCTTGTTCCATTCTTTGGTTTGCAGAAATCAGTTGCATCACCTGGACGTGGTATTCTTGCCATTGATGAATCTAATGCAACATGTGGGAAGAGGTTAGCATCCATTGGCTTGGACAATAATGAAACCAACAGACAAGCTTACAGACAGCTTTTGCTGACCACACCTGGCTTGGGCGATTACATATCCGGTGCTATTCTTTTCGAGGAAACACTCTACCAATCAACCACAGATGGAAAGAAATTTGTCGATTGCTTGCGGGAGGCAAAAATTATGCCTGGCATTAAAGTTGACAAGGTGAATTGTCCTTTTACCTTTCAATATACACCTTTTTGGTTGCTGTTGCAAAGTATCTGACTATGCAAAGTTTCTTATTATGAGTTCCGTTCATATTTGTATTGTGTGGGTTTCAGGGTTTGGTTCCTTTGCCGGGGTCCAACAATGAATCTTGGTGTCAAGGCTTAGACGGACTGGCCTCAAGATCCGCTGAATATTATAAGCAAGGCGCTCGTTTTGCTAAATGGTAAGTCAGCATGTTCTTCGTGAATCTGGGTTGAGTTAACACGTGGAATTTACTGTTTTTCTTGGAACTTGTTTTTGAAAGAACAAAGGCTCTCTTATATGAGGTGGTTTTCTCCTCTAACATTTATATATGGTTTAATTATGCATAATCTAAATCATATTAAACATATAGGCGGACAGTTGTTAGCATTCCTTGTGGTCCTTCTGCTCTGGCTGTTAAGGAAGCTGCTTGGGGCCTTGCACGATATGCTGCCATTTCTCAGGTATATGACTGTTCAATGAACTTGTTGACCATCCATCACTTTATCTATTAGAAAATCATGGGGGATTCTGTAAGTTAAGAATATGGGTTTTGCTCTACCTGGTTGGAAATACATATTTTTGGATCATCATATATTTGAAGAGATTTTTCATTACAATAAAATTCTATTCTTCTATCTCTTCACTACAGATTTCATGATTCACTTTGTTAATGCAGGACAATGGCCTTGTACCTATTGTAGAACCTGAGATCCTTCTTGATGGGGACCATTCCATTGACAGAACACTTGAAGTGGCTGAAAAGGTCTGGTCAGAAGTATTCTTCTATTTGGCTGAAAACAATGTTCTGTTTGAAGGAATCCTTCTAAAGCCTAGCATGGTAACACCCGGGGCTGAGCACAAGGAGAAGGCCTCTCCTGAAACTATTGCCAAATACACATTGAAGATGCTCAGGAGAAGAGTTCCTCCTGCAGTTCCTGGAATCATGGTATGAATAATTGAACTTCTTTTGGCATCCATAATTTTTCCATGCTCACAGCAGTATTCTGCACGTCACTCTATATTTTGTTTTGCTACTGAAACTGTAGATGATTTCTTCTACATATCGTGGTTTGGTTGGTATGTTTATTGGTTGAATTTTGATTGATTGGTCAAGCTTTCATGACTGGTAAGAATATTCAATGGTCAAATGTTCTCATTTGAATAAAATCTAGTTGATAAGTTTCTTGAAATTTCACTCTTGGTGCCACTTAATTAAAATATTAAAATATTAAAATACTTTCGAGTGGTTCATTTGCCAAATTGTCTATGTTAGTGCAATTGTCTTCCAGCGCTGGTCGAAGCATGTGTAAGCTCATCCATCATGTGAACGTATAAAAATCTTTAGGAAGGAGGGATATAGTGTTCTTCATCTTGATTTTATGATGAACTCCTTTAACCTTTGGCTTCTTTTACAGTTCTTGACACTTGGGTTGGATTGGGATGCATTAACATTCCTTTGTTCAACAAACTCATTTTAATGACAGATATAGAACAATGAAATTCTTCTGTTTTGTCTGCAGTTTTGATCTGGAGGACGTCTGAGTGGAAAGCGACTCTGAACCTGAATGCCATGAACCAAAGTCCAAACCCCTGGCATGTATCCTTCTCTTACGCTCGTGCATTGCAGAACACCGTGCTCAAGACATGGCAAGGACACCCCGAAAACGTGGAGGCTGCACAGAAAGCACTTCTGGTGCGTGCGAAGGCAAACTCCCTCGCTCAGCTCGGTAAGTACTCTGAGAGGGTGTGAAGTGAAAGTGACGATGCCAAGACGGGAATGTTTGTGAAGGGATATACCTACTGAGCATCAAATTTACTGCCAAAAAACTCGTGTTGAATGTGTGTGCTATTTTCTTCTCCTCCGTCGAAGAAGACGACTTCTATTTTTCTCTATAGGATAAAAGCGTTTCTTTTCCCTCCCTTGATAGAAAGCTTTCTATAATAAAGACCTGTGAGAAGCAAACTCACTGAGAGAGAGTAAGCAAAGGTATCCTACATCCTTTAAGTTATTTAGTATTTTATTAGATTGTCAAGTTTTAAAATGTAGTTTTTGAGATTTAGGTTTTAATATGCAGTATGACTCTTATCCTTCCTGTAAAGTGAGGCCACTTTGTTGGCAATAATTATGTTTGGCTAAAACATTTTAATTAATTATGCTTAAGTTTTATTTGGAATAATGGAGAAAATTAGTGATATTATCTTTCTCTTAGCTTTTGGATCTGGATTTGTTGCTCCTAATGGAATATTTTTTTTAATCAAATGTAGTTTGGTTGAATTTTTCTTAAAGAATGATCAACCTAATTCAAATACTTTGGGCTATCGTCAACCTCAATCATCTTCGTTGCTACAAAGTTTGTTGCTCTTGCTCTTATATTCAACAGGAAATTGGCAAAAATTGGCCCTTTAAGTTTTTAATTTTGAAAATGGGTCTAATTTTAAAAAGATTGTTTTTAGGACCCTTCACAGTTCACAGGTGAAGGATCACAAATGCTTTCAATTGGGGTCCAACCTCTATATTTCTCTTTTCACCAACTTTTTTTAACAATTTTTTTAAATATACTTCTATCAAAATTGAACAAAAAAAAAATTGAAGCAAAATTTTCCACGTTTTTAGTTGATACAATTGTTTGATGAGATTTTTTTTTATAAAAAAGAAATTGATATGAATTAGAAAGAAAAAAATTATAAGAAGTTAGAAAGGGAAAAGAAAAAAAAAGAAGCTTTCAAATGCTTTCTTTGTTTTGTTTAATAAAAAAAATATTATAAATAACTATTTAAAGGAAGATTTAAACAAAAGAATTTCGGCCGGGATTTTGGTCAAGATTCATGAATTCTCAGCAATTTTTTTAGCTTCTTTTCTTACCGTCTTATAAATGATGTTTTTTTTTTATTAAATTAAACAAAGAAGGAAATTACTTTGCTTACAAAAATCTTATGAATTTTTTCTTTTTAATTGTTATCATTTTTTGAGAAAAAAAATTATCAAAGAATTGTATTAATCGAAAACGTGGAAAAAAGTTATGTTTTGGATTTTTTTTTTTTAATATTCATTTTGATAAAAGTAGATAAAGGAAAAAAAAAACTTTAATTTTTGGTTGAAAAAGTTGGTGAAAAATTGAAGAAAGTACTTTCACCCATGCTGACATCATCTTGAGACCCAAAATATAGTTTTTTTTTTTTTTTAAAAAAATGGGTCTATTTTCAAAAATGAAAATTAAAAGGGTATATATATATATATATACTTTAATCAATTTTACATATTCAACAAATGGAGACCAAGTACACCTGGCCTCACTTGTCATTGGAAATTTTTTACTCTTTAACACTCTGTGGCCTAAAGATGCTCTCTTAGTTAAGCTTTTCTTTAATGTCCAATTTATTCACGAAGCAACAAATAAAAGGATAACACATATACTACAAAATCAACTAAATATTACAAAATCACATGGCGAATTACTCGAGGTAGTGGATACTTGCACACATACCGTACAAACTCAGGTTGAAGTGTTACTCGACATGGGTAGTTACTCGAAGTAGTGGACCGTTGTCCGAGGTAATCGATTCCTGAATTTAAAGGACATGGGTGGTTGGTAGTCACAAGTCCAACTCCATTATTAACCCACTCCCCTCATTCACTTCTAACCCATCTAGCTCCTTCCCACACCTATAAAAGGATGAGCTTTGTGGGGTGTAAAAGCCAATTCTAGCAACCCTTGTAGTCCTTACATTACAACGTTAAGTTTGTAGAGTGTAGATGTACAATAGGATTGTTGCTTTATGAATTAATCTAATTAGAAGTCAAAATGAGCATGACTCAATTGGCATAGTGCTTATACTATCAACCTCAAAGTCGGAGGTTCGATTCTCCCACCCTACATATTTGTTAAAAAAAACCTAATGAGAAGATATATTGTCCCCATCCTTTAGCGTTCTTTTGGTCTCTCTCTACTTGTATATGTAGCAAACTAAGGAGAGCGTTTTTAGGCTGCACGGTGTTGGAGTGAAAAAGTTTCCATCAAATTCAGCGTCATGACAAGTGGGTAGCATCTGGCAATACGCCATTAATGGCACTTGATTATGTTGATCGTCATCTTATCATACTTACAATGAACCTGATAAACTCATGTCCAATAATGTTCAAACCCAATCTTCTAAGTACCTTGCTACACCTTCAAAGACTCGAATTTTAGCCTGATACATCTCAATTTCGGACAATCAATATGTTTTTTTACCACAAGATAAAATGTTGGAATAAACGCTTTATTCTTATACTTCATTCTCAAGCTATTGTTGATGTTGTAAATCCATAGACCATAGAAAGGAATACAGTTGAAATTTCCTTCCATATGCTACTAATTGAACGATCGATCAAACAAACATCTAGTCTTGAAATATTGTTAATTACTCTCTCTTAATGTCTCATAAACCATGTCTAGGAGACCAATTTGTTTTAGTACAACACCTGCAACATGGGAGAACAAATGTTCGATTTCTAAAAAGGAATATTATGCCAATTATCGTTGAGTTAACCTTACTTTAATCTGATAATCAATATTAAAAGGCAGAGTAGGTAGATGTTATTATTTCGACCATGCATGTGACAATTAAACAGATATCAAACAAATTGAAATGCTCTAGATCTTGAGGACTTAACAATACCAGAATTAGAGTGGTTTGAATGTCTAAAAAGGTCATTTCCTTGTTATAATTAATTATTATATAAATTAGGGTTTTTTAATATTCCTTCTTACAATGCCAATTCACCAACTAATTAATCTCAACATGCATGGGATCTGAATATTGCTGTCGGATTAAGAACATTAGTATATTAAGGTTGGGTATATAGACAAATTGTTTAGATATATATTATAATTATGTAACAAAACAGGCTGGACCTTTTTTTTTCTTCTTTATATTATTTTTATTTTCCTTTCATTAATCTATATATAAATTATTCTCAATTAGGTCGAAATTAAACGAAACAGGTCAGATAAGATCTAAACGCCAACTATATCTCTTTTGGCTTGGCTGGCTAGCCAACTCAATTGAGGTATGTCACCACTTAAAATCGGTAAGATCACTTTTGTCATTTTTAAAATCATTAATAAACACACTTTAATCACTCAAAATTAATTTAATTTTCAATTTTATACTTTTAAATGCAATTTTTAATCATCAAAATTAGTTTTGAATGATTAAAAACATATTTCACGGTGATTTTGAAAATGACAAAAATGATTTTAGCCATTTTAAAATCACTCTCAAACATACCCTTATAATAATATGTCCAATTTAGATTCTCCAACACTTTAATGCATCCAAATTGTCGACCAATATTTAATGTTGAAAATGACTTGTCAAAGATAGCTTTTGCGTTTGTTTCACACCGGAAGATTTACAAATGGTTGAAGTACATATATTTATACCAAAAACCTTTATGGGTGGTTGTAAAAAATGTTTAGAGTGGTATTAAATTTTTTTTTTTTTTTTTTTTTTTTTTTTTTTTTAACCTTTGATTTGTGGATCTAACCTGATTTGAAAACATTTTTTGATTTTCTACGAAAGTTGTTAGGGACAATGGACCTCCAAATATCTCCACAGCGGTATGATATTGTCCACTTTTGGCATAAACCCTTATGATTTTGTTTTTTGTTTCACCCAAAAGACCTCATACCAATATTAGAGGTAGTTGTACTCCCTACCCCATGATTATCCCCTTATCTAACCACGAAACTGTTATTGCTCCGAATTACACTTGAGCAAACTGCCTGTCTGAAGGCTCAATCACAGATGAATACTTCCATGATTACATCTTTCAAGGCTCTCCACTTCTTTTTTCAACACCTAAGGATTTTACCGACATGACTACATCAGAGTCTGCTTTATACCAATTTGTTAAGGACAGTGGACCTCCAAATATTTCCACAATAGTATGATATTGTCCACTTTCGACATAAACGCTCACAACTTTGCTTTTGATTTCACCCAAAAGATCTCATACCATTAGAGATAGTCGTCCTCCCTTATAAACCCATAATATCCTCTTATCTTAGCTAACGTGGGACTTTGATTGCATTCCCAACAAAAACATTGTTCCATTCAAATAGTTCTTCATCTATTATTCTTTTTCTTCTTCTGAACTGAGCAAACAATTATTCTTTTTTATTTCAATCCTACACATTTAAAAATATTTATTGTATTAACCTTAGAGAACAACCGACCTGAAACAATTTAACACCAAGTTTTGTGGTGAAATTATATTGATTTCAACACACAACAATTCAAATTAATAACAAAGTGAGCTTATTCAATCTTTCCTTTTTAATAACAAATTTGGGCAAAAGTAACTCTAAAGGCCAACTACTTCGTTTTTTCCTTTACAAGATAAAGGGGAAAAGTCACAATGTAGAGGAAACAAACCATTTTGGGTATGCCAAAACTACCAAAATAAATCAAATTAAATTTACTCTCAACCCAAACATCAACAAAAAAATTTCAGTTCAATCAAATAGTAGATTCCTACAAAATAGTAAGCACTATAAAAGCCACAATGTAAAGCTCTAAAAATCCATTTGTTACGTAACAAATACACATCAAATACCAATAACTCAAAAGCTACATTATAAAATCAAATCTACTAATAATCTAACTAGAATATAAACGACAGTGAAACGACGATTTGAAAAAAAATCAAAAAGGTGATGGAAGAGGCTTTCAAAAAGGAAAGGTAGCTAGAGATGGAAAAACTGTAGGAATTTAAAACACTTTCTATCGATGCGAGGCTGAAAATTGCGTCAGTAGAAACCCTAAACGTTGTGGTCTACTAAGTGAAGCTTTGCCCATCAAACTTTTTGCCCACACATCCACTTACGTCGGCCTAAAGATAGATATGCCCATTCATGATAAAAGTGTTGGGAGAAATTGAATCTGTCGACGTATTTTGTTGCATCGACAGAAATAAACGTCGACGCAACTTAAAATTTTTATAGTGTATGAGAATAACTTTGACACTTGTGTAAGTTAGAACTTTGTCTATGATTCATTTTCTTTATTTTAGACCATTAACAACCAACAATAAGTTGTATTGTTGTATTTACCATATCTATTATTACCATTTTAAGTTTCCTTTCTATTTCATTTTCGTACTTTATAAAATGTTTATTTTCTTTGTTTTTAATATAATAAATATTATCCTGACAGGATTTGATATTAATGAGTAATGTGAAATATAACAAAAAAAAAAAAAAAAAAGACAACGTGATGATATCCTCAACAATTATTGATTTCTTTTAATGTTATCATTGGAACACCACTTAATAATAATTATAATTATTATTGTTATAATAATTAATTATTATTATTACTATTAGCATTTGATACTTTTAGAAGTACAAATAAACTAAAATAATAAATAAATTAACACGAAGGACAGAAACAGAATAAAATGTATAATTTATTTATTTTCTTCTATTATAAGAAAATATCCAAATATAGAAACCAGCCCTATCATTAAGATGACATTATATAAACAAACTTTTTGAAAAAACGAGGCAGTTTGTAAGAACTTCAAAGTTCAAATAAACTTTAAAATTTTGGGGTGGAAAGAAAAGAAAACAAAAGACTAATAATAGAAAATAAAAAAGGGTGGTTTTCAAATATAAAAAAATGACTCAAAATTATTTATAATATATAAAAATTTTACTGTCTATCAGCGATAGACAGGAATAGAAGTCTATCACTCAAGCGATAGAATTCTCTATTACTAATAGAGAATGAAATTTTTCTATATTTGTAAATAGTTCGATATTTTTTCTGTTTATAGTAATTTTTTAATAAAAAAATAAATAACTTTTATTCATCACCTATTCTTCAATAGTGAATTTATTTACGTAGCAGATGAGGAGATCGGCAAGAGGTGATCGAGATGACATGATAATGATCTACAAAAGAGAAAAAGTAACACACTGGTGTGATATTTGCCACAAAGACTCTAATGCTTAAGTTGTACTAAAGAACAATGATGTAGCAAACGTTTTAGAGAATTGGAATGAACTTAAACCTCTAGTGGAGTTATAATAATGTACCTATCAGAGGGGTGACCAAACAGATTGATTGTGTTCAAGAGATCAAGGAAAACATGCTGACCAAATGAAGTATGGGCTAGACCCTATTATGGAAATAGAGTCGTCTCAGTGATCGGTTGAAAAAGTTTATACCTAATTTAAAATTCTTATATATAATAAATATTTTGCTTCATTTATTTTTCAAAAAAGACAAGTAAAAAATACATGCTTATTTAGGTATTCATAATATAATATTAGTTTTGTTATAGAAAAATATTTGGGTATTGTCACGACTACACCTATCTTTGTGGAACCTAGTTAAAAATTGCCACATAGCAAGTAATTTTGGTTTTTTTTTTAAAAAAAAATAATAATAATAATAAATTGTTGTGATTTTGCTAGGCAATGAGGCTATATAGAGACAAGTACAGTGTATCAATACTTTTTGTTATATTAATGGACAATTATACAATCAATTGTCAATAAAAAAAAAGTAATCGATATTTATTATTATTATTATGGTTGATATATTATTCCAACCATACAAATGGCTTATGTAACAAAAAAAAAAATTATATTAATTTAATATATTTTGAATTTACATAACATTTTTATCTTTAATTATTTAATTATTTATTTTAGCAACTTAGTTTATATTAAATTTATATGATATTTTGTAAAAAAAAAATTATATATATCTTTAAAATATTGTATGATTACGTGCAAAAGCAAAATAAAATAAAAGGATTACTTTATATTTCAATTGAAAACAAATTCAAAATATATTATACAATTTAAATGGCTTTATTTTATATGTAAATATTTATAGAGTTAATTTTATATAATTTTTATGAGGAAAAAATAAAGTAATTTATTTTAATCATAAATTTAAAACAAAAATAAAAAATTGATAAAAAAAATATATGTAAAAGAAAAGACAAAAATGGGAAGAGACGGATTCTCTCCATAGGAAAATCTTAGAAACCATATATGAAAAGTGCATAAAAAATTCTCAAATGCTTCTGTATAATTCTTCTAAGATGTTCCAGCATCTCATGATGCACGCATGAATATATTCGAATTTTAATTTTAGAATTTACTATTTAAATTATTATTATATTTTAGATCTTAATTTATATATAGGTTACCTTCTTTTCACATTTAAATTTGAAATGATAGCAAAATTTATAGACTTTCTATCGTCTTCACACATTATATATTAATAAATATAAGATACATGGATTTAAATCTAAATCTTGATCATTGCCCATCCTATATATTTAGTAACACAAAGGCTATATATATCCAAAAATAGAGGGAACTTCATTAAATCACAACATCATCCACACCTGAGACATTAACATTCCTCATTTATATAGTGACTTCAAACCCCCTAGAAATAATCCCTCTTCTAAAATGGAAGAGAAATTCTGAGGAAAAAAATCACTCCTACGAGACCAAGAGCAGGACAATAGGATTAAATTGCTCGACTTGGGCTGAAGGAGAAAGAGATCGAATCTAAGAAATGTGCGAGAATAAGTTGCATGGACAGAAAGAATTTCTCTACCCACACGTTTTATTGCATGGACATTTCTACCGATACAATGTTAAAATGCGTGGGCAGAAGCTCTGTTGACGGGCTTCTGTCCACGAAAAAAAACATCAATTGAGGATTTGTCCACGCTTTTCTGAAGATCTGCCGAAGTTTCCTTTTGGTTTTTTAAAGTGAGAAATTCGAATTACGGACCTCTTAGTCGCTAACATATATTAGGTGTCAATTGAGATATTATTTCAATTCCTTCACGATTCAAGGGATAAAGAATCAAATTCTACAATCTCACACCCGTTTTTAGGAATACTGAGGTGAGATTTGATAAAACTACAACCCAATCTAATACTTGAACTTCCAATTCCATGATATACTTGTTTATTTAAGGTATGTTTAGATTGACTAGAGGAAAAAATATTTTTGAAAAAATTCCATTTTATAATTTGAACCTTTTTGATAAAATCTAGTTAAAATACACTACAAAAACAATTTATAGTCGTTGTCAAACACTTCAAATTTTTTCAAAATAATTTATTTTTAAAATTAAACGGTTGAAAAATTAATCTAAACACAACTTTAATCGCAAACCTTTTTAAATTATTGATTTCATTAGAGAGGGCCACAAATATTGGACTAATCTTTTTAGGCTTTTATTATTATTATTATTATTATTATTATTATTATTATTATAAAATCCTTAAAATTGGATGGTTGTATTAGGGCCATTTTGTTTGTAAATAGTTTGACAGATGGTCAAGCTTCTTGACAGCCCAATTATAATTTAAAATTCGATTCCACCGTTTTAGTCAGTTTATATATAAAACTTGTTCAGTTTTATCTGGCGAAAAAAATACATATATAATAAATTATAATTTAGTTATTAGTACCCGTTTATTGTTGATTTTTTATGGATTTAAAACTTTTCATATAAATTTTGAAACATAGTCCCATATTAATTTTTTTTAAAAAAATTATTTTTACTATTTAACTAATTTTGATAAAAAAAAATAAAAAAAAAAACTTCAATGGACTAAATTTAAAAATTATTGGAAATATACTAAAATAAACAAATTCTAAATTACAATGATCTGAAATAATATTTTAATCTATAATATATATCTATATTTATATATAGAGTTCAACAACAAGTGAGAGTAGAAAGATTCAAATTCTTATGACTTCTTAATTATTTTTTTTTTTTTTTTGACAATATATAGGGTGGAGGAATCTAATCTCTGACCTCTGACCTCGAGGTTGATACTACGTCTTTGATGCCGGTTGAACTATACTTTTTTGAGCCCGACTTCTTAATCCATTACCTTAATTAGTTAAGCTACATTCTAATATACTTTTAACCTGTCTATAAATCAAAGACTTGTACTATTATATATATGAGTATTTTTTTTTTTTTTTTTGATTTACTGTAAGAATAAAAAGAAAAATAACATCTTGGAAAGAAAAGCAAATTTGACGGTAGAATTTCTTCTCATCAGAAAAGGAAAAAAATAATTTCTTTAAAATTCCATTTTTGCCCATAGCAGTATAAATAGTTTAGAATAGTGTCTTCTTTTAAATTTATTGAAAAAGTTGGGCATTGTTTGACCAACTTTCTTTTTAGTTGTAAATTGTTTACACTATTGAATCAATCTCTATCTTTTTCACCTTTTTTAGTTTGTTTTTCTCATTATTTTGAATTATCAATGATTGCCCCTTTTATGTGTTTTGCATTTATGTCATTACTTTTATTTTGAGTTATAAATAGTGTTGTTACATTTTTTTTATATTTAATAAGTTTATGAAGCTTCATTTTTTTAATTTAATAAGAGAGTTTTCACATTTGGAAAAAACGTATTGGTTGAATAAATTACATAATAAAGTTTAGATCTAATTTTACTATAAATAGATCTTTGCTTTGCTCCAAAATAAATACCAACCAAAAAAATACTTCTTTCTCTCTTGCTTCTTCTCATTTCTATCCTTAGCTCTTTTAAGAGCAATTGGCCAAAAGAAGGGTGTTTTTAGTTGTGGAGCTTTGAGCTCAACCTTTCAGTGCAGAGTGGTTTGAGCTACACAACGTTTCAGTTGGGTTGTTGTATCCTGGAGGGGACAGGTCAGAGAATATCTGTTGCACCGGTGGTTGATATTAAAGAATTTCAATATACACCGCAGAGGGCTTGAATCTCCTTAAAGAGAGCGAGATATCCGCGCCTCAACCTAATTGTTTACGTGTCTGTTTCTCAATATTTACTCTATCTTCCTCTGTTATTTGTAATTCCCACAACAAATAGTGAAAAAATAAAATTATTTTAAAAAAAATTGTATCATCAAAGTCTAAGAAAAAAAGTTTGTAGTTATTCTAAAACAAATTTCAAAAAACAAGAAAAAGAAAAGAAAATTTTGCCCTTTTTTTTCCCAACATCACACCAAAACAACTGACAGGCAACATTACCACAAAGAAAAGACAAATCACCCGAGAGCAATCTTGTTAACTCAGATGGGAAAGAATTGAGCCTTAACAGCCCTAAACCCAAGAATCCTTCACGAGCCAGTAGATCTGTAGCCTAATTCTAGGATCTCGGCACATGATGAAACGTCACCAACTGGAAAGAGTCCAAGATACCTTTGATATCAGCTACATAATTAGCTACCTCCAGATAAGGATCCATAATGCCCCATCTGAATAAGGGATAACATTTGATAGGACTTGCACCTCAGTTAGGTTCAATCTAATTGTCGGGTCGAATTCTCAAAAACAACACTAGCCTCCTCACTTAAAACACTTGTAAAGAATTCACGAAAGCCACTAACAAAAGCCATAATATCCCTAGAAGATGAACCAATAATACCCATACCCAAATAAATTAATTTATTTGGAAGACTTTGTGTACAATCAAAATTAATTTATTTGTCCTAAAATGATAAATCTTTGTATTTTAGAAAATTGAATATTAGAATATTAAAGATAAGGAGTTGAAGAATGCACATGTATTTTAACCCTTGTGCAAATATTGCCCACGTGATATCATATTTTTAAGTAGTATTAACAAAAATAATATTTTTTTTCCCCATATTATAAAATGTGTGATTTAAAAAGTGCAAGCAACTTGTATTATCTCCTATTAAAAAATTACAACTCACATGATAATAATAGTATGATTAAATTATAAATTTAATGGCACAAGTGAAAATAGTATTTGTAAATTTAATTATCAATAATAAAAAATAAAACAATCTATGATTATTAATTAATCTTTGGTAAATGGTTAATTTAGACCATAGATTAATTATTCATAACTATATTTTCATATTTTTACTCAAAATCATCGATGTAGCATTACTCTTCTCCCAAAATCATACTAAATTAGTAGCAAAATAATTGTCACATAATTTGTCCTAAATAGTTGAGAAAAATAAAGAAAAAAAGAAGTTAAAAACCGTTCATATTAACGAAAATTGCTTCTACCCGCTTGATTCTAATATTATTCTCTTTAATATTGTGTTAATTCTCACATCTAAAGAAATTTTATTACACGCTTGAGAATTATGTATTAATGATTTTAAAAACATAACCTAATGAATAATCTAGGTTGATTATAGCGGTAAGTTATCAAAATTCTATTTTATGTTTTCAGATTTTCTAAGAAATGTGTTTGACGAACAATTTGAATTTTATTATCCGATTCTATGATCCAAACAGTTTAAATTTTGAAAAACAACATTTTTATGTTTTCAGTGTATCTAGATTTTGAATTTTATATTTTAAAATATAGAATTATATTTTAAAAAAAATAAAAATGTTTAGAAATATAGTATTTGATGTTATAAACTCAAAATATTTTCAACTAAAATACTGTATTATAAATTATAAGGTTGTTTTCAAATATAGAAAAATGAGTCAAACTATTTATAAATATAGAAAATTTTCACGGTCTATTAGCAATAAACTCCAATAGACTTCTATCGCTTGAGTGATAAACCACGATAGATAGTGAAATTTTTCTATATTTATAAATAGTTTGATATTTTTCTATTTATAATCATTTTTCTAAATTATATGATATTATAAAATAATAATTACACAAATTTTCTAGCATAGGTATATCCATATAATAGTTTATATTCAACCTAATATTTAGTAGGTCGTTACAATTAATTTTATGCTTTATAAATATATTATTTAAAATATTTAAAATAATTGTTTACATTATAATACAATTTTTGGATCTAATTACGAAACACATATCTAAAAACATGTAGTTCAACACTCTTTTCATTGAGTTCCTTATTTTAAAATTTATGTTTTCAAATTTTTTACGAGTCTCTTATTTTTTAAAAACTTAAAATTTTAATTGACGCACCGGGTTAGTTTATGATTTGAATGGATTCAAGCAGGCAAAATTTAGGAATAATCAATATTGATTTTTTTTCATAATTTTCAACTATTTTTATACAACAAACCGTCATAAAAATAAAAATAACAATAACAGATTACTAGCCATTATTAAAAAATTATAAGGCTAGCTGTTTTTAAATATAGAAAAATGAGTTAAACTATTTATAAATATAGAAAAATTTTATTATAAAAAAAATATCCAATTGAAAATCTGAATTATTTCAATATTTATAAGAAATAAATTCCTTTTGCATTAATATTCAAAACAATTACCAACTTTTTTTCTTATTTTATTGAACCAAATTAGACAATCCCACATTGATAATCAACATCAGCCAACAGTAACTCCATTTTCACACTGTTTGAAGTACTCTCTCATCTACTTTGTTATGTTGATATTTCCCTTTCAATGAACAAAACCCCTTGCCCTCCAAAATTATTGCCTACTAAGAGACAAATTCAATTAATCTCCTAATCCCAAATTCGATGTGACAAAGATCTCGTAAACGCATTTTTCGAGACAAAGATTACACCTTAAACAAACACTGTCTCATAATGTATGTTTCGATGTCTTTGAAAATAATAGGTCTGTTTAACATTTCTATCACGACAAATGAATAGGAAGAAAAAGGAAAGTTTTTCTCTTTTATCTTTTGACTGTTAAATTTGTTAAAAATACTATATTATTTGTATTCATTGTCATCTCACAATCATTTCAAATTGTTTATTATACCGTAAAACTATTTAAACTCGATCAAATTCTCCTTTTTCTCTAAAGGTTATTAACTTTGTGTAATGGTTGAAAATGTGTACCCTATGTGTGAGTTCTATTCTATGTACTATGTATGTGAAAGAAAAAAAAAGTTAAAAAAAAATCTCATTTATTCTTTTGGCTAGTAAAACACATAACCTTAACTTATCTTATGAGTAAATGATGATTTCATTTAATTTTTCTTTTTTTTATTTCAATTTTAACTTAAAGAATTTGTTTGAATTCAATTCAATCGCCATTTTTTTAAGTAATGTTTATAGAGTTATACAATCATAAACAAATTGATTATGTATATGTTCTTACACGAGCTCTATGGTATGAGAAAATAGGAATATCATGTTAAATTTGAGGCTCCTTTAATAAATAAATAGATCTCAATTTTCTTTCTTACATAATAGGAACTAAAAGTAAAAAGTTACATAAAAATATCTTAGCCACCAAGAGCTCTCTGTTTCAAGTTTGTCCTCCAACCCTCATTTTACTAAAAAGAAACAAAAATTTAAAAAAATTTAAAAACAAAGAACATCATCCATCTATGGACGATGTAGGGTTGGCAAAAATCTCTGCAGGGTCCCGCTCCGATCTGGGTAAAGAATCCCTAGTTTGACCAAGGATGGGGTCAAACCGAAGACACAAAAAGGGTCCTTGAACCGGAGACGGAGAGGATATCCCTGTCCCGAATACTTTTTTTTATAATTTTTTAATATATATACACACACATACAAAACAATAGCTTTTTCTATTAATTTTTTATTTTTTAATTTTTAATTTTCATTTCACAGTATAATTACCTCTAACTTTTCATTAAAATTATAATTAGAAATGCTAAAATACTTTTTATTATTAATTTAAATAAATAAAACAAATATAATACTAACTTATAAATACCAAATTTTAATTAATTTTAAATAAAAATAAAAAAACGAAATTTTTTTTCCTGCGGGGACCCAGTTCTCAAACGGGAAATCTCCAACCCCGACCCGACTCCCCAAAGCGGAAAATGGGCAGGGACATGGATGAAGATTACAAATTCTTAGGGGGACGGGGACGAAGATGGGAGTGCATCCCTGGCCCTACTCTACCTCGCTCCCAATTTTAGGAGGATGGTTTCAAACTAAATTGTCGAAAATCTGTCTCAATTTACTCATATAAAAGTATAAACATAAAAATTTAAGTTCAAATATAAATAGAGAGACGATAATTTTCATTTATTCTTCATTGTACCGTTTATAAATGGTACAATTCTTTAGACCATTTAATGGTTGAAATTAAATAAAAGAATGTTTTTTAGTCAACAATTAAAGAAATAAAAGATCATATTGAACAAATGATTTTTAAAATAGCATTAATTGAAATATGTTTGGGGGGTCTACAAATTTACTATATATAAATAATTTGGAGCAATATATAGTATGCTTGTTGGTGAAATTTAATACAGTGAATTGGTATTTACTAGGGACTGCTTTTGGTGGTCCACACATATTAATTATTTCCCCCATTTTTTACTTAATATTTTACCCTCTTTTTTTGGACTGTTTTCTAAATTATATATTATTTTTTTTCCAATCTTAGATCTTGTGTTGACTTCCTTCCCTCAGCCATCCATGGCTTTTTCTAAAAGTGGGATTCTAGTGAATAGAAAATAGAAATAAGATCTTTTCCTTTAGAGAGAGACATATCTTCTTTTTAAGAAAGAAATAAATAAAAATCTTTACTTTTATATTTGAAAATCTTCCTAAACTTTAGAAAAATTATTATAAATAAAAAAATATTAAACTATTTACAAATATAAAAAAAATTTACTATCTACCAGCGATAGACCGTGATAGAAGTATATCGCTAATTTTGTTCATTTTTCTATATCTAAAAACAACCCTAAATTTTATAAGGGTATAATATGTCTTAACATATTTACTTTTTTTTATATATATTAATTGATACATTAGACCTAAAATTGACGTGTTTGTTATTATTACTCTAAACTATCAAATTTATTATATAAATTCTTGAATTGAAAGTTTTTTTTTTCAATAGGTAAATAACATGTAAAAATAAATTTCAAAATTTCAAAACTTGAATTTAAGAATTTATTAGATAATTTTTAAGATTTAAAAATCTATTAAACATAAAATTAAAATTAGATGCAAATTTAAATATAAAGTTACACGTTAAAACTTGTAATTTAATCATGATAATATTTTATTTGACAGATGTCTACAAATATTTTAATTTAGGTTTTAGTCTTTTTATGGTCCAACAACTTCACATTTAATTTATTTTGGACTTTACATTTTTCGATGTTGTGTAGAAGATTTATGACATTCATAACTTATTCTTGATATTGCTTATGATAAAATAAATTAATACACAACATATGTAATTCAAAATTATCAGTAGACCAAAAAATTAAGTTCATTTACGAAAAAAAGAAATTATTGCAGTGTAATTCATTTTCTTTTTTAAGTATCACAATGGTTTCTAGTTTTAAGCTTTTTTTTTTTTAGTTTTTTTAATTAATCATTAAAAAAAATCACGTGGTTTTCAAACAATATAATATAAATATTTAGACCTATTTAGATCACATATATTATTTTATAAGTATGAATATTAAATATCTCAATTTTAATTGTTTGGAATAATTAATGTATGTAATTAGATATATAGGATAATTAATGTCTAGAAGTTAAATATTTGTGTTTTATTTATCAATTTTGCATATAGAAACCAATATTAAATAATTACTTAATTAAATGTAAAAGAATAATTAATGTAGTCATAAATTAACTTTACCATTATTTAGTATATTGTTATATTAATTAGGGTTGTTTTCAAATATAGAAAAATGAGCCAAACTATTTACAAATATTAGAAAATTTTCACTGTCTACTTCTATCGCAGTCTATCGCTACAGTGAAATTTTCTATATTTTTAAATAATTTGATATTTTTTCTGTTTACAGTAATTTTTCTATTAATTAACTATTTAATCACCGAAAGTAAAAATAAATTAATTTTTTATATTAACCATTAATTAAAGTTAATTTAGTTACTAGAAATAATTAAACAAATGTAAATTAATAATAAAGTATTATTATTAATAAAATTATAATTAATAATAAAATTTTATATTAAATAGTTAAGAGATTTTATCGTAAATGTAATAGTTGATTATTAGTTTAATTCATATATTTATATTCAATAATTAATTTATTGTTTAATTATACTATATTTTTATAGTTCATCTCTCAAGTATAAAATTCTCACCTGTATGGATAGTATTAAAAAATTCATGCTAGATGAATTTTAAAGTTCTTTGTAGTACAATGATATCTTAGATTTTAGAACAAAAAAATCTTGTAAAACAAATGAAAATATTAAATGTATGTTCGATATTTAAACGAGCATTTACACATTTTATGACATGAATAACATAAAAGATATTAAGTAAAAAAGTTAATACAAAAATTAGAGTTTAGTGGTTAAAATATAATGCTTAGAGATTTAATAATCAAAATAGAATATGTAGTTTAAAAGCTAAAAGATAAATTAAGTCAATATGTTTTATACATTCTACAATATTTGTGCAGAGTGATATTTTTCTTGATGAGTCATTAAAAGAAAAAAGGAAATTAAAAATAGTTTGTGGAATAATGTAATAAAATAACCTTTTTGAGATCAGCTAACTTGATGACGTCATTTATTTATATAAAACTTTAGCTTAAGCATTTGGTTTTGGGAAAATTAAACTACAATTGGATTTGTGAAAAAAATAATAATAATAAATACGTGTGACAAACGAAACCTTCATCTTGGAATTACAAAGTTGTGGATTTAGCCTTTCAATGTTGCTTCCATAGACAGACTAATAGGGAAATACATTCACTAAAATAAAATTTTTAGATAAACTATGTTTTCATTTTTCAATATGATATGCATTTTTTTAAAAGAAAAAATGTATAATATCGTAGGTTTAATATTGTTATAGCTGCTGGACATGTCACATCACGTTACCTTTTTTATTAGTCAATTAGTAGTTAAATTAATATAAAAATTATGTAGAAGCATTTTTCAAACCTTCAAATATATTCTTTGTATAGAATTAAAACCTCGACATATTTCAGTTGACAAGTTTTACTAATTTATATTATCTTTTAGAATCAAGGTTTAAAAAATAGTTAGGGAAATTTTAAAAAATAGAAAAATAAAGGAAACTATTTACACAAAATAGTAAAAATTTTAGATAGTTGTGATAGACGTTGATAGAAGTATATCACTGATAGATGCTGATAGAAGTGTATCAATGTTTATCATTTTTTTTTTTTGCTATTTTCTGTAAATAGTTTGACATTTTTTCTATTTATAAAAATTATCCTAATAGTTATTTTCATCTACTTAAAAAGTGTAAAATGTTTATTTATTAATTTAGATATTTTCTTTTTAACCTTTTTATTTTTTATAATTTTTTTAAAAATATCTGTTGATATCAACATTTTAGTGATACTTTCATTGATAAATAATGTATAATTGAAACTTCGACATTTCATCGACATCAATATCTTAGACGTTATATATTTCTTCAAACACTGTTTATGTACCCATATTTTAATTAGGTGAATAAATAAGTATAAAACTAACTTCGTGTCAATAATTTATTATAGTCACTTTTAACCTTATTTTTTTTTTATCAAAACGAGCATAATTCAATTAACGTATAGATTAGCTCAACTCCCCTATATTTGTACTCTGCAAAAATCATATCTTCTTTCAAGTTTTAATGAATGGTGTGAAATTGTTTTTTTTCCCTTCATAATGATATAGGTGATTGAATTTGGCACTAGAAAAGAAGAAAGAAAAAAAAGAAAAAAAGTGCATCTACCCTCATGTCTATCCAATATAATATTTGTAAGCATGAGGTCAAATTTTCTTTTTAATTAGTCAAGAAAACTCAACTAGTTGATTCTATATCTAATCTTATCCTCTCCAAATCAAATCCCACAAAAACATTTGTCCTATGCTGCAAACTTATCAATTGAGTCAAAATTTTGGCCCTTTCTTTCTTTCATTCTATGATTTAGGTTATATAATTTAAATTTTATTTTAAAAAAATTACTATAAACACAACAAATATTAAACTATTTACAAATATATAAAATTTTTACTAACTATCAGTGGTCTATCACTCAAGCGATTGAATTCTATCGCGATCTATTACGGATAGACGGTAAAATTTTTTTATATTTATAAATAGTTTGTCACATTTTTCTATATTTAAAAACGTCCTTTTATTTTATTTTAGTCAACATATTCGTCCATAAGACACAGTGTGATGTGAATACATATTCCTAAAATTCATATAAAATGTTAATAGAAGCTAAATATTTTAAAAATAAAAGTAGGTATCAATTTTAAGCTAATTTATTGGAAGTGATAAAAAGTATGTTTTAATATTAATCTAAATTATTGGAAGTACGCGTATTAATTTTGAACCTTTAAAAGTTTAAAAGACAAATAATAATAAGACCTAAAGTATAAAGACTAGAATGGTAATTTTTATTTTTATTTTTTTATTATTTGTTTTTGGCTTTTCTTTTCTTAGGCAACCTTTGTCCATTTTCCCGGCCCCTTTCCTTAGCTTGCCCTATCTTAAGTAGAGAGCCCTTACTTTTCATGGTCCAGCCTAAATTTGACCGTTATTATTTATTATTTCTTTCTTCGAAAAATGATTTTATAATTTTAGTTTCTTAAAAAAAGAAAAAAAAAAACCCGATTTCGTACATAATTTAATTATAAAATAAGAATTACATCCTTTTTAAAAAGAAAAAATTACATCCACGGCCACAAAACTCAAATTAAATTCAACACTACTTTACATGAGAGAGCTTAAAATATTATTTTGGTTCTTACTTTAAAAATTATTTTAATTTTTGTTTCTATATTTTTAAATACCTAATTTTATTTATATTTTTATTAAATCTTAAATTTAATCCCTTGATGTTAATTTTTATTGCAATTGGTTCAATAATAATAATAATAATTTTCATGCAATAACATATATATAAAAGGTGAATATATATTTCCAAAATTTATAGTAAAAATGTTAACGGATAATAAAAAGTTTTTAAAAAAATCAACAATAAACTAATAGTAAGGACTAAATTTAAGATTTATTGAACGTACAAGAGCTAAAATCAAACATTTAAAAGTATATGGACTATATTTTAACCATATATTTATTTTAAAAAAAACAATCTAATTTTGCCACAAATGGGTTTGTATATATTATTATAACTTGTTTTAACTATTATTATTATTATTAACTATTATCATCATTATTATCCTCAATTCCAATTAATTTAATGAAGCAATCATGATTCCCCAAGAAAAGAAATGAAATGAAATGAAAGAACTTTTTATTTGTACTATTACGTAAAGGTTTATAATTTGATCATTATTGTTTTTTTTTTTTCAGGCCAATTTCAATCTCTCATTTTTATGTGATGGGATGCGATTGATAAAACTTTCAACCACATATTTGCTCCTTTTTTCCTCCTTAATATTAATTATATTATGTCACACTTATTTTATTTTTCCTCTTACAAAAGGTAAAAAATGTGAAAAAAAATCAAAGGAAAACAAGAATAAGGAATATCGAGATGTTAATTTTGAAAATTTGAAATTTGCATAGAGAAGAGAGGTAAATTATCGAGGAGATATAAATATCTTTTACCTTCGAAAAGAATCTTTTTAGTTTAGTTGTCATTGGATCTATAGAATTAAAAATATTACACTTTTAGTCTTTTAAGTTTTGATGGTTTGATTGTAATGAATGTCTATATTAGTCTTCTTTTAATTATTTCACTAACTTTTTAGGTATGAAAAAAAAGTAACAAAAATGATTATATAGGTAGTTGAAAACTTTATTAGACAAGTAAATCAAACTCAAACAAATATATGTCATCGACTAAAATATCACAAGAATGACACATTCACAAAAACCAACCCTAGTTAGTTGTTAAAATAATTAACGAGACGCATTGGTCCATTATATTCTATTTGTCTCTTGACCTAGCTATAGCTTTACTGTGACTACCTACTTTAATCTGTTAGTCAAATTTTTTTACCAGATACACAAAATCACTAGCTCTCACAAATTTACAAGCTGATTTTAAAAATGATTATACAACTTTTTTCTTTTTAGTGGCTAGTTCGATAATTTTTTTCAAATGACGGTCGTGATAAATAATGATTATGGTATAGTTTATGAACAGTTGTATGATTATGAATAATTGGTTTGTTACAATATCATACATGATATTTGTCAAGTTAATTAAGGAAAAACTTTTGATTGATAAAATTTTTGTTCATTAACAACGTCTTTCATGATTGTATTTGTCTTTTGATCATTACCCACATGTGTTCCTAACAGACATTGTGATTTAATTTGTGACATAATTTCAGTCTCAGTTTGGAAATTGTTCGACAAGTGCAATATATGGTTTGTGAGATTTTTTTAAAAAAATTTGGCACTATTTACCTACCATATTATTATTTATTGAATTTTTCTATAACCACTCATAATAAAGTTTGTCAATTCTCCCTTGGCTTTATTGCATTTAAACACATTTTTCAAAATATATATATATATAATTTTTTAATAGAACATAATTCAATTGACATAAAGTGTATATATCATCAATCAATACTGAATTGAACTAAAAATAAAAGACTTTTTTTTAATTCAACAATTGTGCCAGTAAGAGATTGAATCCTGGAATAAAGTAATATTGCGTATTTTATTCACTTAATTATACTTTAATTCAACCAAACAAATTTAGTAAGGGTTTTGAATAAATAAATAATATATTAAAATATCATTTTTGTCTTCTATTGTATTTTAGTCTTTGTACATTCAATAAATTTTAAATTTAGTCCTTCAAAGTTTTTTTTATATATAAAAACTTGTTAAATAATAGGTTTAAATACTATTTTGGTCCAGGTACTTTTGATTTTGGTTCATTTTGGTCTCTAAATTTTTAAAATGTTCATTTTGGTTCCTATACTTTTAACGTCGGTTCATTTTAGTCCCTATACTTTCAAAATGTTCATTTTGGTCTCTATACTTTCAACTGTAATTCATTTTGGTCCTTGAACTTTAAAAACATGGCCATTTTGATACCTTAAAAATAAACTAAAAATGATAATGAATGGGCCAAAATGATCACTTTTTAAAAGTACAAGACTTGAATAAACATTTTGAAAGTACAGAGACCAAAATAAACAAAAGTTAAAAGTATAAAGACCAAAATGAACATTTTGAAAGTACAAAGACCAAAATGAAATAAAACAAAAAAATACAGAGACCAAATTAGTATTTAAACCTAAATAATAATAAATTTGCAATAAATTAAAAGACACCATGTGAATCTATTTTTAAAATATATAATAGGAATACTAATACAAATTAAAGTATTTGTAAAAAAATCAACAATAAACTAATTAAGATTGATGGAAAATACAAAAACTAAATTTCAACATTTGAAAGTATATATACTAAAATTGAACGAAACCTAACATACAAAAGAATAAAATGATATTTCAACCTAAATAATATTTACTCGTTTTTAAATAAAATAAAATAAATGGAGAATAATCTTTTAACATATAAAATAAATGAGAAAACAAATGACCCATATGAGAGTTCTTTTTATTCTAAATTTCTTTTGAAGCTAGGAACTTAATTAAATGGTTGCATTTTTAAAAGGTAAAAGATTCTTATCTTTTTTTTTTTTTTTTTTAATAAAACTGACTCAATTGATTCAATTATTCTATTTTTGAACTTATAGACAGTAATAGAATATATATTTTTTAAAATATATATATATATAATAAAATTGTAGGTAGAGAGAGAGAGAGATTGATGGTTGATGATTTTACACATATTTGCATAGTATTCCAAATGGATCACACACAAAAAGCAATGAACATGAAGGTCCCCCCATTTTTGTGAAAAAGAAATACACAAAGGAACAATGAAATGACCCTTTGTGCTTAAGGTCACATCTTGTTCAACCCAAATTATTCCATCTTCCCATCCTTCTATTTACCCTTTGCTATAATGCCCTCATTCTTTCCTCTATTTGCATCTTTCTCCTTCTTCTTTTTCACCAATTACCCCATCCAAACATATTATATTCTTGTTCGTTCATCCTCTGTTTTTCGTCTTTTGTCAATCCAGCTTCGATTTTGGTATTGAATAGTAAATTTGTTAATCTTTGAGAGTATTTTTAAAAAGAAAGTATTTACTAGCAAGCACATAGTGGCATGTTACTCAATAATATCCATACCACGTTAACTTTTAGATATATTGATCACTGCTTGTTAACAATAGTGATCATTAGTTCATCGTGTTTTTTTCGTCTTTTGTCAATTCAACTTCGATTTTGGTATTGAATTGTAAATTTGTTAATCTTTGAGGGTCTTTCTACTTAATGAGTATTTTTAAAAGAGAAGTATTTACCAGCAACCACATAGTGGCATGTTAGTCAGTAATATCCATATCACGTTAACTTTTAGGTATATTGATCATTGCTTGTTAACAGTAGTGATCATTAGTTCATCGTGTGTTTTTCGTTTTTTGTCAATCCAGCTTCAATTTTGGTATTGAATAGTAAATTTGTTAATCTTTGAGTCTTTTTAGCTAATGAGTATTTTTAAAAAAGAAAGTATTTACCAACAACTACATAGTGTCATGGTACTCAATAATATTCATACCATGTTAAACTTTTGGGTATATTGATCATTACTTGTTAACAATAGTGATCATTCGTTCATCGTGTGTTTTTCATTTTTTGTCAATTCAGCTTCAATTTTGATATTGAATGGTAAATCTGTTAATCTTTGAGAGTCTTTTTAGTTAATGAGTATTTTTTAAAAAGAACGTATTTTTACCCGCAACCACTTAGTGGCATGTTACTCAATAATATTCATACTACGTTAACTTTTAGATATATTGATCACTGCTTGTTAACAATAGTGATCATTAGTTCATCGTGTGTTTTTCGTTTTTTGTCAATCCAGCTTCGATTTTGGTATTGAATTGTAAATTTGTAATTCTTTGAGGGTCTTTTTAGCTAATGAGTATTTTTAAAAAGAAAGTATTTACCCGCAAGCACATAATGTCATGATACTCAATAATATCCATACCACGTTAACTTTTAGATATATTGATCACTGCTTGTTAATAATAGTGATCATTAGTACATCATGTGTTTTTCGTTTTTTGTCAATCCAATTTCAATTTTGGTATTGAATAGTAAATTTGTTAATCTTTGAGGGTTTTTTTAGTTGATGAGTATTTTTAAAAAGAAATTATTTACCTGCACAACAATCACATAGTGTCATGGTACTCAATAATATTCATACCACGTTAACTTTTGGGTATCAATTGCTTGTTAACAATAGTAATCGTTAGAATTGGTATATTAAATTAAGTCGAGATCATGAGAACAATTTTTTTTATTGTAGAGATAGTCGAAACTTGACATGTCTTCTTCCTTTCTTATTTACTTCTCCCTTACTCTTATTCACTTGGTAGTTTAATTTTTATTTTTTTTAGTTTTAACTTATTCTCGAGATTGAAGTACAAGTTAATATCAGTTGAGTTATGCTTATATTGATAATTATTTAATTATCAATTTAAACATAGCTATATACATGTTAAATCTTGAATCTATGCCTTGGTAGAGCTAAAAAAAAAGTTATAATTTTTTATGAAAAAGGGATTGTTTATCTTGGAAAATGACAAGTGCATCCAAGGGTATAATGGTAATTGAACAAACGGCAAAAGTTCATAAAGGAGTGGAGAAACATGCAAAGGAAATATGCGACAATTAAGAAGGGGATCCTTGGAGGATGCTTTCGAAAATTTATAATTATTTTTTTTGGAATAAAATAATAATAAACAAATATAAAAATGTCAGTAGTTGTTTGGAAATAATATTAAACAATTATTTCTCCTCTTTTTTTAAATAGTTTTCTTTATTTGTTTATACCAAACATATTTTTCGATAAATATTTTTTTAAAACTAAAAACTCTGTATTTGAAAAAGACTTTCTCAGATATTCTTAAAAATTACAAAACAAGGGAAAATAAAGAATTGGACAGTTGTTTTCAAAATAACCTTTTATTTTGTAGAACATTTTTTAAAAAAGAAAAATATTTATAGATAATTTCTCCATATCATTTCTTAAAATTTCTAGAATAAAAAATTAATAAAAACGTATATGGATAAAAACAATATAAATTTAACTTTTCTTGTTTTTAAATGTGCTCTTATGAATCACTTTTTTATGATTAAAATTCATAATATTGAATTTTTTTCAAAGAAAAAAAAATAAAGCATAAATTATAGAATAAATATTTGAGACTCTGATAACATCTAATGTTGAATGTGGCAATTCTTTTTAGATATTTTTTACAATATGTAAAATTAAAAATGAAACCTTTCATATTTAAACGATGGTCGCTACCACCATTTTCTAATAATACATATTTGTAGGTTACTAAATCGTGTCACCAACGGTCATGTTCTTACAAATTCAATAAATTGAGTGGGCTACTTCTCAAATATAGGAGGAGGATTTTTGAAATTAGCGAAGGTTCCCTTCTTGATAACGATAAATAGTATGTTTCGCTTTATTGCGTTTTGTTTTCTTTCGTTGAAAAGAAATGTAATCACGTGTCTACGTATAGTGATTTGAATACATGTAATGTAACAATATTAATTCTATTTAAGTTTTTTTTTTAATAAATAGTACAAATATAGTTAAGTGGTTAAAATATTAATTTTTTTTCCTTTGAATTTGAAGGTTGAACTCACTCATACTTTTTTTTTTTTTTTCAGAGTGTAATCTTAGAGTCCATGGGCTATCGTACATCCTCACTAAGTAGTTAGTTAGGTTGTGCTATCTAATATCTTTTTTGTTCTTCGAAGTGACATGGAGCTTCTACTAAGAGAATTCATCGTTGCTCTCTTCTTTGGGGTTTTTTTTTACTTCAGGTGCGTTTGGATTGACTTTCTAAGTGTTTATAAGTGCAAAAAAAAAAGTGTTTATAGACACTCAGAAAATCAATCCAAACAAGGCCTTAATTGATGTTGCGTATTTGGTTGTTTCGTTGCCGGGTGTTTTAGCTCTTTTTGTTGTGTTTTATTTGTGCCTTTTGACTTCAAAGTTTCTTAATAATAATTTTAAAAGTTTAAAAGAGATATGCTAAGTAAAAAAAAAAGGTTAAACTACAAATTTGATCCATTTGATTTGAAGAAAGTTAAAATTTAGTTCCTATAATTTGATAAAACTCATAAATAGTCTTTATTTATGAAGATTTTAACAAATGGAACTAAATTCTAATTATAAACTATAGAAACTAAAATCTATTTTTCTCCAATCACAATGGGTCAAATTTTTAATTTAACCAAAAAGGTAACTTTGGGCATTGTTTTAAAAAGTTCAACAAAACCCTTGATTTTTATAAACTTTTTAAAATTACTATTGAAATAGAAATATATTAAACAAAAATGATATTTAAAAAAATATGACGATAACCTGAAATAAACTTCGAGACTCAAGTAGTATTACACCGTCCAAATCAATGCTACACTTATTTTCAGTCCCAATTTTTTTCCAAAGTTCTAATAGATTTCTATTATAAATATCAAGAATAATTTTACACCAACTTTTGGGACAATAAGTATTCTTTTTTTTTAAAAAAAAGTACAAAGTTTATTAATACTGTTTGTAATTTAGAAAAAAACCATTAATTTTAACTTTATATAAAAAAGTTTACCAAAAAAGAAAAAGATTGTTCCAAAAATACATCTTCTTAACAAGTGGCCTTACCCCTCCCTATTAAACCATTACCAAAAAAATAGTTCTTAAAAATAATAATAAATAATTAATTAATTTTTTTCTTTTTTTTTTTTTATTTACCAGCACCTGCCTTTCTGCAGCTGTTGCATACTCTCTCTCTCTTCTTTCTCTCTCTAATCTTTAAGGAAAAGAAGTTAGACTTTTTCTTTCTCTCTCTACTCTATCTCTCAGATTAAACAAAGCCAGAGAGTTTTTTTTTTTTTTTTTTATATATATATATATAATATTTCTGTTCTTTCTCTCTCTACTGTTACAAAGGCTAATTGCTTTTCCCAATTCTCTGTTCTTGCATTCCTGCCAAAGCAATCAGATGATTATATGGATTTGATTTGTATCAAATTTTAATCATAAGATAATTGAATTGGGTTTTTGTTTAATCTTACTACCTTTCTCCATCTTCTTCTTTCTCTGTCTCTCTTTTTTTCTTTCTTTCTCCACTGCTTTCTATAACTCCCCATTATTAGAACTTCCACTTTCTCTCTTTGTTCTCTCTCTCTCTCTCTTTCTGATCTGACGGCTACAATCCTTCTGTACTCCAATCGTACGGCTAGGGCATCCCTTTGTCAGCCCTTCCTTCACCTTCTCTACGTAAGTAACGTCGTCTATAGAACACACACAAAACAGAAATACATAAATACACTTTTTCCCTCTTCCACCTTTTTTCCCCCTTTTTGATTTTGGGTTTCATTTGCTTATATCATTTTTGTACAATTCATTCATCCATTGCTTTTTTCTGTCTCTCTGTCTTTGTTGATGAAATCTTTCTCGTTTCCTTTAGTTCTTAGAAGAACACTTTCATGTAGTTTTCTTCTTTTTATGCGCGATTTCTGGGCGATTCTGATATGGGTTTTCGTTTTTATATCATTTTCAATAATGGGTACTTTATATTTTGCCAAGACATGCAACGGTTCAATTAAGGGGAAGGGAAAGGGTGGTGTTATTTCATGGTGGGGTCCTTCCCTTTTTGCTTTCTCTCCTACAGTACTCCCTATAAGATTTTTTTTTTTTTTAGTTCTTTTATTGTATTTATTCTTTTTAATTACTCATTGACTTCCCCACTGCTTAATTGCACTTCACACGCCTGCAGGTTTCTAATTTATATTTATATTGTCTAGTTTCACTGTTTTTTTTTTCTTTTTAGATTTGTGTTTTGTATCTCTTTTTTGTTCTCTTAACTCATTAGTAAGCAATATGTTCTTGGTCTGGCTCACTTTTTTCTTTGAGTAATTAAATTATGCCATCTCCTTGGATGTGGTGCTCTTGGATCTTCTTTTTTTTTCTTTTGGAAGATTTTGCAAAAGCTTGAATCATAATATTTGTAGATATTGAATGAGTTTCAGGTTTGAGGATTTGTGTTGGATCCATTTGTATATGTTTGATTTAATCTATTGGGTTATGATATATTAGGCTGTGGAATGGGAGGATTAATACAAGGAAGGCTAACCATTGGGGGTTGTAGTTGTAATTTTGTTGGTTGTAGTTGTAAGTTTGTTGGTGATCTTGCGTTTAAAATTGTAGGCCAGTTCTATTAGACCTCTACTCAAATCAAATCACTTAACAAAGCTATGAATCATAGCCTTTGGCATAGGTTTAATGCATTATTATTAGCAAACAGTCTGTAAAGTTTGGAGCATCGTGTGGGATCAGATTTGTGTAAAAGTGGTTTGCCCTTTGGATAAACTAGTTTGACTTGAGATTTGAGAATCTCTTTTGGACTTTGAAGGACAGGCACCCAATTGATGGGTGAAATATGTAAGTTGTAGTGATTGGACTTCATTGGAAGTTAATTGTTAGACTATTGTGATTGGTGATGAATATGTCACAATCAGCCGAAGGGAAATCTGTAGGGACCATTCATTGGGATGGGAATAGAGGATTAGATTTCACATGCTTCTATGGAATGTTTTTCTTAATCATATCACCTAATGGCTCTTTCTGCTCACCTTTTTTGACTGGAGCACAATCTTCTCATTAATTTCCTGGTGTGAATATCTCTAGATTCTGTAATGATTTAGAGTATCGGATTTTCATATTGCTGAGAAGGTCTTTAATCATGTGAACTTCCTCCGAGGAATATATATGTTCATTTTAGAATTTTTTTTTCCCTCCTTTGGTCCATCTATCATATTTAACAACCATTGTTGGCTTAATGAGTTTCCATGTTTATCATTATTTGCTGATTGATTTTCTGCAAGGTGCCATTTCTCAGCCTTTAAATCTCTGTAACAGTACTTTTGGCTTCTTTACTTGTTAAAGGGCTAAAAGAATTTACTTGATTTCTAGAATTATGTTTCTTTTGAACACAAAAACAAACAAAGTAATGAAGTATGAAGAGGAGTTTAACTTGAAAATGATGAGAACATATTTAGGATGAGAATATCTGAATTTTAAATTTGGAGGCTCAATTTTTAGAAAGGTAAAATCTGAGTCAAATTTAGTTTTTCCCAATAATCTAGAACGCATGTCATTTCTCTTATTTTGGAAGTATGTGATTTGGAGTTGAGTGTTCCAAGCAGTGGAATACTTTTTTATGGTCCAACCAACTTTTGATTTTTCTACTAATATATTTATGTTTGAGGTGGACATGCATACATCACCAAAATGTATGCTCTAGACATATTGGCTTGCCAATTTATAGGGATATTATATTTTTGTGTTCTGTCCATGGTTCTACCTGGTGTCTGTCAAATTTTTTATGCCCTTTTGCCCCTTTCATGCTCTAAGTTGTTAATCACTGTACGAGAAGGCAGCAGCCTAGAATCCTTTTACTTGTAACTTTGTAGTATGTTTCGAAAAATTACACCCTTGTATTTGTGATTTGCAGTTAGCAAGCTGTATCATTTCAAGAAATGGCCATGGAGCCTGATGGACCCAAACGAGCAAGGAAAAGAAATTATTTGGTTCAAGAAAATGGTGATTATAATTCGTTAAGCATGGGTGAAGATCTTGATCCTTGGACTGCATGGGCGTACAAGCCTCGTACTATATCATTATTACTTATTGGTGCATGCTTCCTTATGTGAGTGTTTTGTGCAATAGGTAGTTTCTTATCATTAAATTCTTTTGTCCAAATTTTTGCTGCATTTGAAGTGGTTTATTTTGAACTTTTTCATTGGCTTCCTATCTTCGCTGTGAATTTGAGTTTCCTACTTCATCTAATTTATGTTGGTCAGTTGTAATAGAGCAAACGATATGTTTGGTACAATGTTATTTTTAGAGGTTAAAATGAAATGATACCTCTTAGTGTTTAAGTACTGCTCAGGTCATTGTGAATAAGTGAGGATTGGGAAAATTCTGCTGTTTCAATACTGAAATTCTGCACATAGTTGAAATTTTGTTTTTGATGCACCTGCAGTGTATTGCATGAGTTATTTTTTCTTTCTCATGATAATTAGTCAGTTATGTTAATTTTCTGTCCTTTGGGGGTAGCTGTGGAGGGCTTTCTATTTTTCTGGTTCTGATAACAAAGTTTTCCCTTCTGTATGTTTAGTTGTTCCCTTGAATGGAAGCTTTTCCTTCATTTCTTTTTATAATTGGTAACATGGAGCTAGAGATATATGGACACCCATAATTTTTCATTATTTTTCCTGTCGGATATGCATATAACATTCTGCATCATTTTGGCCTTTATTTTACTTTCTATAAATGCTAGCTAATTGGTTTGTGACACAGTTGTCACGTGTTTCCGTTATTTGTGATCACTAAATTAAAATGAGAATATTATCATAAAAATTTGTAGTTCTAGAATAACATATGAACATCTAAATGAAGACTCAGAATTGATCATGAGAGATGGGGAGAGTCTCAACATCTGGTGTCACTTTATGCTTGGAAAATTGTTATGGCCTCCATGATGTTATGTTCTTCAGCTGTAATTCAACCCTTTTGTCTTTTAAACTAAATAAAAATGTTTCTGGCATTTTATGAAGGAAACTTCAACTCACTTATTTTTAGTATTTCTTAAACTTCTGTTCTATTTACCTTGTTGCTTGTATGCTTGTCTTAACACTGGCCAGTGGAGCCCTTGATCCTCAAAACGCGGCACATGAGGATAGTGCTACATCTGTTAAAAGGTTTGTGTCAATAAGAATTATGTTATCACTGTTTTGTTTCTGTCAGAAGCTCATCCTACCAAGTGTTTTATTCCATGTAGGGGTGTATGGGCTATGATTTCAGTATTTCTTGCCTATTGTTTGCTGCAAGCCCCATCACCGTAAGTGGTTCTTTATTGAGCATATGAACATGACATATTGACATCCTCATCTTTGTGTTGTACATAAAGAAAATTCAATGGTAAAGAGTGGAGATTTAATACTTGCTGGAAAGGTGGAATATATTTTATTTTTTACTCTAGATTTGCTTTATTCCTGTTATATGCATGGCAAGACCTGTCCTTCATCTACACAATGTGGAGATGATCGTTGTTTCTGGACTAGAAGATCACTAGTTTAAAACTTCTTATGTATAGCCTGTCTTTTCACTGCTGTTAATATTTCCATTTTTTTATTTGTGCATTTTGGACTCGCTTGTTTAAACCTATTAGTTCTAGTTGGGTTACAAATCGTAATTTTTTCGAATCACTTTGGTATGGTTCGCGAACTAGAGAAGTTCTGAAAAGTGTTTTCATGAAACTGTGTTTTTACGCTCCTCACGCCTGAGGTTGTTCCTTGCAGGATTTTGATTAGGCCGCATCCAGCAATTTGGCGTTTGGTACATGGAATGGCTGTCATTTACTTGATAGCTCTTACTTTTTTGCTTTTTCAGGTCATGTCCCCCTCAACGTGGTGCTTTTCCCTTATTTCTTCTCTACTTTCATATTTACTGTTTAATTGTTCTCGGTGCAAGCTATATTCCTTATTTTTCCTTGTATAGAGTTGTGCGTTGGAAGTCAATTAAGTGTAGTTTTTTCAAAGTATTGCGTATTATATAATTAATCAGCAAGACCTTAGTTGAAATTTTCAGTTTTTGTTTATAAAATTTTCCTTTTATGGCTTATATGTTCTTTAAATTGAAAATTGTCAGGTGAAGAGAGGTCTCAAATTTAGATTGTAGTTGGTTGATTGACAGTTTTGTTTTGTCTTTTGGTTGTTTAAAGGGTTTTTCAATGTACATTTAAAAATTATCATTTGTTAACATCACAATATAATTATCTTCCAGAGTCGGGATGATGCTCGACAGTTTATGAAGTTTCTCCATCCTGACCTCGGTGTTGGTAATGCTCTTCATCTTTGTTAAACTGTTGTCCATGAAAATGCATAAGCATGGTTTCAGCATTGTCAGAAGTTTTAAGTTATCATACTGCCATTTCATGCAGAGCTTCCTGAAGAATCTTATGGTGCTGATTGTCGCCTTTATTTACCTGAAAATTCCAGAAGCAGGTTTAAGAATGTTTATGTACGAAATCTTTTACCTATATACTCAAAATGTACTGCTGCGCTATTGTTTTTTGTATCTTGACATTGGGGGATTCATCATACTTGTTATTCCTTACTTCCAGGAGACGCTTTTCGATGAATTTGTTCCAGCTCATATAATTGGATGGTGGGGCAAGGCAATTATGATTCGTAACCAAGCTCTACTATGGTTGTTGTCAATTGGCTTTGAAATGATGGAGGTTCGTTTTTATTACTATGAATTTCATACTGTGATCTCAATCGAAGCTCGGCCTTTTATTGTCCAGTTCATTGATATAATTATAACTTAATTCTCTTGATTTTCAGCTAACCTTTCGCCACATGTTACCAAACTTCAATGAATGCTGGTGGGACAGTATCGTTCTTGATATTTTGATATGTAACTGGTTTGGTGAGATCTCTCTCTCCCTCCACATCCCAATTTTTCTGTTTGGTACTCTTAGGCATTGTATAAATTAATTGAATACTTTATGTGCTCAAATTCTTCTCCTTTCCTACTTCCAAAATAGCCATATCCGGTCAGAGTAGAAATTAATGATTATCCTTCTTCGTCTGTTATCTAGTCTTTTGGGTCCAACTTTCAGTCTGTTGATAGTTTGAAATAGATAGATTACTGGTTTTGGAATCTTCTTACATGGACAAGGCTGGTTCAAGTGTTCTACATAGTTTCTTTGCAACTAATAGTACCTTTTAGAAATAAACATGGTTTTTGATTTCATGTATGATTAAATTTGCAGGCATCTGGGCAGGAATGCGTACTGTTCGATACTTCGATGGTAAAACATACAAGTGTGTTGGTCTAAGTCGTCAACCTAATATTATTGGGAAAGTACGTTTTAATTAACCCTTCATCTTTTGTGTGATAACATTAACTCCCCATCAGTATGCTAGATTTCTTCATCAGTTTCTGATAGATTATCTAGTTATTAGTTATCGTGATGCCATTCTTCCTCTTCGAGCTCCAGCTCTGCTTCTCAAAATAAAATAAAAAAAGAAAAAGAAAAAGAGTCATAGTCCAAAACATGCTCGAGAATCTCCGATGCCAATACGTATAATTAGCTAAGTGAAGAATCAATTTTTTTGTGTCACAATTTATTTTAAAGAATTTGAATCACCGGCATCCTAAGAAGCACGGACACTTTAGTTTGGCTAGCATGTCCGTGTCAGACACTTGGACACTCCGATACTTGTTGGGCACATATCGGACACTTGTTAGTGCAACAAATGTGTTAGACATGCATAGAACACTTGTTGAGTAGACTAAAAAGACACATATATGACAATAATAATAAATTTTGAGTGGGAAATACATTAAACTAAGTTCTTTAAACATATAAATGCATCAATTCATTTACTTTGAATTTTCTTTTGGTCTAAAAATGATATATATTTTTTAAAAAGTATATTTTAATAAACATGTCCTGTCCGTATCGTGTTCTAGATTTTTAAAATATGACATGGCGCCGTGTCCATGTCATGTTGTACCCGTGTCTCATATCCGTGTGTGCTTCTTAGCTGGCAGCATCACTATGTCCATCAAAATCCATGTACCATTCTTTTTCTTTTGAACATTATGCTAGTTTAGGAGATCAGGTCATATGTTTTGCTTGGTCCAGGACGATTATTTGCTTTTGTTATAAGTGCATTATTTCTCTGTTTCAGGTCAAACGAACACTGGGACAATTCTGGTCCATGGCGTTTCATTCAAGTTATAAGTCTTTGCATCATCTTCCTGACAGTAGAGCTCAATACATTCTTTTTGAAGTTTTGTCTTTGGGTACCCCCTAGGAATCCTGTGATCATATATAGGCTAATCTTGTGGTGGCTAATTGCGATCCCAACAATTCGCGAGTATAATTCCTACCTTCAAGATCGGTACTCTCTCCATCTCTGCCCCCCTGAATTCCTGTTCCTCCAAACAAATCCATCTGTCTTGACTAATAATATATATTCCAGAAATCCCGTGAAGAAAGTTGGCGCATTTTGTTGGCTCTCGCTTGCAATTTGCATCATTGAACTTCTTATTTGTATAAAGTTTGGACATGGTACGTATTTTGAGATCTTCCGCACATATAACGGTTTAGTTTCAAGCTTGTTGACGTTCTATTTAGAATGAGAATGTAGATTTATCACTAACTGGTTGCCATTGATCTGTTTTCCATTTCAGTTTTATCCCAAACCAATGCCCCTTTGGCTGGTACTATTCTGGATCTCTGTTGGGGGTGCAGTCGTATTATTCCTTCTAATTTGGTCGTGGCAATTGCATCAAAGTTTAGCAAGAAAGAAGCAATGATTTCTCAGCAGCAGTGGTAGACTATTCCTTGGTTTCTTCTTGTCACAAGGGGGATTCCCATGTAAATATTTTACCCACATTGATTGTACATGAGTTTCCTCTCAGAAAATGGACTAATTTCCCAGATGAGCAATCTTTTTCTTTTTGGGAATTATGTTTCTTGAGTGGAATCTTTTTCTCTTCTTTTTCTAGATTTTAGGATGCAAGGATAGAGTTGGCATTTGCTCTCTGTTTTTGGGGGGGGGGGGTGTTTCTTGGGTTTTCATTTTACTTTTATGTTGATTTAATATTAATGTTTGAGATTGATATTTAATCTTGATATATTTTTGTGATTTTTTTCTTCAGACAGACTTCTCTGTTGATATTTGTAGTTTACAGAACTTGAACTTTGAAGCACAAACTTCCAATGCACAGAATGCTGGAGTCAGTATCATCGGAATTTCTTAAAACATTAAACCATAAATAAATAAATAAGGCTTACGGAAGGAAAATCAGAATGCATCTTCAAATATATCCATGATGGATCAGCTTCTTTTTTCCAAATGATATCAATCTATTACAATTTACATTGTTTCTTTAGTATGGTTTCATACAGTTCTTGACTTCTTTAAAGGGATACTCTGTCATTACTTCTGCATTTGCAGGAGCAGCTCCATCTGATTAACTCCCTTGTGAAGCAGAACAACAAGACTAGATATGAAAATCATTAACAATAATAAATTTCACATAAAGCAGCAGCCCTTGCTTATTGTTTTCAGAAATGTTGCATTGTGGGTGTTGTCTTCTTTCTTCATAAAGAGGCATGAAACTGCTACAAATGAGATTTACTGTGTGGAAAATGGTATAGTGGTAAGCTTTTTCTTCCATGTGGTTCTTCCCCTCACTATCTCTTCATTCTTAGCTTCCCCTTCAATTTGTAGAAGATGTGTATAACTCAGTTTTCCTTTGTCAAAAGATCCCAAGAGCCCACCACCCTTGAGAATCTCAGATGCCAACGAAAACCCATTTAGTAGACTTTCACTGTCTTCTATCATGTCCACATCTCTAAGGATTCCATCTTCCTCTGGCTCACATAGTGATTGAACTATATCAGAGCTTCCGCATTCCCTTCTATACTCTAACACAATACTAGAAAGTTGATGAGACTCCAAAACATGGTCGGGTATCGTCTGTAATAGGCAAATGATCAAGTGTCAAAACTTACTTGGACACCCCCCCCCCCCCCCCATCTATGATAATGATTATTTTGTAAATACAATACCTCTAGCATCCATCTTAGGTATTTGACATTGTTGACATGGTGGTTCATGTCCAGATCACTTCTCTTTGGCTGGGTAAATAGCAATTATCAGCAAAAAAAAAATTTCTAAATGCTGATGGAGACTGAATTGTAGTTGAGTTAAAATGGATTTTACCTTCAAGTCAGAGTTCACGTACTTAGCATTGTTATCTAACTTGGATATTTTCTCGGGGGCATCTTCTTTGATTGCATGCTTTTCTATAAACCATGGTGAAATCTCTGCCCTTACCTCTTCTGGCATTTTGGAGAGTCGTCTTGTATGCTGGTTCATCATCACCCACGTGCTGTTTTATGTTTCACCATTTTAGTACACCAGGAAAGACGACAGCAACCGGGTACAAATTTGGAAGACATGTCATGTAAGTTCTTATTACCTTGTTCCTCTAGCATAAACATGACCTGTGGCTTGACTTCTAATTAGCCAGTCTCTTCTCATTCCATTTTTACCCGACGCCCCTACCCATGTATCGATTTCAACAATCTCACCCCTGCAGAATGATCCACCATATGCATAATACATGAGTAACATTTCAAGTACAAGTAAATAACAAGTTCTTTATTTGAAATTGATATCCCCATGACCAAAGTACGAAGACTATCATCCCAAGACTCAGATTTAAACTGATGAGTTAGTTAGTTTTCTAACCTCTAGGAAGCTCTATTCAAGTATATATCAACCTAACCTATAGAATATATAATGCAGTGTTCTGTATTAGTAGGCATGTTTTCTCTTTTGGGACAAGACATCAGGCAGGACAGTAACTCATTGTTCAAGAAAAAAACCAGAAAGCTGACTGTTAAAATGAATCCACAACTATCTAGATGAATATCCAATTGTGTTTAGACAAAAACACTAAAAACTTGAAGTTCTGTAAGATTACTCTTTTGATGATTACCAGAGAACATTCAACATACCATATCGGATAGTGGTCTACTTCGACGAGCATTCGCGAAACGACCCAGATAAGATTGTTCCTCATCATGCCATGGGTGGCCCCAAAACCATTGCTGAGAAGCCCAGACATCCAAACATGATTAAGTGCTGTTTCCTACATGAATCACAAATGGTACCAACCAATTAGAGCGAGTGCCCAATTCAAAAACTTCTCTCAGGCTTTTTACTTCGACTTAATTTCATGGCATCCCTGACCTGCAGAAGATTCATTACGCTCTCCACAGTTGCAGTCTTATCAGGACCAACTTCATACGATCTGATTACAACAGTTTGTCTATACCCAACACCTCCTTCAATGATCAGGCCTTGCCGATGAGGATCAACCAGCTGCTTCTTCGTGGGAATTTTCTGACGAACATCTTCTTTAACAAAACACCCATTTTCCGCCACAGAAGGGATGAGAGCCCTGGAAGCTCTAACCGATTGGCTCAACAAATCAGCTTCAGAAATGGACCCAATAATAGCCCCATTCACTTTAACATACCTCTGCTTGTTAGAATCACTACCTTCTTTGGCAGTGGAGCATCTAACAACATAAGGAAGAGGGCAAGAGAAAGAGGCCATTGGTCGAGCTTCTGAAACAGAGGAACAGCCATCACGATCTTATAGTTGCAAATGGCGGATTTGCCTAAGGAAGAAGATACCAATTTCTTTTTTTCTCAGTTGAGAGATGAACATAACAAAGAAATGGGTATTTCCATCGGAAAATGGGAAGGATTTGACATTTTTCTTTGAAGTAGCTATGGAATCTTAGTTTTGATCGACAATGGAGTGTTGAAGGACAAATGGGTAGTTTGAAATTTGGACGCTTTTGGCTGTGTTGAATAGAAAGAGATGATTGTTTATTATGGTTTTAATCTTTTCATGGAGCTGTCCTGTGGGATGAAACAAAGAAAAAACTTTATTTTGATTATGGTATACAGAGTGAAGAGAGTGGAGAGAGTGAGGGAAATGAGTGAACTTTCTTTTAGTAATAAATTTGTTGGGAGTTTTAAGATTTCAATATAAAATAATGTTAGTGTGAACATAAGACCTTGGTTGATTAACCTATTTGTTTTTTTTTCTTTAAAGAGTAAAAATAGGAGTGGGAAGATTTAAACTACAAACATCTAGGTCGCTGACACATACTATATGTCAAAGAAAAGTGATAATTGAGTTCAGATCTGATGATCAAGGAAAAAGAATAGGTTGGATTTAGACTGGATCAATTTAGATTTGAAAAAAGTTAATAAATGTAGAAGAAAATGGCGAGCCAATCGAGGCACCGATGTCGACGTCAAACCTCGAGGGTAGGGAAGGAGAAAAGGAAGAAGATGTGGTCATGACATTGACTAGAGGAGGCGAGAGGAAGTGTGACATCTATTTTAATTATTCTTCTCTTTGTTTTTAATTTTATAATTTTTTACGTCAACTTTAAAAATAATTTTTAAAAAAATACCTGGTTATAAAAAAAAATGTCAAAATCGTTTAAACCTATTTCTCAAAACTCAAGAACTAAAAACATATTTTGAAATTCAAAGACCAAATAAGCCTATTCCTGTAAACTTAGACAAAAATGTAATTTTCTTTCACTATACAATTTAGGATTTTAGATTAATAGAAAACCTCAAAATTAATTTTTTTTTTAGTTTATTCTATTGTTTGATTGTTTTCTAAACAACATTACTCTTAATTGGAGTAATTACCATTTAGAACTTGATCGTATGATTTCTTAGTCTTCGTATAAAACTTTGATAACTTTGTTTTCAAGAGTTATTATTATTATTATGACAACATATGAGGTGAAGGAATTAAACCACTAATTTTGAGATTGATAGTATAAGTATTATGTCAGTTGAGTTATGTTCGTTTTGCCTCAAGAGTTATTACTTTTATGCAATATTTGAAACAATTATATATATATATATATATATTTTGGAGTATAATAAGGGTGGAAACTCAAACCGCATCATTCTTAGCCGCTAACACATATTGTATGTCAATTGAAATATATTGGCAACTATTTTATAATTAATACATTCCAAATAATGCAAAAATGAGAAGAAGAAAAAAATAGGCACACGGATGAAAAAGTAAAATTAAAAATTAAAATTAAAATTAATGTGGTTGTTACGTTTTTTTAACACATTGCATCCGAAAGATAGTATTATGTTGCATATTCCACAGTGCAATTCCAACTTGCAGCCACAACGACTGTTTAACCAATCTGCGTCTGCGGTCTTTACCATTTCTAGGTTAAATCAAACCATATGGGTGAGAGTCTTAGGGTTATAGTAGCTTTCAAAAAAAGAAGCCAAATTGAAATTGAACAAACACAATAAACTGATTTGTGGAACCTATCAGAGATTCGATTAAATAACAGAAAAGATGAAATCATCTTTCCCAAATTCTTTTTGCACAGTCCCAAACTGGTCTAATTAACATATCTACGTCACTGCTTTAGCTTACAAACCAATAGGAAAGAGTTGCAAAAGATGGATCACATCAAGGCTCAAACCTTAATTTGGCTAGCTTTCATGCCGTGACTGAGGGCTGAGGTCCAGAATCAATGGCTTCCTGATCTAAAGATGGCTCATCTGCTGCTGATGGTGATGGTGATGGTGGTGGTTGTAATTCTTCTTCTTCTTCATTGTTAAGGGCCTCAGCTGAGTGGTGGGGTGAAGATGGTTGTTGCTCTGCCCCATGTTCAGAGTTCTCTGGATGAAAATTGATTGGGAACTTTGTGACTCTGGGCTTGTCAGCTAGAATGTTTCTTTGGATCCTATCGATCAGAACTTTTGGGGGAGGTTCTTCACGGAGCTGTTCATCATCATAATCGTTGTTCACATAATATCCTACTCTTACAAATTCTTGTCCCATGTATGAACATGTTAATAACAGTACTGTCACCCCGGTGATGTCCTCCTCCCGGATTTTTGAGGGATCTGGAGGGTCTGCCTGCAAAATATCCGACCACAAGAAATGTACCAGTAGAGACCACTCAGATTCCATTTCGTGCAATACTTATAATCAAGACAGTGAAATTTCTTCAGGCATTCATGATAACTCTTTTTCATGCATGGTAGAAATGTTGCTAACAATAAGCTATCACTAAAAGTTTTCAATGCTTTATCACAATTTTTTTACAATAGTTTTCATCTTTCCTATAAAAATATTTGAATTATAACAAATTTCAAAAACAAAACAGAATTTTTAAGAGCGTTTTTTTATATTTCAAATCTTAGCTTGGATTTTGAAAACGTCCCTAAAAGGTAGACAACAAAATAAAAGAACTCATAGATGAGAGTATGTTTATAAGCCTAATTTTTAAAAATTAAAAACCAAAAACTAAATAGTTATAACCAAGTCTAAATTTTTAACTCAAGTTGATAGGAGTATGGACTCCAATAATAACTTGAATTCAAACTCAATTCTTTTTAAACCATGTTAAATTATCACTGAATTCAAAACATCTAGTTCATAGGATAATATTTCGGCCGACATTGATATGTAATTTTGGCTCTACAGAGAAGGTAAAGGACTCAGCATATATTACCTGAAGAACAAAACGATAATTGCCAACATTAACAGGTCCAACGAGCACACTCTCCAAAAGTTGGTCATAGGTTTCATCCTCGGCAGATCCGACGTAGGTCAGTTTCCATTCCAGATCTGTAGAATAATCATAGTGATAACGTTAATCATAGAGATAACGTGTCACTAAAGTTTATTTCATAACTTAGTACTATTATTGTCAAAAACTAAAATAGAATATATCGTTTATTGGCCTAATAGCTTGAGAAATTTACAAAGTACACCAAATAATTAGAAATACTAACGGTAGAGGAAATGACAATGTAGAAGTTCCTATTAAACTACCCATAAATCCAAAAGCTCACGCAATAGATTAAGTATAAGCTAGTTTTTTGGAAGAAGATTAAGTATAAGCTAATAATTTTAGCTAACAGGTTATTGATCTTAATACTCTTTACACGGCCAAAAAGTAGAGAGACTTGAAGTGAATACTGATATGTAACCCAAAAAAAAAAAGTTTGAGCACATAATTTTTTTTTTTTTTTTTTTTAGTCATTGCTAGACAACTCCCCAAGAAAAATCCATGGACCACGATTAACACAAATTAAGAAATTGACCTTGGAATGATATGCTATTGATGTCCTTTAAAGTTGGTGTTGGTGTAACCATATCTAGAATTCATCGTTCTCAATCAACCCCCCACCCACAAAAAGAATCCAAAGATGATGGGTAAAAACTTTTGAAATAAGCATCAAGTGTTAAAAGGCCCAGAGGGCAGATTCTTTTAGACAGTAAGCTATACAACACACACACACACAAACAAAGAAACTTTCAAGATCTCAAGACAATCCCTTAGAAAGATCAAAGTTCTCATACAAAGTAGCGAGGCCCAAGAATCAAAATCAAGATTTAAGCATGAAAAAGCACATCACTAGAATACAGGCGTGAGGTTATAAGATTTGGACTGAACTTTAAATCCATATAGTATACAGGATATCAGGGGAACAAAGCTTTCCTCCATAAAATGAAAATAAAGTAACGACTACATGTAAGTCATTAACCTTAACCATACTCAAATATCCAGTTTACAAGCCAAATCACATATGTAATTCTAGGGTTCTCCTAAGTTGGCCAATCTTTATTTCAATTCAATCATAAGCAAATCGGAAGCAACGCCGCGAGTGGTTCCATTTCCTGTGTAAATCTGGTGAATCTAATTAAAATTCAAGCCAAAATCAATTGTTCAAACCATCATTCAGAAACTAATACTACAGATTATCGATGACGCGACATGATCTAACAAAATAAAACAGCATAATCACCGTCTTTAAGCGGAGTCAAGCACTCGTATGAGATCTCGAACTGAAATGGATTCAGAAACGCGGCGGGGTTATCCAAGACCGTGACGTTCGTGAGATTGACAGCACTCATCGCCAGAAACCGGAACGGAGCTCTGCAACTGCTTCAAGAAATTGATTGATCTTAGCCCTAATTTGAAGATCACTCATCGACGAGCGGACAAAACCCGGCCGGAATAACAATCGCCGATGACGAGCACTGATGAAGTTGAATATAGATCCAAAATGGAAAGACGAAGAACAGAGTTCGTCGATTATATATCGCCGCCGCTGAAAATTTTGGAGGGAAATGAAGTGCCCAATTTGGCGGGAGATTTTATATATATATATATATTTTAGTAATTCATGTAAGGATCAAGATTTGAAGCTTGGAACAGATAATACATACCAATTATTGTTGAAGAAAATTTTAATATTTAATTTTCGTTTGATAACTATTTCATTTTTTATTTTGAAAGTTAAGCTTATAAACCTTACTTTCACTTTCAAATTTATGTGTTATTTTGTCCACTTAAAAAAAAATTAATTTTGAAAACTAACAAAAAAAAAAAAAAAAATTAGTGTTAAATTTTAGATATTGACACAAAATTCAAATGTTTCTCAAGGAAACATGAAAATCATGGTAAGAAATTAAAGGATCAAGCATACATTTCAAAAGTATAAAACAAAAAAGGAAGGTCTCGTCTAGTAACCATTTGGTTTTCATCTTCTTTAGTAAAGTAGTTGAACTATTAGTCAAATTTCAAATTTCAAAAATATATTTTTAAAAGGAAAATTTTTAAAAATAAAAAAATAAGATAAACTATTTACACAAAATAGCAAAATTTTTAGATAGTTGTGATAGACACTGATAGAAGTCTATCAGGGTCTATCAGTGATAGAAATGGTCATAGAAGTCATTCATTGAAGATGTTAATAAAAGTCTATCAATGTTTATCAGTTTTTTTTTTTTTTTTTTTTTGCTGTTTTCTGTAAATAGTTTGATATTTTTTCTATCTATGAAAATTTCCACTTTAAGTTTTCTAAAAAAGAAATTTATGTTTATAAGCTTGTTTTTTTTTTAAATAAAAATAAAATATCACATAATTATCAAACGAGACCATAATAATATTTTGAAAATTACCACCCTCATTCTATATTATTTATTTAATTGGGTCAATCATTATGTTCATACATAATTGTGTTTTTTAAGTATCACATCCCAATTTCAATAATATCTTGGTAATATTATTTGATTGAAAAAAAAAGTCAAATATTGCAAATGGAATGCAAACGTTATAGATTAAAAAGTAAACAACAATAGCTTATATGAGTAATCATGGTATATATATATATAACGTCATTTTTCATTGTTAATTTTAGGAAGTGTTGTAAATTTAAACATAGTTAAAGACAACCATCATAAACATAGTTCAAATATTCATACTAATATTAATTGCACTAAAATAATAATAAATAAATAAAGTTAAGATGTGCCAATTTTCTCTAAAATAGATTGTTTTGACTTTTTTTAATATTTGTGAAGCAATATTCTTTAAAAAAGTATGTGGTAAATTTTGATCTCAAGATAAGAATCGAAGGAGTTGTGGGCTCTTCTATTTTGGTAAAGGGTGAACAATTTTTTAGAGAAAAATTTTATGCATAGAGTTATTTTGAGATCTAATGCTCTAACACAATCTATCTAATCTCTCTCATTTTTCATGTTCTTGAAGAAACGTGAAAATCATGGTAATAAATTAAATGAAACAAGCATCCATTTCAAAAATATATAACAAAAACGAAGGTCTCGTTTGGTAACCATTTGGTTTTCATCTTCTTAAGTAAAGTAGTTGAACTATCAGTCAGATTCCAAAAACATATTCTTAAAAATTATTTCTTTTAATTTTCAAAACTTGACTTAGTTTTTTTTTTTTAAATAATGGTAGAAAGTATATAAAAAAAAACAAGAAATTTAGAAGTGGAAATTATGTTTATAAGCTTATTTTTAAAATAATACAAATTAAAAACTAAATGATTATCAAACATACCTAAAATGGTTATGAAACGGAACATCACATTATGTATAAAGCAATAGGAATGTATGGTTTTATAAACCGGATATCAATTAAAAAGAATAAGAGCAAAAAAATCAACATATACTGATTTACTTTCAATTTCGTTCCATCTTACTTCAACCTTGATAATTGTTGTAATCTATACATCGTGTTCAATTTGCTGAAATTAAAAGCCACTCTTATCTCCCAAAGTCAAAGGAAACAAGTGTGTCAAAGTCAATTCAAGACAATATAGGTCGAGGTTGAGACTACCAACATCGAGACTTAGGGCGAGACAATCTTGGTCGAAATTGAGGAGACCAAATTGAAGCGAAGAGCTAAGGGCGAGGTGACCAATGTCGAGGTTGAGGAGACCAAGTTGAAGCTAAGAGTCAAGGCCGAAGCGACAAATGTCAAGGCCAAGGAGATCAAGTTGAAGCAAAAAGCTAAAGTCGATGGGACCAATGTTGAAGTCGAGGAGTTCGAGTTGAAGCGAAGAGCCAAGATCGAAGTTGAGACTCAAAATTATTAACGGAACGTGAATTTACGATTAAAATTTCATAGGGGGATGATTGAGGCCAAGTGGCCAACCCTAAGCTTAAAAGGTAGAATATTTTTACTATCCATACGCATCTTGAGGGTAAAATTATAACGTTTGAAACAAAACTCAAATCTCAAAGGTAAAATTGTAACATTTTGAAACTTAAAGACTATATTGAAACTAAACTCAAAGTGTAATATCTTGGAGCTTAGGAAATGAACCAGATAGAAAATAGACCCAAAAGCTATTGATAAAAAAGGTAGTTTTCCAAAATAAAATAAAATAATATACTTTTTGTCATATTAAATTACAATTAAAGTATGTGGAAAAGTTATAGGGGAATTTTTAAAAATAGAAAAATAAGGGAAACTATTTACACAAAATAGAAAATTTTTTAGATAGTTATGATAGACGTGGATAGAAGTCTATCAGGGTCTATCAGTGATATAAATGATAGAAGTCTATCACGGATAGATGCTGATAGAAGTCTATCAATGTCTATCAGTGTTTTTTTGCTATTTCCTGTAAATAGTTTGACATTTTTTTATATATGAAATTTTTTCAAAGTTATACGTATTATTATTTTTATTAATTTTTTTTAACCATTTCAAAATCAATCTCAAATATGTTTTAAATTATTGTTTTTAGAGTAAACTTTTGGGAAAATTATCATAAATAACCCTGAAATGTTTTTCGTCTTTCATAATTAGCACCCTTTTGGATAACTCGTCGAAATAGTTTTTATCGGTCATTCCAACCAAGATTCGAATAAAAATTTAACTTATTTCGATTCGTTAGGCTTTCTCGTTGGAATCTCGGCCAGGACAAAGACCAAGATTGTATGTAATCTTTCCCAAGTCTTACGTAATCTTTTTCAAATATTCTTTAAATTGCCAAATCTTATGCCCAATTTATGTGTTCACAATTACATGAATTATAAATTTCCAATTAGATTTATGAATCTCTCATTGTTTTCCCTTCAAGCGATTGTGCGTTGATGTATGGAAGAAAATCGAATCTCAAGGTGATCGCTGTGTGGTATCTACTTTATAAAAGAAGTTAAATTTTGGAAAAAAATTATATACAATCCTCGTCCGCTAATATTCCACTGAGAAAACCCAAAAAAATAGATGGTTTGGATATACATTATTCAATCTCATTTAGGAATGATAAAAAAAACTATTGTAACAAATTGCAAAAAATGGTGCTAATTGTAAAAGATAAAAACTTTTTGGAATTATTTTTAATAATTTCCTTAAACTGTTGGTCCTTTTGAGTTTGAGAATAAACTTTTATTTTTAAGTTAGCATAACAACAATTCAACATAAAAAATACCATTTAGAACAATTTCTTAAAGTTTGAGAAGTGTATATTTTTCATGATAAAAATGTATATCAATATGTCGATATTTCTATTGATATTTATACATTTTCATTAGTTGAACATCAATATAAAAGATGAACCGATATTTCTATTATATCCTAAAAAAGAATGTGGATTTATTTACAATTTTTTTCTCAATATTTTTTTCTAAAATATTCATTTTTTAAAAGATAAAACTTAGGTAAAACTGATATTTTAACATTTCCATTCACATCTACGTTTTAGACTTTGATTTTACCATATAAAACTTATGATTTTATGGACCAAAAGTGAACCTTAACAATTTTCTAAAAAGTAAAGTAAAAAAAAAAGAAAAAAAAAAGAAAAAAGAAAAAAAGGAATATCCAATTTTGAGTACTGTAGCTGTGCATATAGTGGCGTTCCACTCATTTATCGAACCCTATGCCGAGCTTCTGAAGCCCTAGCGAGCGATGGCTTCACGCAGACTCTTATCTTCTCTTCTCCGATCGTCGGCACGGCGGTCTTCTTCCAGATCTCCGATCTCATCCCCCAACCCCAGGATTCCATTATCTCACACTTCTCGCGCTTCCCCATATGGGTACCTCCTCAACCGTGTGGCTCAGTACGCCACCTCCGCCGCCGCAGCTTCACCACCGTCCCCACCGTCATCCGCTAAGCCGGACGCGGGAAAGAGCGGGAAGATCACTGACGAGTTCACTGGAGCCGGCGCGATCGGCCAGGTTTGTCAGGTGATTGGAGCCGTCGTCGATGTCAGATTCGATGAAGGGTTACCTCCAATTCTTACGGCGCTCGAGGTGCTTGATCACTCGATCCGTTTGGTGCTGGAGGTGGCGCAGCATTTGGGAGAGAATATGGTCAGGACTATTGCTATGGATGGGACGGAAGGGCTCGTTCGAGGGCAGAAAGTGCTCAACACTGGTTCTCCTATCACTGTAAGATATGATTTTGACTGTGCTATAGTTACTGATTTGGTGAATTTTGGGTTGATTTTGTCGATTCATGCTGTCTATTGTCACCATCTTTCTATTTTGTCTGGATTGATTGAAATTGAAGTTGTGTTTACATGTGATGTTGAAATGGAAGTGGCTAAAAATTTGTAGATCCTCACGCTCCCCACGCTCCCCACACGCTATGCTCTTCCATTTTGTATTATTGTCTTTTTCCCTTGTTAATATCAAATAAATTTCGCAAGAAATCAGTTCAGTTTCGCCCCGCTTGAAACTTAAAACACTGAAAAATCTATTGCTTGTCGAGAAGAGGAACCCGAAGGGGTATTGGTAATTGTAGACCCCTCTATGTTATGCTGTTACTATTTTAATGTGTGCAAAGCTAGAAATTTCCCCGCCCTTATATCTCAATCTGTACATTTTCACGTGAATGATGGTGGAAGAATGATTTTTTACCTCGAAGTGTTTTTCAAACGGACATAGTATGTCAATGGGTATAATTGGTCTTCATCTATATGTGGATAAAATAATGTTCTTAAGACGATTGGTGCGTTTCAATCTAATCTTCTTGTCATTGCAGGTTCCAGTTGGTAGAGCTACTCTTGGACGTATTATAAATGTCATCGGAGAGCCTATTGATGAGAAAGGCGACCTTAGTAAGAATCTAGTATATACTATCTTGTCAATGTTTTTGATACAATGTGATATAGAGTCTGACAGTGTTAATCCGTTTGAACAGAGACCGACCACTATTTGCCTATTCACAGAGAAGCCCCAGCCTTTGTTGAGCAAGCAACTGAGCAGCAAATTCTCGTAACTGGTATTAAGGTAAGTTTCCTGGATGTAGTACATTTTTCTTTTATTTTCTTGTTTCATTTGAACTCAGAACTAGACTATTTGGTGGAATTGAGTTTTAATTTATTGAAGTTGTCATGTTTCACAGGTTGTCGACCTTCTTGCTCCATATCAAAGGGGAGGAAAGATTGGGCTTTTTGGTGGTGCTGGTGTGGGAAAAACTGTGCTTATCATGGAACTTATCAACAATGTTGCGAAAGCTCATGGTTTGTTTTTGTTTTAACAATGTGCAGGCATTAGTTGATATGTCCTTGGCGTTGTATCTAATGTCACATTCTCTGTTTTAACAGGTGGTTTCTCAGTGTTTGCTGGTGTCGGAGAACGCACTCGAGAGGGTAATGATTTGTACAGAGAAATGATTGAGAGTGGTGTCATTAAGCTTGGTGATAAACAGGTAATAGGGGACATTCCACTACAATTATTTTGTATGTTGCATCTTATGATTCACGGATTATACTTTCTTTTACACTTAAACTATTATTTTGGTTGAAACCGTATTTATAGTTGATACATTTCTTCTATTTAACTAGGCTGATAGCAAATGTGCCCTTGTGTATGGTCAAATGAATGAGCCCCCTGGTGCACGTGCTCGTGTTGGTCTTACCGGACTAACTGTGGCCGAACACTTCCGTGATGCTGAAGGACAGGATGTGCTTCTCTTCATCGACAACATTTTCCGCTTTACCCAGGTAAATTTGCTAGAATAAGTTATCTACCTGAAAATGTCTATTAATTTGCATTTGACTAATTCTTAGAATGATAACATGTCATCATTGCACTTTCACCGTCTTGCAGGCTAACTCAGAGGTGTCTGCACTGCTTGGACGTATTCCATCCGCTGTTGGTTACCAACCAACCTTGGCTACTGATCTGGGAGGTCTTCAAGAACGTATTACCACCACTAAGAAAGGATCTATTACTTCTGTACAAGCTATCTATGTGCCTGCTGATGATTTGACTGATCCTGCCCCTGCTACCACCTTTGCTCACTTGGATGCCACAACTGTGTTGTCGCGTCAGGTATGACAATTTAAAGATTCTATTGTATATGATAAATAAAGATTTGTCATGTTTTGTAGCTGATTTTCCAATCACAATACTATTATCGTTCTTTGTATAGATTTCAGAGCTTGGTATTTATCCTGCTGTGGATCCTCTTGATTCTACATCTCGTATGCTCTCTCCTCATATTTTGGGAGAGGATCACTATAATACTGCTCGTGGAGTACAGAAGGTTCTTCAGAATTACAAGAATTTGCAAGATATTATTGCCATTCTGGGAATGGATGAGCTCAGTGAAGATGATAAGTTAACTGTTGCACGTGCACGTAAAATCCAACGGTTCCTGAGCCAGCCTTTCCATGTTGCTGAAGTATTTACTGGGGCACCTGGCAAATATGTGGAGCTGAAAGAAAGTATCAACAGTTTCCAGGTACCTTCCTGTTCCTTTGCATTACCTTGCTCATGCATATCTGTTTTCTCAATTTCCTTGTTTGACTTGTAAATTCTTGAGTCTTTGATTTCTGACTACTCCTAGGGTAAAGTTTTGGATCCTTACTTTTTTCACTATTTTTCTAGGAGTTCCGTTGCTTAGTTCTTTTCTAAAAAGTAGAAAAAATTAATCTTTAGGGCAGTAATTTCTTGATTTTTAAGCTTGTTACTTTCATTTGAATCCATGTTTTGATTCACTCTCTACTTAATTTATGGTCTTCTTTAAATGGATACAGATGTCTGAGTTGTACGCTTATATAGGGATTTTGAATAGTTGTCTTATATGTGCACTTAATTCTGGATTTAAATTGATATCGGGTTTCAGAGAATTTTCCCACTACTTATTGTGGATGTATTTTTCTGTCATAGCTAGAATGAGATTTTTAGCATATATGGTTGCTTGCTTCTTGTATGGGCTTGGCAACCAGATTATGTTTGCTTAGTTGTCACATAAATCTAAAAAGGCTACATAAATCAGCCCATTTTTTGAGTAACCAACTCATGTACATGAGACTTCAATGGTTATTGGCATGCACTTCTCTTGAATTCCCCCCACGTTTTTGGTACTTCAAACAAATTCTTGTACCAAACCTACGGTAAATATATTTATTATTTTATTTTAAAAAAACTATCAAGCACAAGCTAAGTAGGCACAAGTTTTTCAACCCATGGTCTAAAAATGCTATACAATTCCAAATTTTCAATTCATTTAAGATGGCTTTCCAAAATCGTGAATCAAACATCTTATAGCCTTTATGATTATTGTAGGGTAGGTGTGTTTGTTTGTTTCTTCTTTGTCTGGGATTTTGTGCAATGATTCTGGTTTTTTTTTTGCACCTTTGCTTGACAAGTATACAAAAGTTGTGAATCCAAACTTGAGATTATTGCATATTTTTTAGGTTTCTTTTTGTGAATGTAATTATGTAAAGGATGTTTTGGATAAAAAAGAAATCCTGAAAAGGGCTCGTCTGAAAATAGTTTCAAATCCCCCATCTAAAATGTTTTACAATGCAAGTAAATTTCATTATTAACGGGTGCTCTTTTCTACCCTTCTTGTTCGACACAGGGAGTTTTGGACGGAAAGTACGACGACCTTCCCGAACAATCATTCTACATGGTTGGAGGCATTGAAGAGGTCATTGCCAAGGCCGAGAAGATCGCCAAGGAATCCGCTGCCTAATTATCATCATCATTGGCGTTGTCTTATTTCACAACTCCCCATTTTTCTCTTTGTAATTGTGAAGATCAATAATCTAGGCGATGTTGGCAAATGTTTATCTGTCAACAAGATTTTCATTTATATAATTTTTTTTTGGAGACGTCTTGTACCAAGATTTCCCTTTGCCATTTTAGTGTGTTGAAGAGAAATGAAGCCACTTGCCTGCCCCTTGTTTTTGTTCTTTGAATAAGGGGGAAAATGGACTCAGAACTTTGTATACTTTCTTTTCCCAATCAATTCCAAAACGTTGGAAGCAGTTTAGAAGCTATTATGTTTATTACTCATTCCCACAATGCTGTTGTAAGCAGGGAGAAGTGAGGAAAACTCAGTGTTGCTTCAGAAAGAAGATATTCTTCTTGCCATTGCCAATAATACTTACAACTTTCTTCTGTGTTTGAACATGTTGCTGCAAAGGGAGCAATGGGAATTTCCATTGTTCATTGGAAGACATTTTTTTTGGTTGCTTACAACTTGGGTTTGGAATTCTGAAGGGTTTTGAATCTGAGCTCTGACCAAATTTACAATTGAGACCGTGAATCCTTGAAGTTTGAGTGAAAATTTCAACCTGAGCTCCCTTTTTTTACCATGCCCATTTAGAATAATTCTCGTGATTCTCTTCATTTCTAAATTTAAAAAATGAGGTGTTTTTCCCCTCTCTCTTCCCTATACATAACTTCTGCCCGATTGTCCATAAACTAGGTTATAAAACTAAAATTTAGATATTATCTTGGGTTGTTTTCAAATATAGAAAAATGAGTCAAACTATTTATAAATATAGAAAAATTTTATAGTCCATCTGTGTTTTTATCGCTCAAACGATAGATATTTTTTTGAAGCTTTAATCACTATTCTATGGGCTTTAATCACTATTCTATTGGTTGTTGCCCTTGGGCCATTTTAACTCGACCCTAATTTCGTACTTGAGTTAGGGTTAGAGTTTGATTGCACTCTGTTGCTAGATCTTTTGGTCGTCTTCAATCAGTTGGGCCGTAAGCATTTTAGCCTTAGGTCTATTGGTTGTAATTTTCTCATCCCACACTGTATTTCCTCTCTCAACTCACTTTCAAACTTGCCCTCCAAGACTTATCATCCTTTATCTTCAACCCGACGGAGTACTTCTCAAATTTCCACAATAATCACGTGCCTCCTATTCTTGTTGCAACTTCATCAATTGAGCATATCGACTTTCCCATTCATTCGACCGAAATTGTTCCAATGGGAGATAGTGAAAATCACTCCAACTCGTTATTGGTTCACTCTTCTAAGCCTATTGATGCCAATCGAGTGTCTCCATCACCAAGCAGAGTATTGCTGCTTCCATCTTATCCTTCTTTGACAATCGATTCACTACGAAATATCTTTCAATGCGATGCAACCAGCCGTCTAGATCTTCCTCTTCCTCTCCTTTAAAAATTGACACCTCTAATTTCGTAACCTCATGTCGAACAACGAATCTTCTTTATAGGTTGGTGCACTAATTCCCTCATTTACCACAGTTTTTTCTAGAATTTCTCATCGGATTGATCTTCTTCCATCTTGTTATTCCTTATCGATCATGGTCCGTTTCAATGAAACCTCTATGCAATCCACACTCTTAACAGTTTTAAGTCAAGACATCATGGCTAATCTCTCTCTTAGAATGACAAATTGCCTATATGCTTTATCGTTTGCTTCTGCTTGCTGCTCATGCATCTCAGCAAACTGGTGATCAATTCGTTCTGCCATCTCCGGTTGCTTTTGGCCCAGTAACCTTCTCCTCTAAATCAACAACTTTTGCCTCCATTTTACTACTCACCATTTTCAAGGAACGATGCTCTGATACCAAAATTGATAAGCCTCAATAACACTTTTATTTATCAACGAAAACTTGGGAAGGTTTGAGATCTTCCATTCTCTCTCAAAAAAACATCTTTACAGAATTCCAATAAACCAATACAGCCAAGAGATGCTATTCTATCCGTCAAAATAATATTATATACTCACTCCCCACTCTAACGTAACTAATCAAAATATAACTAACCAAAGTATAGTGGACTCCACCCGAACATTTCCATTACAACACTATTTCCGCTCCTCCTTCCTACGTGAATAGACTTTAATAATTGGTTTAGTAATTGAGGGCCTATCAAATTCCTCATCTCCAACTTCAATAAATATATGATTTCCTTAGAGATTTGAATCCAAAATTGTACCTTTCAAACTTAGGAAGAGTTGACTACATTGTTCAAACCAATGATGGAGGTTACTTAGCCACCATAAATCTATTGAGCAACCCAGTTTCAAGGAAGGACACTCCAAAACTAGCGATTGTAGTATCAAAAACATTTATTTTAGCCTCCACAAAATCTTAGAGTGGGTTTGAATTGTTTGTAAGAGTGGAAATTAGTGGAAGATCTAAAGCTGTGGTGGTGAAATAAGAGACTCATTGACGAAGAAAATTCTAAATAACTATTTTTTATAATTTATTTGTCAAATAATCACACAATTAACCTGTCATCCTGTCATCCCATCAACCTTAGTTAAGTGAGAGAATCATTTTGCAAACTTAGAGACTAAAGTATCTCTTTCAAAACTTATCAAATAGACATCAACTCTAAAAACTAAAAGTACATTTTATTCTACTAAATAGTATCTTTTTAAGTCTAAATTGATTTATATAAAATTCAATTATAAAACCAATTGATTAAAACATATATGGACTAAAAGGTTGTTGATTTAAAATTTCTATAATATTAAAACTTAGAAAACAAAAGAATAGTTGAAACTACCAAAAATGAAAAATTCATATTTTTTTGAGAAATTTTTAAAAATAGAAAAATAAGGAAAACTATTTATAAAAAATAGTATAATTTTTAGATAGTTGTAATAGACGCTGATAGAAAATTTTCCAGTTTTCTTTGTTAATTTTCTGTTTTTAAGGAAGAAAAAAAAAGAAGAAGAGAATTTCCAATTTCCTTCGCCAAGAAGAAAATTAAAAGAAAAATGGAAAATCAATAAAAAGTAGGCTTAAAGAACGAACTAGAAGAACTAAATTCAGTCAATCAAGAGGCCTCTTGTCTATCTCCAATTCCAAAGCTCAGAATTTATCGAAACGGAAAAAATGGCCGGCACGGCCTCATCCTCATCGGCCGGCACCAGTTCTAATATCATGCTCGCCATCTTCGAGAAGAAAACCACTCAACTCGATCTCTACCGCCCTCTCCGCAACTTCATCGCCTTCAATTACTCCGAGCGTGACGCCCAGAACCTCGAAGACGACCTTCAAACCCTCAAGGATTACCGCTCCGATCTCGAACGCCAGTCCGATCCCTCCCCCACCGCCCGCCGCGATCTCCTTCAAAGCTACTTCAAAGCCCTTTGCCTTGTCGAGACCCGATTCCCCATTTCCCCCGATAAGGACCATGTCAACACCATCACCTTCGTCTGGTGTGACGCCTTCAAGCAGAAGCAGAAGGCTTCTCAGCAGAATATCCACTTGGAGAAGGCTGCGGTTCTGTTCAATTTGGGTGCGGTTTACAGCCAGATTGGCCTCTCCTTCGATCGCGCTACTGTTGAGGGTCGTCGCCAGGCCTCGCACGCGTTTATTGCAGCGGCTGGGGCATTCGCCTTCTTGAGAGACAATGCGTCCACCAAAGCGTCGATTGGTAGCTCTACGACTGTGGATGTTTCGGTCGAGTGTGTCGGTATGTTGGAGAGGCTGATGTTAGCGCAGGCTCAGGAGTGCGTCTTTGAGAATACGATTGCGAAAGGCAGTACGCCTGGTGTCTGCGCAAAGATCTCTAGGCAGGTGAGTGTGATCCATTCAAATCTGTTCATGTGGAGAATATGATAGTTTTCAACCCAGTTCGAGTTAGTTCGACGTTTCGTTTTTGCTAAATTACCATACTTGTCACTTGAAAATGTAGCTATATTTTGGAAAACCAATTATACATTGGCATTGGATCTGCAATGTACTGAATAAGGGGAAGAATTTAGCGTATCCTTTCATGTTATTTGATAACTCCTCATCTCAATGTGTTCTTTAGCGTGGCAATTTGTACTTTTAAAGGTTATTATTATGCACTCTGCTTAAATAATTTGTGATTGATGCGTTGGCAGGTTGGTTTGTACTATGAGGAAGCTTTGGCAGCCCTCAATGCTCCACCTCTTAACCAGCATTTTGACAAGGCCTGGATCGCTCATGTGCAGCTGAAAGCAGCTTTGTTTCTTGCTGAAGCTTGCTACAGGTACAGTTTAGAGTTGCACGAGAAAGAAAATATTGCTGAGGAAATTGCTCGGTTGAAAAGTGGGATTAGTGCTTTGACTGAGGCTAAGAAGTCATCAAAAGGTGCTGCGGCGCAGCTTCTTGATGCTATTAACAAGTTAGAGGCCAATCTTAACCGTAATTTAGAGAGAGCTGTGAAGGAAAATGACAGAGTCTACCTCATGAGGGTTCCTAATCCTAGTACTCTGCCTCCTCTACCAGCTTTCTCCATGGTGAAGTCAATGGCAATGAATGAAGTGTTGGACGCCAGCAAGGAAAAGATGTTTGCTAGTCTTATTCCAGATAGCAGTGCTAAAGCTCTTTCTAGATACACTGAAATGGTTGATGACATTATACGAACACAAGCTGAGAAATTGCAACAGGCAAGTGAGCTCACCCGCGTAAGGCTCAAGGAAATGGACCTTCCAGAGTCTATTCTTGCTTTGGAAGGAAATTCTTCCCTGCCGACAGATATAAAAGAAGATGTTGAGGCAGTGCAAATTAGTGGAGGCCCAATAGGTTTGGAGGCTGAGTTACAACAACTCAGGGATCTAAGAAGAGTAAACAGTGAAATGCTAGTTCAGATTGAGGAGCTCCTGCAGAAAGAAGCAAGAGAGGATTCCCAATTTCGAAGTCAATTTGGGACTCGGTGGACTAGGCCTCAGTCCAGTACATTGACAAAGAACATACAAGATAGATTGAATAGATTTGCAGGTAACTTGAAACAAGCTGCAGAAAGTGATGCCAGGATTGAGCGTTCAGTGAAAGATCATTCAGCTCTCATGTCAATTCTTGATCACCGTCCAGTATGTTTTGTTTATAATCTTATTTTCCTGTTCATTCTTTGATTTCTCGATGCTTTCTTTTTCTCAATTCTTTGAAAATGTCTGGCTTATTTTCTGGCTCCAAACTATACCTGTCCTTTTTAATATAGAAATGAGCTCATGCCAATCTTTTAATTGATTATAATTTTTGGTCAATTTATTTTTTTTGTTGTTATTTTGTGAAACAAGCAATAGACTCCTGGATTTTTCTAAAAAGAATTTATCATCTACTTCTTGTCATTTGCTGTCAATAATCGTTATTTTCTGGACCATGTGCAAGCTTTTTAGTTAATTAGTACTGTTGCATTTTTATCTCAGGTTGAGTCTGCTCTCCCAACTCTTGCTAGGCCGATAATGTCTTTGGATGCCAATGAAGATGCTATTCTTGGGACCCTAAAGCAAAGCTTGGTACCTTATTCTTATAATTCTTTTTCATGCTTTCTGTTTTCCCTTACCTGGTTTTGCATTTTTTTTTGTTAAAAAAAAAAAACTCAAGTGCTTGTGCGTAAATAACTTCTGTCCTATGAGTTTCTTGAACAGTAGATTTTTTAAGATTAGACAGTAGCTCCCAGTTTTAGCTCTGACAGAAGATATTTAGCTAGTGATGTAAAACAGAAGTCTTAGATTTATTTTTCAGTTCGTCAAATGCTTTATTTTCGTTTCCTGTGCGTATATTATGAATGATTCTTCTGTCTGACTCAATGGTCAAAACTCAAAAGAAGTTGTAAATCTGCATTTGGATTTATAGGTTGAAACCATGTGGCTCCTAGTTGTACCTAAGATATTAATAATCACAAGTTTTTTGACGTCATATATTGTAAAGGTAAAGTGGTTATACTTTGAGATTGTGTATGTTAGTCCAAGCACCCACCAATTATGGAAAGAAAGCCACACATTTTGAAAACCTTTAAATTTATGTTGACTCATAAATAATTAATTTATGTTTAATGTGTATTGTAAATGTTGCATGCTTTACTATACAGAGGCAGTTGGAAAATCTTGGTGCTCAACGAGCTGGTCTTGAAGACATGCTTAAAGAGATGAAGAGGAAGGTATAATGTCTGTACTTTGTTTCTCAACATATTTGCTTTAGAGTCTAATTGTCTGCACTAGAGGTGATCAATTCCTTGTGTGATGTGTCCTCGTCTCAATAGCTAATGAGGCTTGTGATTTCGCATTGTTGATTGTACATTTTGATAGAAAATAAGAAATTTTGCTGAAAGGAAAGAAATAAAGCTAATGATTGGATGAAAACAACTTAACCAATGAAGCAGAAATTGAAGAACAGAACTAAATGGCATGTACGTCTTATATTATTATTTTGTTTTTAGATAAAAATAACAACTTTTATTGAGGAAAAAATGAAAGAATACACAGACATACAAAAAACCAAGCCCACAAAAGAAGGGAGCCCTTAAAGAAAGGGGCTCCAACCATACAAAACAGAATATATAGAATAGTGTTTTTCTTTTTTTTTTTTTGAAATGGAACAACACTTTTCATTGATGAAATGAAAAGAGACTAATGCTCGAATTACAATGCAAAATAGCTATAAAGGAAACATAAATCTAATAAAACTAGGGATCGGCAGGCGCACCCGGATGTCTCAACTAGGTTGACACACCCATAGCACCCTCATTACATCCCAAAAGAGAAATCAACTAAAAAATATATTACAAGATGACAAAGTTCTCAACAATATAAGAATACGATCCAAACTAAGCCAAGACATGGCCGTGCCAATCTAAAACAATTAAGAATAAATAAACGCATTCCAATTTAAGCTAATGTTTTGAATTGAGTAGTTTGCAAATAATCTGGATAAAGAACACCAAGAGGAAGCTTTGACTCGTGCAATCTCATAGCGGGAAACATAATAACAAACAAGGGACTAGATATCACTAGGATCTCTCTCTAGCCCTCTAAACACTCTATTGTTCCACTCATCCCAAAGAACCTCGAAAGTAGTGCACACTCCAAAAAGCCACAAAAGGGTAGATGGAGGAGTAACGAACTCCTTGATCATGACATTGGTGTCCTTATGCCCAACAAACAAGAACCTGAATGTCTAAAAGAAAAAATCCCACACAAATCTCACAAACTCACAACTCCAGGGAATATGGTCTAAGTTTTCTTCCACCTTCTGATAGAGAATACAACAAATCGGCCCTACTAGTGAGGGCATCTTCCTCACAAATAGATCCATTGTGTTCACATGACCATGCAACACTTGCCGAACAAAAAACTTAACTTTCCTTGGAATTTTAATCCTCCAAAGAACATAAAAGAGTGACTCACCAATTGGAGAGGAGCCAATCAAACGACGATAAAAATATTTACATGAAAAACCCTCGAAAGGGTTAGGACTCCACATTCTCCAATCCCTTCTCCCAAGCCTACAGGAATACCCCTCTAACAAAGAAAGAAAAATGGCCCCATTTGCCCTTCCCTATCGAATAAAGAGTGCAGAACCCAAACGAGAAGGAACAAGAACTTCTGGACCAAACAAGAAACTCTCTAAACATATGATTTTTAAGAGGAAAGGTGATAAAATGAGGAAACAAGGAATGTCTATCTCCCACTCACTGATCTTCTTGGAAATAAGTCTCCTTCCCCTGATCAACCACATACCGAACAAAGAGAGCAAAAGAAGTCACATACCGAACAAAGAGAGCAAAAGAAGGCAACTTCTTAGAGATACCTTCGACAAATTTTGGTAAGTGACTTTAACCCCACGCAAGACTCACTTAAAAGGATGAGGACCATACTTAATGGCAATGACCCTGTGCCAAAGAGAATTGTGCTCAAGGGAGAAGCGGCGAAGCCTTTTGGCTATATCAACGTTTTGTTGTGGATCCTCAAATTCTCAATTTCTAACCTCCAAGGAAATGAGTGTGTGTGTGTGTTTGGCTTGTGAGAAAATGTATATCGTGACAGATTTAGAAATGGGAGAATTGGCTAGGCTAGGTATCAACTATCAGGCAGGCCTAGGTAGCAAGATAAGAAAATTACCCTCCAACTCACCCCAATCAAAATAAGCGGGGAATGATGAAATTCTCCTGAATTAGAAATATAAAGAAACACATTTAGATATACAAGCTCTAGTCCTTCTGGCTGTAATTACCTTAAATTCTCCTGAATTAGAAATATAAAGAAACACATTTAGATAGACAAGCTCTAGTCCTCCTGGCTGTAATTACCTTAAATCCATGAAATCATTTTTTATAAGAAACAAAATAGATCTATTGCAACCAGACCAAATAAAGAGTCTTAAGGGAGAGGGTGGGGGGGGGGGGGGGGTTCCTAAAGAACATTAAAACAAGAGCCTTCTAGTCACTTATAATCATCTGCTGGTTGTAATTACAAGAGATTTAGTGTGGCTTGAGCACCACCAAGAGAATTATGCTTCGCACTATTATAAAACAGGAGTCAATTAGAGAAAGCTTGTCTTTGAAAAAATCTTTGCTTGCCCTTCCATAATAATAGCCGAAAGAGCTCTCTCTCTCTCTCTCTCGGGTATATTTAGGTCTATTCTCTAATTAATCCCAATATCCCTATTCCCTATTTAGAATTAGAATTACAAATTAATTTTAAAAAAGATTTCTATGTGCCTCATAGGATTTTGTAGGTTTCCTGACTCAATCGACCCTATGTTGAATTAGTAAGATATGGCCTCAATTTCTCTCTCATGAGGGCTAACATTTAAGCTGAAAATCAACTCCCCTATGGCCAATAGGAAAGAAGTATAAAAAACATAATAATCCAAACAATCATGAAACAATACTAGATTGTAAAACGAAAGGAAGAACTTCGTTTTAGACCTAAGTTCTTCCTTTCAGATCTAAAACGTAAGGAAGAACTTTGTTTACGATGGAAGTCTCCTTCCTTTTAGAGGTTTTGGCAATGTAAAAGGAGAAGAAGGGGAAAGAGAAAAAAGGAAGAAAAAGAGGAGGAAGAATATGAATAAGAGATAATGAAAAGAGAGAGAGAGAGAGAGACGCACAGACACGGGAGAAGAGGGGCGTGGGAGAGAGGAGATAGCAAAAGAATTACTTTTAGGAGTTATTTTAACTAATGGGTTATTTAAAACCATGGGCCAAACAAGGAGTCGGGTGGGTTAAAAGAACTCCATGCCACCCCACTCCCAATCCAAATGCCCCGAGTTTCATCTTGCTTCACTAGAGCCTTTTCTTCTGTTTTTTTGCCCCTTGTATTCTTTCAATTTTTCTCAATGAAAGCTCGGTTATCTTATTTTATGTTTTTTTGGTCCAATGAAAGCTCGGTGTAATACAAAAAAAAAAGAAAAGAAAAGAAAAGAGAACTGTATACCAAGGACCACAAAAAGATCTTGTTTTAGGAGTCTTGAAATTCTAAACAGTTCACTAATAGGAATTTCAACTTCAGAGTCGTATAAGTAAATTGTAGACAATGGATAGACCTACCTCAAGTCAAATGCCTCCAGACTCTTTTGTTTTCATAAACAAACTGGCATTTAAATACATGATTTATCATTTATGTTGTTTCCACCACATCAACCCCAATTCTGAATTTGCACTAGTATGGCGTGCAGTCCAACGTATTGAAGAATATTACTTATTATTTAGAAATTATGTTCTAATACAACTATAACTTATTTGTTTGGTCTAGTACCAGATTTAATGCTTCCAATGGGTGTTTGTTTCCTAGTCTTTTTCTTTTTCTAATAGTTAGTTTGTTTCTTTGGGTGATTTCTTTTATTGGACTACTTTTTTATGCCATCTGTATACTTTCATCTTCTTAATGAAAGCTGGTTTCTCGTGATTCAAGGAGATTTATATCTTACTTCGGTTGTTTTGTTTGCTCTCAAATCCAATTTTTGATATGATGCAAAGGCGTTAGAGTGTTCTACTAGTGATCTTTGGTCCCTTGTTAGATTCTATATTTCTCTCTAGGCCTTAGTTTCTAGACCTTTTTGTAATTATTCATTTGGTCTTATTTATCTTGACTGGAGCCCATTCTCATAGGTTGTCTCCTTTTTGTGGGTTTCTTTGGCCTGTGTTTTCTTTCATTCTCTCTCAATGAAAGACAAGTTTTCTCACAAAAAGAAAAAATGATGGTAATAAGTGGTGGGAGAGCAGTTTGACCGTGGGTGTTATTTTACCCCGAAGGATCTGTATTCTTTCATCTTCTTAATGGATGTTGGTATCTCATACTAAAAGGAAATTTATATTTTATTTTGATTGCTTGCTCTCAAATCTCAGTATTGATATGATGGTAAGTAATAACTTGTGGGAGCATCTGGTAGCTATTCGAAGTTGTCAGAACAAGTGATGACCTTGTCTCTTTTATGCTACTCCAGGATGATATACTACCAAAGTTGATGACATCAACTGGGTCCTATGAGGATCTTTTCAGGAAGGAGATATCCAAATATGACAATATATGCGAGGAGATTTCTCGAAACATTGAGGCCCAAGAACAATTGTTATTGCAAATTCAGGTTCGTGTTTTTAGAATCTACTTCAAGCTGTTACATGATTCCTTTCATCGAGATCTGCTTTATTGTGAACGAATACCTTGTCCAACAATAATTCTTCTCCATGTTGGAATATAGATAAGCCCTGTTGTTGTTGATACTTTTGCATTTTTATGTTTTTTAAATTAAAAAATGAATAAAAAGTATACAAGGCAAATGATGAAAATATGTTTGGTATACTTATTTTCAGAAACAATTTGGAAAAAAAAAAGCTCCTAAAATAGCCTATCTCTGAAGACGACAAATTGTTGTTTTCTTTGTTTTGAAATTTGTTTTAAAAAGTTGTGAAAACTAGGGATAGCCTTTTCGTAAAATACCTCCCCATCAGACAAGAAAGATTTCCCTTTTTCTTCAAAACCCAGTTTCCCACTACTCTGTACGAGGTGGACCTCTCATCAATTAAACCAATCTATTTCAGAAAAAATAAAGTTATCAAACAATAATGAAAGAGACCACCGTTGTTGATGCCATGGTAGGGGCTGAATATGTAATTTAACGAAAGCTAGAGGATTAAACTTGATAATTTGAAAGTTAAAAGTTAAAAGTTAAAAGGATCAAATCTGGAATTATTTCAAAAAAGAAAAAAAAGAAGGATCAAAGGGGAAAAGTGGGTAGTAAATTAATAATTGACTTTTAAAAATTCAGGCTCAAAATAGAATTTGATAAAAGTTGAGGGACCAAAATTACATTTTAAATAGCTTTCAGTAGAAGTTTGATCTAAAATACAAAATTTTGAATATGATTGATGTTGTAGAATGTATACAGTTGTTATTATTATTATTACTATTATTATTCCATATTATAATTTATGTCATAGATACTTGATCTGAATTAGTAATTGGTTTTCTGTCATTATTTTTCAGGGCCAAAACAATGAGTTCTCTGTCATCTTTAATCTAGAAGACTACAAAGGTATGTTTTGTTTAGTTGAGGATTCATGAACTCTAACTGATCCTTTCCTTTCAACTGTACGAATTAGAACTTAATTCTATGGTTATGGATGTAATTTAAGTAAGTGAAGGATTATTTTCTTTCTTGTTCTGTGTTTATTAGTGGTTGGCTGAGTAAAAGCTCTTTCTCATTCGTTCCTTCGTTTCTTTTTTTGAACTCTTGGTGTTAGGAAAATTACTCTGTAGAGTTTTACTTCCTCCTTGTGTCTTTAGTTCATGAGAGCTTCTCTACTTATTCTGTTGGCTCTTCCCTTCATAAATTCAAGACTCGAGCTCTAATATTAAAACTTCCGTTTATCCTTGGTAGCATCAGATTGCTAGGTTCTAAATAATAAATGACTTGGATCATTACTCTTTCATTTTTTTTCCTCAAAAAAGTTTGGTAATTTATCCCAACAAAAAAAAAGAAGAAAGAGAGTTAAATCTTGTTTTACTCCCTGAACTTTCAAGTTTCTTCTACTTTGGTCCTTAAACTTTCAAAATGCTGTTTTGGTCCTTAAACATTCAAGTTTGTTCTGTTTTGGTCCTTAAACTTTCGAAATGTCTATTTTTTTATTTTATATCCATGAGCGTCAGGGCCAGCTTGTGCACACCTTGGCTAATCTCACGGGACAACCTGACGAACCCTACAATTTTTGAAATGTCTATTTTAATCTTTGAACTTTTTAAAAACAATTATTTTGGTTGTTGCTATGTTACTTTTGTAGCTAAAATCCACTTTGCCCAAATGATGATTTCTAACTTGTGGCAACAGGTCCTCAAATTATTCTTTTTTAGGACATGCAATGTAAATTTATTACTATTGTGGACAATTTTGGTGGAGTTCTTGTTTTGTTACTATCTTAATTGTTGCTTCTGGAATCCACATCTGGCGTTGCTGACGTTCAATGATTTGATTTTAGTTGCATTTTATGGGCTAATTTAATTGCTTCCATTTGTTTAGTAGCTTCTGATTTATAATGTGACAAATGATCCAATCGGCCACATCTCGTTATATGGTTATATTCTGTTTCTTTCCCTCTGGTTTCATTCCCTTCCTTCCTGTTGGATGCAGCATCCCGTGAAAGATGCTACAAACAAATTCAAGCTGCAGTAGCCAAGTACAGAGAAATCAAGGAGAACATCAATGAGGGATTAAAGTTTTACGTGACTCTTCAGGTAAGAAATATCCGACGTTCTTCACTTGTGTTCCACTAGACTGGGATATGTTCTGATGGGCCGTGGTTGAGGATTTTTCCGTTATATATATATATTTTTTCAAAACGTCAAATCTGTGAACCCTTGAAATAAAGGTATTGATAGGTGTCTATTTTTGTATCGGTTTTCTCGAGCTGTGACATTGATCAACTTTTACTTCACAGGATGCAATCACTAATGTGAAGCAGCAATGCAGCGATTTTGTGATGACGAGAAACATCCAGTGCCGTGAAATGATGGAAGATGTCCAAAGACAAATGTCCGGCCTCAGTTTTCAGGACAGTAAAAACTCAGCTGGTGGCTATAACAATAACTATCCTTCAGTTGGACCCCACACACAACGGTCTCACTCGCCACAATCCGATGTTCGCCCTCCACAATCCTACTACCAACCACCTCATGAGCAGTCGCCTGTTGGTGGTTATGCTCAGCCCCATCCTCAAGCTCATCCCCAACCCCATCCCATGTACAGTTCCCCACAGCAGCCACCTCCTTACCATTCCCCTCCTGCTCCTGCGCTGGGTACTAGTCCCTACCCGCCGCACCCTCAGGCGCCTCAACAACCTTCAACAACCCACGAGTATGGCCAACCAGCATATCCAGGGTGGCAGGGGCCATACTACAACGCCCATGTTCCACAGCCTGGATCTATTCCTCGACCTCCTTACACCATCCCAAACCAGTATCCACCACATCAGCAAGGTGGTTACTACAAGCAACAATAATTGGCATCCCATACCCTCTCAGCTGTATGTTTTGTCCGGGAAGTGATTTGTTTCAAAACATTTTTCCCTTTGTTCAGATGGATTTCATTTTAGATTGTTTTTCGCGTAGCTTACATCTTTTTCAATCTTCAATGGTTATCGTCTATTTGTTTGCAGAAGGCATATGTGTATTCTGTAGTTCAGTCAAAGAATTTTATTTTTATTTTTTTCTATGTATAGATTACTATTTTCATTTGAAGATGTAAAGTACAAGTGAGTGGGCACTTTAAATAACAACGATAATAATAAAATGTGCTGGAAAGAGTTTATATGTAATACTTTGCTTCCGTTGCATTTTTTGAAGTAAACACATTGAAAAATACTTACCTCTATACCTAAAGATCTAATTTCAGAATATCTCCAATTTTTCACCGTTCTATTGTGTTCCATTGGTCCATTTCTCCACATCAAGGATTAAAATATTGATGTCAATATTGATATCGACATTTCAATTTTACAGATATATCGACAAAATATCATTTCTGTAAATTACAAATTTTATAAAATTTATTTAAATTAATAATTAAGTTGTTTTTACTCCTAAACTAAATTATGGATATTGTTATTAGTATTCTTATTCATATTGGACTAAATATGTGATATTTTTATGTGTTAAAAACATTTATAAAAAATGTTGGAGAAATTCATGGATATTTAATATCGATATCGAACTCTTTGATTTACGGATATATCGACATATCCACGAATATTTTCATCCTTGCTCCACATCTCTCCTCCCCAAATATTCCAGTTCTATTCAAACAATGCTTTATAGATGTTCTTTATAAGTTTAGACATTCAAAAATTTAATTTCACTTTCCTATTATTTCTTTTTTTATTTTTTATTTTCGCTTGAGTGTTTATCAAACTAGAACTTTATGTGATAAGAGTTCAAAATGGAGAATAATCCATTCATGGGCAAGGTGATGGTTTTTTTTTTTTTTTTTTTTTTTTGTAAGAGGCAATCATATATTTAAGTCAGATTGAACATTGGTCTCATCAAATAGTTCGTAATTCTCTTTTCCAAGAATTAGTTCATGCAGGTATGCTTCAGATGCTTCGCCATAGAATAGATCAACCCAATTCTTGTTCTTTTTCGGTGCACTCGCTTTATATCTCTGACACACAAGGAAGGATGCGGTGGGAAGAAAGCAGCCTAGCCTCTGTCCAGGCGATCGTTCCACTGGCATCTTGCATTCACGCCTCTGTTTGACTGCCGTTCGGGGATGTAGTTGTAGATTCGTTAGTCTTAGTGGGTCGTTGGCTCCACCTGTTACTCCTTCTACGACATGCTGTTGTTGTCGCCATATTCCACATGTAATTTAGTCATCTCTACCTCGCTACGGGTCAGCACCTCCAAAAGAAACGGAGGACTTTATCCAATGACTTCGTGATCGCCCTCTGAACGATCAGATAAAGGTAAAGCTTGAAGATAAATTTTCTACTCTATTAGTTTCTCATGAATAGGCTCATTCGGGCCATACTCAGATTAGCTTGAGTTTGTTTGGTATGGAAAATTATAGAAAAATTGGATGAAATAGCCACTTTTTGGAGCTGAAATTGAAAAATAGCTAACCGATTTTTTCTTTTAAAGAATAGACAACTGCCGGTTTACATGGACCGAACCAATGAATTTGATTCCTTTTTTATCCTTGTCGTGGGTGATGAGTGGTGTTGGTACCGTTTCCTATTTTTCAGGGATACTGTAATTCCATCTTTTAATTTTTTTTAATCTTTTAAGTTATGTTTATTTTTATATTAGGTTTTGTTTTAAAATATTTTGATTTTATATATCATTATCTTCTTTTTTTTTTCTGCAGGTTTATACTATTTAAGTATTGTTTTTCGGATTATAGATCTTAGGTATAACATTTTATTTCAATTATCTTCCATCACCCACAAACTATCTATTTATCTTATACATGATCGAGTATATTTAGATTGACTTTTTAAGCGTTTAAATAGATGTTTATATATATAAAAAAAAGTGTTTATAAATACTTAAAAAGTCAAACGACACGGACCCTTAGTTGCAATTGTATGATATGTACTTATCTTGTCTTCTATTTCGTCTTTATCAATCATGTGTTCTTTTACACTTTGTGCTTGTCTTTTCTTATTTTATTCTTCGTAGGCCCTTTAATGCTAATAACATCTAAAGTTAGTCATTAGTTTATTTCTCTATATAAGAAGAATACAATTATACATATCCCTTCAATCTTCTTTCTTTTTAAAGTCTCTTGAGCTGTTTATAAAGTGATATCGTTGTATTTTAGTTTACTTGTTTTAGCCAGCTGTTCGTTTGTTATTGATGGGTAGTATATATGTAATTCAGGGTTGTATTCACTAAGTGAGATTTTAATAATATCATCATTATTTCTTGATTTATTCGATTTATGCGTGATATTGTTCTTTCTTCACCTTTTCTTTTTGAGTTGTTTTTAAATATAGCAAAATAAGTCAATTTATTTACAAATAAAGCAAAATATCACTAATAGATGTCAGAGACACTGATAGACATCTATTAGTGACATTTTACTATATTTAAAAATATTTCTAGCAATTTTGTTATTTAAAACCATTGCTTCCTTTTTCCGTCATTTCCTTGTAATTTCTTCTTGGTTGGGGATGCTAACTTATTTGATTCAACATAGTTTAATTTATTAGACTAAATTTGTTGGGAAGAGTTTTACAAACCTCACTATCACTTTTCAACTCGATGGTGGTAACTTCTGTTGCCCGCAATCTCTCACTTGTTCTTATTCTTGAAATCGATGCTCTCTTTACCATGTCCTATATTTAGAAGTAAATTGTTTATACTTTTGGTTAATGATGCTAACTTTTTACAATTTTTTAAATACAGTAAAGTTTTTGCCCCTTTACTCCTGATTCTATGGTATATCTAATCTTTTTAATGTTTGAATTTTTCATATTTGTATAAACACCAAGATTTGGTGAGAACAAAAAAATCCCCAAGGAAATATCTTATCACTTGTTGTTGAAGATAAGTCATGATCGAAGGTGAAGTTTGTTTATGTTGAATGAAAAATTTTGGAACAATTACAAATTGCTACGTTATTTCTCAAATTAATGGCAAAATTATAAATAATTGAATTCGGAACTAATTATGACATGTGTCCCAAATTGAAATTGAAATTGAAAGACATACATTGACAAATCCCGATAATGCCATGTGTTTTCATCGTGACCGTTGGATTGAATAAAATAATTTGATCCAAATTATTCATATTTGGACTAAAAGTCCAATTGAGCCTAAAAATAGGTCTGATTAGGCCCAAATGCCAACTAAGACCCAACTTCAACTAGTTTGGTCAAGGGGCCAGGTCCATGGACCAACCAAGCCCAAACCCATAAAGTCCCACTCAAGAACTTTATAAATAGAGTAGTTCTTCTCCATTTGAAAGGTTCAAAATTTTTACAGAGAATTGTCCCTACAATCAAAAGACTAGCTGAATCACACTTGAAGACTAAAGTTTCTTGGAATACATACATTAAACATTCACTGGAATACATACATTGAACAAAATACTTTTCTCCAAAAACCTTGTGCGAATAATTTTCTTTTGATTTCTTCATAGAAAACCCTAATGTATTTGGTAGAAGATTTATAAACACAAATATATACCTAGTGAAAAGATGAACTTTCAATCTTAATCATCATGACACATTAAACCACTAGAATTAAAACACATCTTGTTCAAATTGTGGTTGAAGCCATTAGCGGATCCAGAAACTTTCTTTAAAAGATTTTATTTAAAATTTAATAAATATATTTTCTATAAGTAATCAATTCTAAAATTCATAAATTGACTGAACGGGTATAATTTAATGTATCACAATTATCCTTCACAAGATTTCATAATTATGAATGCTACTGAATGTATAAAAGTAATTGAACCACGGAAGATAAATCTATACAAGTAATTGAAACACAAAAATTAAATGTACTTTACAAAAGTAATGTCCAAATTATCGGCAACAATTTAATTTGAGAGATGAAAATTGTAAGTTTATAACTTAAAAATAATTTTTTTAGGTTGAAAATATATAGCCATGGCTACATTAGTGGTGAAAACAATGTATTTTTGGAAATTAGAGTTTCACTAATCCATTACTATACGAGGAAGAGGGAGTTGGGGGGCTGGGATATTAAAACCAATGAAGCACTTACTATTATGTTTTTGTTTTTTTTTTTTTTTTTTTTTGTGTTTTTTCTATATATATATATATAAAATTGAGGAGGGTTTGGCCTTCACTAAATCCACCCATAAAAAAAGGTAATTGTAAGAGTATCAATTTTAAGGATAATAACCAAGTGTATAACAACATTTTTTAAAAAATTGCAAATATAATAAAGTTATCAGTGATAGTCTATTATCACTTATAGACCGATAGAAGTCTATCACTGATAGATTTTGCTATATTTATAATTTTTTTAAAAGTTGCTATATATGCTAATATTTTGAATCTGATTACTATATTTGTAACTTTTTTTTTTTAAAAAAAAGAATTATACCTATACTATTAAATATGGGGCTATCATGGGAGAGTTTTTAACTTTCCTATTTGCCTTAAATTTGTTTTTTTCAGAAGGCCTATTTTACCCTCAAAACAACATCACACCCCTTTGTATTTTGTAGGTACTTTTTGTGTATTTTTTTTCCTCTATTTAATTTTACATTTCATTTTTATCATTAGATCTTCTAACAATTTTTTTTCTCATATCCTTGAAATTTAAAAAACATACACATCCTTTAACAAATAAACAAATCATTCACAAAATAAATACATTTTCTTGTTTATGGTATCCTTTCACATTTTGTCTTTAAAAAAAATGATGTCTTATTTAATTTTGTTTGAGAATATTTAAAATTGTAAATAAAAATATCTTACTTAATTTTAACTCTTTCATTTCTTTTAAATTTTACGTCTAATATTTACTTTCTAAAATCAATAAAAATTATATTTGCTCAAATCATTTATATTTCACCTTCGAAAATTATGCTTTAAATATTTTCAACTACGTCCAACACATTTCATATTTATTATAAATTTAACAAATAAAATATAATATATAGTTTTACCCATTATCTTTTTTATTTATTTTAAATTTTATGACATATATTTACTATTTAAATTTTAATTATTTATTTTCTAAAGATTTTTAACCACGTGAGTGAAAATATACTGAAAAAAATCGACAAAAAGATCGAGATAAATTGAAAATAATCCTAATTTTTTTTAAAGTACTATAAGGTAGGAAGATTTTGAACTATAGATCTCTGGGTCGTTAAAACATCCATATGCCAGAACTATGTTCACTTTCGCCCTAAAATATTACCATCAATTTGGCCATCTTACTCCAATTTTCCAAATATATTTTAGGTTCATTGGTTTGGGCTTAAGCATGCAAAAGTTCTCTTTAAAGTTATCCCATCCTATAGTGAAATTAATTTGAACATAATATATAAGTAGAGATGGACCTAAGAGTCTTCCTTTGGAGTGATGGTAGTGTTATTCCATAGTCACATGATATTGCTCTAAAACATTAGCTTAATAGTGATCATCACTATATTAAGGATGAGTGATCTCTACAACAATTAGTTCTAATTATAGAAATATCAAATGTATATCAATGTTCTAATATTGAAAAGAAAAAAAATACAAATGATCAACCAACGAAAAAGAAGGTCATCCTTCTATCAAAATATTTTATCATTCTCTTGCTTTTATAATTTTGTTTTGAAAAATCAAAAATATATTCTTCCAGATAGTATTCTTCCCATCGTTCTTGATGAAGAGGCTAGGCTGTAATCTTTTTACTTGTTGCTTCGGTTGGCCTAAAGAAATGATAATATATTAAGATAGTAAGTACTTGAATTTTAATATTTTATCTAGTGAGTCAATAATATTGATATGTCCCATTTATTATTCATATTACCCAAAGAAAATAAAAAAAATTGACTTTCATAGTTCCAAGTCACTTGGACTAAATGTGTCACAGCCAAACTATAGACCTAATTAATCAAAGTCAATTTGAAGCAATCAAACCCTAATGGAAACAAAGAGGCAATTGTCCCTCACTTCCCCCAAAACAATAATCAATCAATTTTTCAATATTGGAATTGTGGAAACTTTTGGACTACTTACAACTTACAATTATATATATATTACAATTGAAGTTGTATCAATTAAAATTTTAAGTTAATAATTGTATCAATTTAAACTTTAAATTTTTGCAACTATATCAATTAATTTGTAGCCTTGATTACTTAGTTTGGACAAACCGGAGATTTATAATTTTATCAATTAATTAAACTCCTAATTTTCATATGCAAATCACTCTCTATTAGAATTTCCATTAGAAATCATCCCTGCATTAATTCTAATTGTCTGTTATATTAATCTAAGAAATCTATCACGAACAATTTTCAAAAGACAATTGTTATATGATATAATTAATATTAAATTTGTTTTCACTTATTAACTTAAGGTTTTAGGTCAATCGGTAATTTAAGATAATATTAGAGTAAATAGTCCAAGAGATCTTGTGTTTAAATTCCTGCAATATTATTTCCTTCCCAATTAATAGAAATGCAAAAAGCTAATTGGGATTAAAATTGATATTTTGACAAAAATTAATGTTTTTGAGTGAGTCATAGGAAGGCCATAAACTTGAGAGAGAAGCAAAATGCACAGAAATTGAAAGAGGGATGAGAGGTAGACAAGGAAAGAAGTGGGCCCAAGTTGTAAGGCATGGAGAAGACCAAAGACAACAACAATGGTCTTTGTAAATCATCGGTTTTCCATCCAACATGTTTCCTTGGACAAACCACACACTCTTGGCCCTACCTCAGTTCCCCACTATTGCAACATCCATCCACGTAGGGCCCCCCTCTAACCCTAATTGCCATGTCAGCATCGTCCTATTTGGACCCGACTCACAATCGAGAAATTATTCGAGAAGACTGTGTAATAATAGGACTTTTTTTTAAACAAAAAATCCGAGACATATAGGATCAGTAGGTACACCAAGATACCTCAACTAGGTTAATACATCCCTAATTAGTTCTTTGCCTGTATCTTTTCATTGATCATCGTAACAATAGGACTTAGCGATTTCATATTTTTGATTTGAGTCTATTGAAATAAAGTCACATATATATTTCAAAAACTAAGCATCGGCGAGATACTTATTTAACTTTTAAAAATTAAACTTATAAATATTACTTTCAATTATGAGTTTCTTTGTTTTTGTTATCCATTTTCTAATTATGTACATATATTTTCAAAATTCATATTAAGTTTGAAAAATAAACGAGGTAAATTTTTGTTTTAGCTTCCAAACTTTGAAAAAGACTATGAAGATTATTATAAACTAAAATTCAAGTTTGAACGCATATTATTGGAAAATCTCTAATTGGTTGTATAATTAACTTTTTATGTGCAATTTTTTAATTAGTTAGAAGAATCACATGTAAGAAGATTTCCAAAAGAAAAAAAAAGATGTAAGAATGATTTGGGTTAGGTCAAAACGAGGGTGTCTTTCTTCGTTTCCCATCTTGTGGAGAATTCAATCCAAGTCTTTGTCCCTTTTTCCTTTTAATTTCAAGAGGAGGAAATAGTTTTTTTAAAAAAAATTAAAGGATAGTATCAAACTACGATATAGAGAAGTCTTAGAGTTACTATCAAATGTGTAAAATGAGAAAGTAATATTAAGATCAGTTAATTAAATAAGGTAATTATAAGGAAAATTTTCATAGATAGAAAAAATGTCAAACTATTTATAGAAAATAGCAAAAAAAGCACGGGTAGACATTGATAGACTTTTGTAAGCATCTATCAGTGATAGACTTATCAGCGTGATTTATTACAACTATCTAAAAGTTTTGCTATCTTGTGTAAGTAGTTTTCCTTATTTTTCTATTTTTAAAAATTTCCCTAATTATAATTGATTGATGATTTGACTTTTCAAAGTTAAATATTCATCTCACTATTTAAATGTTAAACATAAAATTGTAATAATGATAACTTGTAAGTCAAGAAAATATATAATACATTTGTGAAGTCAAGTCAATGTACGTAAAATTGAACAATTCACCAATATGAAAGCATAGTTAAACTTAGCATAAAAAAATAGACTCTTGACCATAAAATCAGAGATTTAAATTCCTCGCTCATAAATTGTTTTACTAAAAAAAAAAAAAAAAAATCCAACAACTCAAATTCAATAGAAAATAAGAAGTCCAACCATTAAAGCATGCATTTTGCATTAGTTTTTATTGCTTTCAAGTTTCAAACTTATTAATAGTCATAGCTTGACCTATGGTATCTACAAAGACCATTTAACAATCAACTTTTATATATATATATATATATATATATATATATATATATATATATATATATATATATATAGTGAATAATGTCGACAATATTTAAACTTTTTTAGTAACTTAATTTTGTATCATAAAATTAATAATTATATTTACATAGCCATAATAAATTATGATACAAATATGTATTATATATAGGTGGAATAAGTTATATAATTATTATGATCAAATTTAAGATATGTGATGAATGAGCAAAGAAATGGTCAAAATAAAAAAGATAATTTTTTTACATATATATATTGGAATTTGACTAATTCTTATGAGCAATTGTATTAATAAAGTTGGGTAATGCATTTTGGTCCAATGAGCTCAACCCTATTTTCACGCAACAGGAAACCTTTGGTTTCTCTTGATGTTTAAGTTGTTGGATTGAAGTTTCTTACTTAAATTATGTTACTAAATTTTGTTTGAACTATGATTCTTCGTTGTCATTTGAATATATATGTGGGAGAATGTTGTTTATTTTGTTTTGTTTTTGAAAAAACTAGGGTCAAGATACCTACCGCAGAAAGACTATGTTATGAGAAATGCTAATGCAATTCACAAAACAATAACCATAACTGAAAGGATAATATTGTAAAGCATAGAAAAAATACTAAGGTTTGATAACCCAGTTCGGTGATAACCACCTACATCTGGAGGGCAGTATGCCTAGAAAAGACGTACAACTTCACTAATATATGAGTTAATCAATTACAATGCTAAACTTATCTATAATAATAATACGATTACAGTTACTCTCGAACAACGTGACTATTCAATCATTCACCTAGACTCTTCCTAGATGAGAGACTCTCTTGATGACTTAGGCTCCTTCTAAGTATTTGGACTAGTGAAGACACTCCTCAGGCTCCCCCTAAGGAAGACATGAGACTCCCTTTCATGCGTTCTTCGTCTTTCCTACTCAATGTGAAGAACTCTTCACTTTGGATAACTTAGGCTCCCCCTAAGCCACAAAACAACTTGTGTGAATTAGGATAGCGGAAGCACACTTTCGACTTAGACAACACAGTAATGTCGAACAAGATTACTCGCTTAAAAACGCTTAAAAACAATCATATACAACTGATTCATGCTATGAAATGCATGAAATTAGGCTTTTATTTTAGCTTTTTAATGTGAAAAATGAACTCTTGCATGACGTTTATCCCAAATTTGGTCTTATTATGTTTAAATGAGCTTAATGATGACCAATCATGTATAAAAGATGATTTTTGCAGATTTAGTGCAGATCTGGTATGTTTTTAACAGGTTTCTGGCTATTTTTCATGTGATGTGCCCACAGCAGCAAGTGATGTACCAGCGCTGCCGAGCCCTAATTTTTCAGATTCAATTCTACCCAGATCAGTTGCGATTTTCTTGGCTAAAAATCCTCGATTCTGCCTAGTGAATATTCAGAACGCAAATCTCGGCCCTCCTTAATAGATTTGGGGCCTATAAAAGTCGATAAAGCCCTACGTCTTAGAAAGACAACTCACCACCGCCGCAATCACCACTTTCTTCTCCATTCTATTGTCAAATTTCCAGCACCTTGGGCATTTTCTCAATTTCTTAAGTCAGTAGTCTTAAGAAAGAAAGTTCCTCTGAGGCGTAGCGGCTCTAGGTAATCTCATCCCGTGAAAGCGTGTGGTGAGAAACAATTCTTCCTTGAAAAAGGAGAATCAACCTAAAGAATTGAGGACTTGTCCCAAGATCTCTTGAGTTGTATTTTCCTAGCATTTATATTCATTTATTTCTTGTACTTTTCTCTTTTTCTTTTCATCCGTTGAACATTATCTTGTAGCTATGGTTTTTGATTCAATAAAGTTCTTTATTTTATCATTAATCATGAGATAAATTCTCTAAGAAGTTCAGTTATGTGGATACCCTAGGGTTTTATGGCTTGAGCAATGTTTATGCTTCATACCTTTTTGACTTATGCATTTTCTTTGTTGAGTTTATAGAAAATATTGTTAAGTTAAACTGATCACTTAATTTAGCAATCTAGTGGAGTCCTAATGCTGAGAAGGTTAGGATATAAACCAATGTCACAAAGGAATACGGGACTGGGAGCCTAGAAATAGGATGATCATGTCACCTTAGAAATAAGGGATACCGTAGGATAAAGAATCTAAGCTTGAACTAATTTAAGATCCAGCTAACCATGGAAACATTAGGCATTAACTGCTTAGATCTCCTAAAGGAACTTGACACAAGACCGAATAGGAGTAGTTTTCTATTCATGCATATTTTATTGTCTTGGTATGATGCAGCCACATCACTCTACTTTTTTTTTTCCTTAGAATTATGGAACGACGAACCCTAGCAGGATTGCAAAAGGACTTTTAAATAAGCACCAACCCACCAATCAACAAACTTACCTTTCTAAAATATGAGAGCAATAGGAAAGAAAATATATCAGCAATATTCAACATATCGCACATTCCAAAAATAGACAAATACACAGAAAAGGCATCTTCAGACGACATTCCTTCAATTAGCGCACACGATACTGTGACAATTCATAAGACATTTACATACCTTAAATGAAACTGTGCTAGCTCGACATAACCAACAGAGACCACAACTCTTAACAAAATTATTGCCAACTTAACAAATTTAAATTTTTTGTTTTGTTTTGTCTTTTCTTTTCCTTTTGATTGGAAAAATTTAACCCATAAAATCATTAGCAAGAGAATTGTTAAAAGATAGGATCGAACGGTCAAAGTAAACATGTATGATTCAATTGACATATGGTATGTATAATTGATCAAAAGGCCTGCATGGTTTGAATCCCTCCACACTCTTTTGTACTAAAAAAGAAAAAGAAAGAAAGATGAGTTCAAACCTATATTTTAAAATAATAGTTTTATTGTTATATAAACAAAATTCAAAGAAATGATCTTAGTCAATATATTTCAAAAACTACCATAAACTCTATTTAGGTTAATACAATCAACACATTTCAAAATTTTAATTTCATCAATTTCCTATTAAACTTAAAAAAAATATTTGTTATATATAAAATTTAGGATTGTTTTCAAATATAGAAAAATAAGTCAAATTATTTATAAATATAGAAAATTTTTACTGTCTACCAATAATAGATCGCGATAGAATTTTATGATACACATTAAATTTTTCTATATTTATAAATAGTTTGATATATATATATATATATATATATATATATATATATATATATATATATTTATAATAATTTCCCTAAAATTGAGGTATTGCAAAATAAGAAAACTATGTCCCATATACTATAATGATCGCTTTATAACTAAACTTTCAAACTATAGAATTATAATTATAATATAAACCAATTAATTTTTCATTTCAATTTTGTAAAATATGAAAATATACCAATTAAACAAAAATGATTTTTAGATTGATGTGACCCCTCATCTTAATTAATTTATTTTTTAAAAAAGTAGATGTAAAACTTGAGAGGATACGGTAGGTATGAAATAAAATTTAGGGGTGACAAAATAAAACTCTTTTTGATATCTAGATTTCAAATCCCGTGTTCATTTAATTCTAGGTTTTAAAATATTACCCTTATAATCTTTGTTATATCTTTTTATTAGTTGTCATTTGCACATTTGAAAAAAAAATAATTTTGATTTTTTTTTTAATTCTGTTTGTTGAAGCAAACAGGTAAAGAGATTTAAACTTGAACAATAAATACTTTTAAATTTATAATTTTTTTTCCATTGATGAGTTATCTTTAAGAGACACGCATAAGGATTGAATCCAAAATCTCTCTCACACTCAACTATAACATACTATAACATTATTATGTATAACATTAAGTATCCATGTATAAAAAAAAAGTCGAACTGAGCATAGCTCAATTGACATACAAGTGTGTTAGTAATCACGATCTCTCACACTCAACTATAACATACTATAACAATATTATGTATGCATGTATAAAAGAAAATGACCGAATTGAGTATATCTCAATTGACATACGAGTGTTAGTAGCTACGAGATCTAAGGTCCGAATCTTTTTGTACTTAAAAAAAAAAAAAAAGGAACGGAAAAAAAGTGTTAAAAGAAATCATATGTATGTTGACAAGTGCATGCGATTGAAGGGCTATTGATTCTCTCATTCGATTAATTTTCCAACTCATATTCTTTGTTTTCTTCCTTTGAAGCATTAATGCTAATTAATTAAGAAGCGTTACTCCTCTCTTTGTGCTAAGGTCACCATTCACATCATTTTGCAATCACATCTCATAATTCATCTTTTCTTCCAAACCCTAATTTATATTTAATTTAATTATCAAAATCTAGAGAGAATCTCTAGCTAATTCTTTTGCATGAGGGATGATGTAAGCATATTACAACCTTGCTAATTAATGTTTCTAATATGAGGTTCAAATGTTAATTCTCCTACTCCCATTTCTACCTAGTTAAGTATGCACTCTCTTAATTAAATTTGAAAGTTTAATTTTCATCGACAACAAAAATTTAAAAATAAAGTAGGCCAAAGAAAAATTGACAACTAGATCAAATTTTTGCATATATATAATTTTTATAAACTTTAAGATAATATTATTATATATGAGAAGAACACATTTAGTGGAATTCTGGAAAACAATCTTTATTGTTTCAATTTTCAACACTAGTGGCTATATATCAATGTCAATCAACTTTGAAACATATCAAACATGAATTAACATTTTGGGATTAAATGTTTTTTATAACAAGAAAGTTGGGTGTTATATTACACAAATATTCAACTAAATTTATTTTTGTAGACATATTACATCAATATATATTTTAAAATTCATCGTGGTGATCACACCAGTTACTTTTAAAATGATAATAAATTATTTATCTATTAAATTATGTTCGAATTAACAATTCCACTAAATATAATTGTAACTCAAATTTTAGAGATATATAATTCAAATAATTTAAATTTATATTAAGCGAAAAATAGGGAAATTTTCACCGATAGAAAAAATATCAAATTATTTACAGAAAATAACAAAAAAAAAAAAAATACAGATAGACATTGATAGACTTCTATTAGTCTCTGATAGACTTCTATCTATGTCTATCACAACTATCTAAAATTTTTTCTATTTTTTATAAATAGTTTTTCTTATTTTTTTATTTTTAAAAATTTCGAAAAAAAAAAACGATGAAATTGAGATGAGAATTGAAAATTAGAAGGTGGAGAAAAAGGGTCCACGGAGTAGTGGCTTTTAGGAGCAGCACCCAATCATTTCTCCAGCTGACTTTGTTTATTTTAACCGACAACCAAATTTCAAGGCACTTTTGGACTTTTCCCCAACAAAATCTGCTCTATTTATTTATTTATTTTTTTCCACATCTATCATTGTTACACGTGTCATCCATCAGATGGAACTCATTTCCAGTCCTTTGACTTTGACGACCTTAGTCAATAAAACCCTAACCCAACTCTAAAACTTTTTTTTTTTTTTGTATGACCCTTTCTTCAACTCACCCTTTATAATATCTCTTTTTAATTAATTATTCTTTCCCTTTCTTCTTCTTCCTCTACAACTTTTTCCATGGCGATTTTTCCTATCAACTCATCCAACTTGGATCTCTCCATTTCCATGCCTGGCTTTGCTTCTTCACCGACTCGTCCTTCCTTCGGTAAGCTCTCTCCATTTACATGCATCAACGAATTACATAACGATTAAGATATCAGTAATCTTTCCCTGATATTAGAATTTAGTTCCAACCTCCACTTGATCAATCATAATGCTATGTATGTATATGTGTATATATATATATATATATTCTCATTTTAGTATTTCTTTTTTAAATTAACAAAAATGTTGGGTAGGATAAATTTTTTTTTTAATAATTCAGATGTCTTAATCACTAAACTATGTTTAGATTTGATATGCTATCGTATGTTGATTAAAGTGAAAGTGAGAGTTTTTGTAGTGAGAGAATTAGACATGAATCGAGTACCGGCGGCAGGAGAAGTGGAGGAAGAATGGGCAGTGGCACCGAGTGTGGAGGAGGAGGAAGAAGAAAGCTGCATTAATAATGAAGGTACTCAGCCAAGGAAGAAGCTTCGTCTGTCAAAAGATCAGTCTCGTCTTCTTGAAGAAAGCTTTAGACTCAATCATACATTAAACCCTGTTAGTCTTTTTTTATTTATTTATTATATTTTTAAATATATGTGGTGGGATCGAATCTAGCACATACGAGAAGTTGATAATACAAGTTTATGCCAGTTGAGTTGTGCTTATGTTGGGTTTGAATTTATTAGTTAATTGTGTGTATGTATATGGATATATATTTATGAAAAAAGTGACAATTTTTGGTTTTTTATCTTTTTGCAGAAGCAAAAGGAAGCTTTGGCTATGGAGTTGAAGCTGAAGCCAAGACAAATTGAAGTTTGGTTTCAGAATCGTAGGGCCAGGTTTGTACTTTATTCATTTCTTAAGGTAATAAAATAAACTAAAATAATTGTAACTTTTTAATTTGTTAATTTCTTTTAACAAAATAATATAGGATGTTTAAGCGTTTTATTAGAACCCAAAAAAAGAAACAAACAAACGGACACAAAATTATAATGTTGGTTTGATAAACCATTTCTTTTTCTTGTTCACTCTTGTAAAATAGAAAAACAAAAAGTATATATATATATATATTTTTGTTGTAAACAACCTCTTTTAAGAACATCTTCCTTTTAATTTTGGGTGGGAAGAATCAAACCTTTAATCTCTTGGTCCAACATATGTTTTATGCCTATGCTTATTTTTGAAAACTTTAAAAACATTTTTAAATTTTTGGTTAGAAAAGAAAGGAACAATGGTAGATACCATTGATTTTCAAAAAGAAAAAAAAAAAACCAAAGAAATAAACAAAGCTAAAAAACAAGTTATTGCAAGCATATGAATGAAAGAATAATCAATAATTCACAAGTAAACATTAAGATCTAATTTGATAAAAAATTTGGCACCCTTTGACAACAATTTTGTTGGTTAGTTTTCACTTTTTGAAATTTATGGTTGTTTTCTCTCATTTTTTTTATTGTCTTTTACTTAGTTGAATTTATTGTCAAATTCAAAAAACAAAAATAAGTTTTTAAAAATGCTGAATTATATATAAAAAAATGTTCTTAAACTTTGTATTTTGTTTTAAAAAAATACTCATAAAATTTTAAAACTATCCTTACATTTTTAAAAATAGTTTAAAATACTCTTGTTGTTAGCTTTGGATGAAAACCGTCAGTGTTTTGTTTCAAAAATACCTTTGAACTTTCAAAAGTTTCAAAAATACCCTTAAACTTTAAAAAAAAAAATTAAAAATACCGTTAATGTTAATATATATGAACAAAATCGTTAATATCTCGGTACAAAAATACGTCTGCACTTTAAAAAATGTTATTTCCGTTCATCTACACCCATCACCTCCCTCTTCCATTTTCTCTCTCCCCTATTTAAATATAAGACCTCTAATAGTGCTCCCGCTACTCTTCTTCTTGTTAAGTAACTATTTGACTTTTGTTTATCTCATAAAAAATTCTCTTTCAGTAAGAAAGAGAATAATGGAAGCATCAATGGGGATCTTAGGACTTAAATGTTTTAATAAGATTGTAAGTTACTAGTTTAGTGTATATTATTTATCGTTTTGGTAAGTATTAAAGGGAGATTTTGAATTTAGAAATTTGTAAAATTTTGTGGGATCTTATGCTTTAAATTTAATTTTTGGTTTATATGTTGTTAGGAGAAAATTGGTATAAGAATTGAACAAATGGAAAATAAATGAGAGTATCTATATAATTTGTTTTAAAATTGGTGTTTTCCGAACTTAAGAAAGCTACACAAACAAATTAATCACTATACTAAAAGTGTAAGTATTTTTTTTTTTTTTTTTTTTTTTTTTTTTTTTTGGGTAAGGCTAAGTGTATTAATGCAACTTTTGAAAGTTGAAGGATATTTTTGAAACTAATATTAATAATTTGTGTTCATATACCAACAACAAGGATATAATTAACGTTTTTCTTTTAAAGTTTAAGGGTATTCTTGAAACTTTTGAAAGTTCATTGGTATTTTTGAAACAAAATACTAATAGTTTTCAACCAAAACTAATTACAATGATATTTTTATCTCTTTTTGAAAGCTTAAGGATATTTTGACACAAAGTACAAAATTTAGAATTATTTTGTATAATTTAGTCTCTTGAAAATGAAGAACGTCATAGATAAAAGTAGTAATGTCTAGATGCTTAATCTTAATGATTATTCGACTTTCACATTTTCTATTATCCCTCACAAAATTTTGTTTTAGTACATACTATTCATTTTGAGAAATTACTATAAATAGAAAAAATATCAAACTATTTATAAACATGAGAGTTTTTAAAAATAGAAAAATAAGGGAAATTATTTAGACAAAATAGCAAAATTTTTAGATAGTTGTGATAGACGCTGATCGAAGTCTATCAAGGTCTATCAGTGATAGAAATGATAGAAGTGTATTTTTTTTTGCTATTTTCTGTAAATAGTTTGACATTTTTTCTATTTGTAAAAATTTCTCTTATAAATATAGAAAAATTTCATTGTGTATCAATGATAGATCGCGATAGAAATTGTATTGCGATCTATATCATTGATACACAGTGAAATTTTTTATATTTATAAATAGTTTGACTCATTTTTATATATTTAAAAATAATCTATTAATTTTTCATCTTATTTAATTAAAGAAAGTTATTTGTACAACTTCCATGGCAGGTTTTCCTATTGACTTATTGCATTTGTGCACTTGTACAACATAAATATGTGGTAATATTTAATAATAATACTTATATAAATTTAAAAAAAAAAACAATTAACAAAGACAAACAAACTTTTTTTAAAGGTAAATTTCAAAGACTAAAATGAAATGTTTGAGAGTTAAAAAAAATCAAAATGAAATAAAATTTAAACCAATATTAAACATTAAAAAAAATAAATAGACCTCATGTATGAATTATTCCTCCCCTATAGCTATCTTATGAAATTAAGATTTTAAAAGAATGGATAAAAAATTAATTTAAAGTTAAGAAATAGTACTTGAGAAAAAAAATAATTTATCAAACAATAATATTGTAGGAGCAAACTGAAGCAAACTGAGATGGAATGTGAGTATTTGAAGAGATGGTTTGGATCATTATCAGAGCAAAACCGTCGGTTGCGGCGGGAACTGGAGGAGCTGAGGGCCATCAAGGTTGCTCCGTCGGCCATCGTCTCACGCCACGACCGGCAACCACCCCTCTCGACGTCTACTACAACCATGTGTCCCCGGTGTGAGCATATAACCAAGAACGCAATTGCGGCCCCAAGGCCATCGAAGGTGGCTATGTCCACCCTCAAATTGCAGCAGCCGTCGCGAGCTTGTTGATAGGCAGACCAAGAAGACTAGAAATAAACAAATAATAATAACAAACTAAGGTTAAAAAATGATCGTAGGTTGTTCCTCCATTGAAGTGAAAATCTGCATAGGTTTGTTTGTTTGTTTTAATTTTCAATTTTTACGTACAAAACGTTGGTGAATTTTCTTACTCATTTACTAATTTTGTAAAAATAAAATATATATTAAGTTATACATATCATTTTTATTTTTAAATTTTGAAACTAACGAATCTCCGTTAGATTTTTTTTTTCTCTCCATAGAATGAATAAGGTAGGAATATATAATTTTAAAAAAATAGTAAGAACGAGGAATTGAAAAATTTAATGAAAATGTTATTGGGATGTGGGTTGTATTGGAAAAGTTTGAATCCGATCGAAACTTCCGTGTTAAAAATTTGATCTTGTAAGATTTTAATCAAATATATTTTGGTATTTAAAGTTTGATTTTATTGTCTTCTATGATTCCTTGATATTATTTAAAAAGAAATATTTAAATAATTCTTGAAGTTTCAAAAAAAATATGGTTCTTAATGTTTGCGGGGTGGGGTGATGTTCACTTTGTTTAATGAAAAAAATGACATGACATAGTTAAGGTAACAATTCTTAAATGTCATTACAATTTATGTTTAATTTTAGTTCATTAGATAATTTTCTTTTTGAAAAAGCTGGGTGCTTAAATCTATTGTGCAACCTAGACAACACCCAATCAACATCTGTCACGTGACAATGTTAAAAAACTTTTAAATTATTGTTTTGTTATAATTATTTTCCTATTATGTGTGAAAAGTGGATGCCGAAAATTAGGTGCAACTTAGGTTGTACCTAATCATTGTCCTTTTTTTTTTTCCAACCTTTCTCTTTTATTCCTTCTTCTTTTATTTTAGTAACTACTACCTCTTGGTCATTGCTATGCCAAATGCAAGTTGTCCTCAAAATTATTTGTAGAATTTTGAAGTTATTCTTTCTTAAATCACCCTTTCTTTTTTAATATTTATTCAAGGTGGATGACTAAGACGAAAAACGTTAAAACATATGGGCTTAATTGAAATTTGTTTAAATAGTGTACACTAAGTTATTGAAAAAACACCAAAAACATATATTTAGCCAGAGAAAGAACTAGTGTGAATATGAAATCTAAGCAACATTTACATTTTTTAGCCATTTTTCTTTTACAATTGTAAGTATTTAATCATTATTACCAACATGAGTGCAGCTAAATGACCATTAAGAGATAAATATGGAAAAAAAAATTAGGTAAAATGTGGACTATTTCTTAAAATTGAAAAAACACATCATTGCCCACAGAGTTTTTATTTTTATTATTTTTATTCTAAGGATAAAAGATATATAACATTTTTTACTTGAAAAATTACCCAATAAAACGCATTTAACAATTTTATAATAATGATAAAATAATACATGGATGGGACGGGGAAGAAAGTGGGAGGAGGAGGAGAGGGAAGAGAGTGAAAATTTTATTTTATTTTTAATTTACTATAGTAATAAAAATATTTTGTGTCATATCAACAATTTAAAAATATAAAATTATTATATTTTAGTCACGTCAGCTTAAAAATAATAATAATAAATTATCCCCTCAATCCTATATAATCGAAGGGTCAAGTATAAACGATGCAGACCAAAAATGAGATTATTCCAAATTTCAGGAATTAAAATATAGAATTTTAAAATTTAGGGACTAAATTGCAACTTAGGAGGAAAAAAAAACAATGTAATTTTTCCTATTTATATGTAATTTCTGAAATCGGGCATTTGTCAACATTTCGGGCCATTGTTGGGCTCTTATCCCCATTCTCTATAATATTGGCCCATGATGAAGTCCTTTGTCTAAGTTCTTTGTCGAAGAAAAGGCCTTTGTTTTAGGGTTTAAAGGCCTTAGACATTTTAACAAAAAAGCCCATATAATTAAACCCATCATCCCAATGCACAAGGCCATAAGCCCAATTTTATCAAATTGGTTTTGGGCAATGAAAATGTTCTAGCCTCATATATATATATATATATATATATATATATATATATATTTACAACAACTACAAAAATGAAGATCGAAACTTCAACTTCTAGAGAGAAGATCATTTCAATTACTATTAAGCTAAACTCACTTTGACCTAACTTTGACCTAGTTTTATAATACTCATCACCCTGTCCCTCGCAATTACTATCTTAACTATTACCTATAAGTGTCTTGACAAGGATATAGATGACAAAAAAAATAAATTTTAAGGGTAAAAAAAAACTCAAGGTCGATAGTATAAACTTTATGTTAGTTGAGCTATGCTCATTTTCACCGTTGAGCCAAACTATTTACAAATATAGAATCTTTTTACTGTCTATTAATGATAGAATTCTATCGCTTGAGCCATAGACTGTGGACTTGTCTATCACAGTTTATCACTGATAAATAATGAAATATTTCTATATTTGTAAATAGTTTGATATTTTTTCTGTTTATAGTAATTTTTCTTAAAAAATATTTACGCTTAAAAAGTAAAAAGTGTCACTTTTTGAAACTTTTAGACCATAGATTCACATGACTATACAAAATGGCAAAATGAAATATCTTTTTCACAATAATTTTACTAATCATATGTCTGTTCATGAACATGTACTTCCATCTATATAAAACATGATTTATATTAATCAATAAATTAAAACTAACTTGTTTGAAAAATCTTCATCATTTAGGACCCAAAACCCCATCAATTATGTTTGAGCAACTATTCATTTCAAAACACGAGGGTCCTGCAATACCTACTGAAAAATGTTTGGATTAAAAGGGGATGATCTTTTTATAGAAATTATGAAAACTATTATGGTAAGGAAAAATTAATTCCACTAAAGTTAGATAATGAAAAAATATATTATAAATTATTTGAATAGCTATTTCTTATGTTATTTTAGATTAGAGAAGGGGCCAAAGATAAGGACCAAAGAGTCAAAAACATATTAGGAATAAGGTCAAGGATTACTCTTTGACACATTGTCCTACGACACCATGTTCTTGTCGTCGCTAGAATTAAGTTATATGATCCTCTAGTGAGAAGGCCCCTCTTGCTATTGAGAAAATAATAATAATAATAATAATAATAATAATAATAATAATAATAATGCAAAAGAAAATATTGAAATGATCTTACATGTCGGATGTGAACAATTTTTTGTTGATACTTTTAGCATGTAGTATAATTAAAGAGGAATTATATATAATAATACTATTATACTGTTGTAGAAATAGAAATTAAGATATATAGGGTAATATTTGATGCACGTGCCTTTGTGCATCACATTGTAATCACACATAAAATAATATTTTAAAAAGAAGTAAAAGGGAATTTTGTCACGTGTCAAATTATGATTTGAACAATTGGATGAGATGCACAAAGTCATTTCTTTTTTCTTCACAAAACATATAGATGTCGGTTGGGAAAATGCGACAAAAGTTCTATATTGACTTAGATAAATGAAATATGATGGGTATATAAGCAATTAGGACACAATTATATCTCTATTGGTATGAATGAGATAAGGCCTTTTGAGTCAGACCAAAAGTAGAGTTGGATTGAGATGAAGAAGAAGATGCCAATTACAAAAAGGAAGGACGTGAGTCACCTGCTCTGATACCAAGAGAAAACTTAGGTATTTGAATTTTCAATCTCAATTACTTGATTAATTCTATATAATATGATGGTCCATTTATCGTAGGACGATGCTCATAAGATTGTATAACAAACATTCTAAAGAATATAAAATATAGAGTAAATTTGTAGAATCTAAATAAATCTAAAGTAAATCTAATATGAATGATATAAGGCCTTTTGAGTAAGACCAAAAGCAAAGTCACAGCTTTATATCCAAATTAAAGTGAACAATTTCATACTATTATAGAGGCATATAAAGGTTTGTTATGATCTTTAAAACAAGTGGTATTAGAGCCATTACTCTTGACTTAACCATAGTCTGTGTATGCACTGAAGAGCTAATCTAAACAAGAGTAAGACTCTCGTTGAAGTTAAAGAGGTGAACGGATAGATGATTATTTGGAGAGAAAACTATATGGTTGGACACAACCATCTCTATTGGTACGAGACCTTTTGAAACAAATCATGAGAACTTATGTCCAAATTAGTCGACACTTTCATATCAAAGTAAATGGGGTATGCGATCGAGGTTTGTTGTCTCAAACAATAATACATGGAGATTGGGAAAGGGACAATGTCTGAATTAGGTTTTTGTATCCCTAAGCTCATTGTCTAGACATGGTATTTTGATGTAAGAGTTTAAGTTTTCTTCCAACAAGAAGGTCCCTTGGTTGTAATGGAAGAAGAGAAAATAGAAGTTAGTTTGTAATATTGTTTTGAAAACCTACAAATCAACAGAGTATAGACAAATTGTGTACGGATACACGGTTTGGAGCATTAATTTTTCTTATGATTATACATATACATAAGGGCTATTAAAAGAAAAAGAAAGAAAAAAAAACTAAGACAATCAAATCAACAATGTCCCTAAAATGAATATAATCAAAACCCTCTAAGTATATACTTCCAACAACAAGAATGGATGAGTTTTAATGGTGGATTTGTTCTCAACTCCCTCCCAACCGAACATTTGGAATAAATTCTCACAAAGCCCACTAAACAACAACATCACATGGGTCTTTCTTACTTGCCAAAGATAAAATTTTTATTCAAAAGAAAAACAATGGGTTTTAATTTGAGGGCCTTGACATTGATTGTTTTGGTCCTTTTTTTTTCTTTCCCAAAACCCTAAAAATTTGAATGAAACATGAACTCAACATGTCTTCCACCCTCCATTAAAATTGCCTCCTTTTTGTTACTTTGCTTTGGAGCCCCATTTGCACCTGAGAAAACCAGCAAATATGTTTGATGGCTATGGAAATCTCGTGTTGAAACGAGGTGAATCTATTATCTGGCGCTTTGAATGACCAATAAGCACAAAGGTTTTTTTTTGTATATACATTTATATTATTTACTAGTTTGGACCTAGGGTTTAGAAGGCAGTGCGCTATATATAAACCATTTAACCCTAGAGATGTCTATGTAATCTGTATTACATCATATTTCTCTTTAATAATAAATTGCTCTCTTTCTCTACTCGTGGACGTAGCTAACACACTGTTAATAAACCACGTAAATCTCTGTGCTGATTTCTTTATTGTTTATATTTTCTTGCTTTCTTTGATTTTTGATTTCATAACATATCGATTCTTTCTTCTTTGTTATATAGTTGACATATGAATAAGTTGAAGAATAGCACGTAAAAATAAATAAATAAATATATATATGTTGAGTTCAACACTTGTAGTGATGGAGAATCGAGCTATCAACTTTAAGATAATAATTTGTATCTTATTCATTAAGTTATATTCAATAATTGATAACTCAAGGAATGATCTTAATAATTTGAGTTGGGTAGAGTTGGGTTATAAGCCTCTATGAGCATATTGAGTGTAAGTTGAACCTATTAGATTAGTTTGTCAGTGAGTTAACTTCAAATTGGTTTTCCATTTTAGCTTCAAATTTGAGTTAATTAATTAATTAATTAAAAATATCTCTATATGATATCTCTTATTCATATATTTTGTTTTAGTATTACTTTCTTTGAGTAGTTTTTTTAAGTTCTGGATGGTTTGTAAGCTTAATTTAAAAAAAAATTAAAATAAAACGATAGATTTTATTCTTAGAAAAACAACAATTTTCAAGGGTTTTTCTTTCTTCTTTTTTGTTTTGGTGGATAAGAATATTTCGACAGTTTTTTTTTTTTTTTTTTTATATATAACATAATTGGTTTAAGTGCTTAGAATATTATTTAATTCCCACAAATAAAATGTAACATTGAACCATATTTTAATAATAAATACATGTAAATGGGTAAGTTCTTAAAATATTATTTATTTACAAACTTTAAATAAATGGATTGAATAACTCGACCCAATTATTAGACTAGGGACCCACTTAAACAAACTTGTAAGATGTGAATAATTCAAATATCTTAAAATTAATTTATTTCAAAATTTGTGGATGCAAGAATTTGTTTGTGTCAGAATGGTACATAAAATATTTATTTGACGAAACATAAAATAGGTGTTTAATACTCGAAAGTAAAAAAATATAACCAAAGATATTATTATTATCCTTCCTATATTTACAATTCATTTAAAGGGAGACTACGAATATTCTATTGATTTTTTTTTATCATAATGAAGGTGTATTTAATAATATAATATAAAGTTCTATTTAAAAAATTAATATAAAGTTGAAATTCTTTTAAAAGTATTTGGACATTTAGTTTATTTTAATGTAAATGGTTAGCAAAATTATCAATATTTTGGTGGTTAAAAAGAATGAAAACATCTCTACAACATATTTTACCTAACCACAAAACAAAATGATAAAATTAAAAATATAATAACTAGTTGACACACTCTTAGCACCTTCATCATATTCGACATTTCTTTATTGATATATCATTAAAAGGAAAGATACAAAGCGGGTTGTTAGAGATAAGCCCACCCAATAAGAGAAAAAATAGACAGTTACATAAAAGTCGTCAGATTAAGAGAGAGGATAGACGGACTATAATCTTTAAATAGGTGTGAACGATAAGCCCAATTGCTTGTCAGAGTGAGGATACTTTCCCAAAATCTCTATGCTTTCATGTAATTCCTACTCTCTCTTGCTTGCCTTCCTTTTGTATGGGCTTTTGATGTCTAGCGTTCTGCTTGTTTGTTCTTTATAGCTCAGCTCCAGCTCTTCATTGTATTGACTTTATTATTTTGCTATTAAGATATCAAGTATGGGGCATAATAAGGGTGCTAAGAATGTGTCAACTTAGTTGAGATATTCCATTACATCTACTGATTCCTCGATCCTATCGTATCTTTTTCTAAAAAAATAAAAAACAGAAAACACAACGTTTAGACATTTAAATCAGTGTCTAACTCTTAAATGCCACATAAAATGAAGAAACATAGAATGAAAACATCTGTGTGCATTTTTTTTTAAAAAAAAAAGATACAGAGGATCAGGGGTGAACCTAAACATTTCTACTAGGTGGACACCTTCTTAGCACCAACATCATCTCCCACTCAAATATATTCAATAAGCACGAAGGATAGTACAAAATCACAACAAGGCTAGAGATAAGCCAATATAGCGATTAATTGTTATATATATGTGCATTATTTTGAACTCTAAAGACGTCATAAATTTTAAAATGAAGAAAATAAAAATGCATTTGTAGCACTTAAACGCGTCCAACGACTCATATAAATAAAGGAAACATAGATTTTCAATTATTCAAGCACTACAATTCTTCCTTTTTTTATTCTTCTTTTGGATAGAATTTAATTATCTCTCTCTCTCCTTCTTGAGTTAAACACAAAGTAATTAAGAAAATGACAATTAATATAAGTACTTGTAAATAGGCAACACCATCATAAAAGAATGTTCTTTCACGTGGAAGCTGACCTAATTTCCAGAAGATTATGTTGGTAACTGAGATTTTTTCTTTTCCTTTTGAATTAATAATAAATTGATTGAAAAGTAATAATTTATTTCGATAAAATAATTTATGTTTTTGATGACTCAATCTTCAACAAGAGTCAAAAGCTCGAGAATGGAGTCCACATTTTTGTGTGTTAAAAGGATAGGACTTGACTTTTTAAAATTAATAAAACCCTAATCCTAAACTCTAATTACGAGATTGCATGTGAAAATGGTCTCATAATAGTCCAAAATATGAGATTTGGCATCACTAATTTTCTCCCATGAATTAGGGTTCATGCTATACACATTAAAATTATGGTTTCAAAAAATTGTATTTTTAAAGCCATCTTTTTAAGCCTTATCGAATAATGGGTTTTTTTTTCTCTCTCTAATATTCATAATTTTTTAGGTTAAATTATCAATTTACCCCTAAAATTTCATGTTCAAGTACATGAATTTTTAGAAATGTTATTAAACTTTTAATTTTGTATTTAATAGTTTACGTATATATATTATATATACATAAAAATGAGCTTGAAAGTACTTTTTGATGTGGCAATAAAGTACTCCTCGGATTGTGTAAAGAAATAGAAGACAAGAAGTTAATAGTTTTTTTTAACAAGATACTCGAGGAGAGGTGGAATTAGTAGATGGACCAAGATATTTCAACTAGGTTAACACATTTGTAACACCCTTATCATATCTCGAGGCCAAATGCAAATGATATTGTTCACAAAAAATATGTACATGAGAGTCAAGGCCAAGAGCCAAAAGCTATAATGGAGAGGCTAGAGGAAAGCTTTTCAGTTGAGAGCAATAGAAGAGATATCATAATTACAAAATAAAAGAGATTTAGAGCAAACGGATAGTAGACTCATTTGAGGGAGTCTAAACCTCCATTTAAGGTTTTCGAGGAATCCCAACCTCTCAATTGACTCATAGAATTCAACGTACACAATTCTCCCTCTCCTTCACACCACTTTTTTCTATTTAACTAAAACAGTTAAACCTACCAATTCCTAATAAAATTCTCCTAAAATTAAGCAACTATTTATTATTATAGAAATCCACTAACCAATTAATTGAATAACAAAAATAAAAATCCTTAATCTTAACAAAATGCAAGTCAAAACCAAAAAAGAACCCCTTACATAGTAAAAAGTTAGAGGCATATAGTCCAATTTCTATTTAACATGTATGGGGTATTGTAACATTTACCTTTAATATGTAGAGGTGGGTATGTATAAATGGTTTCTAAGGAACCCCAATCCCAAAACTATTGGGAATCATGCACACCAAATGTATTTTTTTTTTCCTTTTTAAGAAAAAGACGATTACATTTACATATTAAATCTAAGGACAATGGTTAGATGCAATTTAAGTTACATCTAATCTCATGCATCCTCCTTTAATATATAGTAAAAGAAAATATAGATAATTCAATTTTTTTTTAAAAAAAAGTTTGTCACGTATCAAAATGACAAATGTACAACTCAAATAGCATCGAAGTTTTTTTTTTTTTTTTTTTTTTTCTTTTTACTACTAAATTTTTGGACACCCAAAAAGAAGGCCAAACACTTGGGGATAGAGTCCATTTTTTCTTTAACATATACTATATAGGTATACTATATAGAAGTACTATACTGTTTATGTTTAAGATGTACATTAAAAAGTAAAGATGATAAGTGAGTATTTAGTAGAAAAAATAAAGTTTAAAAGTGTCAATTTTGAAATCTAGAAATCAAATTAATTGAGACAAAGCTTAAATCTTAAAAGTAAAATTTTAATATTTTTGAAACATAGGGACTAAATTGAAATCAAACTCAATTTTATGGACATGTCGATAAAATATCGATGACGATGAATATTTTGGTAAAAATCTACAAATATTGAAAATCATAAAATATATTAAAATTAGAAAAATATATTTAATGTTGGTTATATTTTATCAATTTCTCTATGATATAAATACATGGTGATGTTGATTCGCATCTTGTTCATATACATATGAAAATGTCGATGGAAAGGTAACATGATGGAAATTTACCACTCTTGTTCTTTACTAAAATTAAATTTATAAATATTATGTGACTTGTGTTTATTCTATTATTTTTGGGCTTGACTTTTTTAATGTTTTAAAATTCTACGCTCAATTTTGCTAAAAAACAAAAGTTTTGTTTTTGTTTTTTCGGCTTAAAATTCAAACATACTATTTTAATTTAAAAACAGTTTAATAAAATTCTCCTTTTTTTCTTTAGGTTAATATTACTAAAGTATTTTAAAAGGTTAAAATTCTAAAAACAAAATCATTCTCACATAAGATTTTAGTTTTAATACAAACGAAACATTTAACTTCCACGTAATATCCATCCCTTTTTTCATTATTTATTTATTTATTTGTATTCTTATTTTTTTAATTAATTTATCTTTTTTGTGTTTGTGTCTAGTCCGAGTGACTAATTTTTGGAAGAAAAAAAATGAAAGTTGAAATCAGCTCAAATCATCTAAAATATCTTTAAACTTTGAGATACATTTCAATTATATCTCTAAAATTAAAAAAAAAGTTTCATACTTACTCTTAAATTTTAATATTGGTCCAAACAATATCTATTTCACTAAAATTATTTACAACTATATATATATAATATTAAGAACATTTGTTACCATTTATTGGTTCGAAAAATATTTGTAAAATGAAAAATTTATTATGACAATTTGGAATCATAATTGCACAACTGTTATTATAGGATATGTATATTTATAACCAACATAGAATCTAAAATTGTTGTAATGATTTTGTAGCCACGTATTTCATCCTAAAGATATTATTAAATTTAAATGTATAAATTTTTCCAAAACCATCCAATAATATTTTTTTAAAATAAATTTTAAACTACTAAGAGTTAAAATAAAACTTTTAAGAGTCTACAGATTATAATTAAGAGATATACAAAAAAGTGTGTGTATATATATATATATATATATATATATATATATATATATATATATATATATATATATATATATATTTATTTATTTATTTATTTATATATTTAGTGTAGTTTAACCAAATCATTTTGTTTGGTTTTGTTAGATTGAAACACATATAGATTTGGAAATGAAAGCTTTTTATTTTGTTGGGGAAATAAATGTTGACTTTGTTTGAAACCCAATGGAGAAGAAACCAAGAGGAATTGCTTAACAGGCAGGTAGAAAATATATATAGGGATTTGGAAGAGTCTCTTTGAGAAAAAAGATGACGGACCTATTTTTGTTTAATTTCTTCTTTGGAAGGTTTTTTTAATTTCAAAACTTCTTTATCAATCTTTTGTAAGATTCAGACCTAATTTCTTGCTTTGCTTTACAATAATATATTATAATTAATCACATCTAATCCTTTTGTTTAGCTTTTCAATTTTTTGCAATAAGAGGGTTTAGGGACAACAATTGAGAACACCCTTTTCTTCTTCTTCTTCTCATCTTTTCGTATCTTATAATATGTTTTTTAATGTAATTTAACATGCACAATAGTTTAAATATTTATTTATTCAATTTAAATCATTTTTTGAATTAGGTTATTTGTAAAAATAGAAAAAATATCAAACTAGTTACCAATATAGAAAAATTCCACTGTCTTTCAGTGATAGACCGCGATAGATATCTATCGCTCAGTGATAGAAATTTTAAGGACAACATCATAGGATATAATGTAAAATGAAACCAAGGAGATTAAAAAAGATCATATTTTGTATAATGTAAAAGGATCTAAGGTTTAAAATATCGATGTTGATAAAAATGACATGATGTACCAATTTGACGAAAATGTCGATAAATATTCTTGAAAAAGTTATAAGAAAATTAAATTATAAATAAAAAAATATATTTATCATTTTTATTATATTCTTTTTTATGTTTCATGAAAATGTTTACGATATAATAAAAATCTTGATTCACCCTTTTATGTTCATCTACGTCAAATCTTGGGCAAGTAAACATATCCATGGAAATTAATGTTGATATGTCAAAATGGAAATTTAATACCCTGATGGAGAAATTGCGTCACAATTTTAAAAATTGGTGCTTAATTATGCCTTTATCCACTAAATTATGTTCGATTTATTACTTTCAATTTTATATAACGATTATTATCCATTTGTTATGTCATATTTCTGTAACAATTAATGGCAAATTTATCAAAATATCATTTTTTTTTAATTACGACAAATGGAGGTGGAGGAATTTAAACTAATTTTCAAATAAGGTAGTATATTCCAATTTATCGTTTAGGTATGTTGTCGCTACGGGTTTGCGACGCGGAGCGGCCGACGTTGTTTCCAAGGGGAGGAAATGGAGTCGCCACTAGTATTGATTTAGAGGGTGTGATTGGGCACCCAAAAGTATACCAAATTGGTCTGCAAAGAAAAGATAAAGGGTTCAGGAGTCTTTTGTGCATGAAGAAGGTATTAGCACCACATAACACTCGTTTGAAGAAGGAATTTTTATTTTTATCGTGTTATTAAAGAGATGCATTTTTATAAGAAAAAATATTTTTTTGTTTTGATTTTTGAATGTCTCATATTTTATTGATCACTATTATTACCAATAATAAACAATAATTGTGAGTGGCCAAAGACTATTATAAAATTTATTTTTGAATTTAATTTGGCATCCCAAAATAAATTCTTCACCTCAAGAATATAAGGAAAGTCAACATCTTGACCTCCTAATCGCCGTCATAGGAAAGCTTTTTTTTAAAAGATTTGGTTTAATTATTTAAAATATTTATAAAAAAATATTTCACAAAAATATTTATAATTTTTAAAGGAAAGAATTTTTGCCAAAGATCAATTTTGATTAGTTTATTTATTTTTAAAAAAAATGGAGAAAAGAAAACGTTTAAAAGAAAAATTATTTTTGAAGGGAAAGAAATTTTATAGAATCGAGTTTATTTTTAGAAAAATATTTATGAATGATTATAGAAGTATTCAAATTTTATTTTAAGGAAATAAATGCCTTTTCTAAAGAAAAATATTTTTTTATGTAATGCATTTTTGCAACGAATATATATTTTTGTTTTATAAGAATAGAATAAAATACATGTATAAAACAAATTTTTTATTAAAAGTTGGTTTAAAAAAAACATATTAACATCATATCTTGGCATCTCAAGATATTGATTTCTCACCTCTAGAATCCAAGTATGGGCATCCCGAGTATTCAAGATTCCGTCATCGGAAAGTTTTAACAATAATTAGTTCAAAGATATATATAATACAAATATTAGAAATTTAAACAATTATATCATTAACAATATATCTTACATAATATACAAGGGTAATCATGGATGAAATTTAAAATTCAAATTTTAAGGCAAGGTTAATCAACTAAATAAAAATCTAAAACATTATTCATGAAATTTAAACTTTACAAGCAACTCAAGATATAAACATGATGAACAAATAAATTGGTCTATATGAGGCACAAATAAAATTGTTCTACATATGATGCACAAATGAAATTGGTCTAGAATAATATTGCTAAAATGTACAAACAAATATGTAATTAAAAATGTGCTACTTAGAAATGGGTAAAACTCACCATTTTCGACAATTGACGATTGTGAATGCTTCGTTTTGAAGTGCGGGAATGAAAAGAAAAAAAATGTGGAGAGAAAATTAGATGGAGTGATTATTGGGGGAGAAAAAGAAACAAACTTAGAAAAATAAAATAAAATCAAAAGGAACAAAAGAAAAAACGTGAGAGGAGAAATTGAAAGAACTACCAAAATCTTTTTGGTTTTTTTTAGTGTATGTATTGTGCGTGGGAAAGATGAGGAAAAAAGATGTGCAAGAGAAAGTGTGTATGTGAGTGAGAGAAAAAAAGAAAAATGGCTAGGGTCGTTGTTCGTCCAAAAATGTGTGCCAAAAGGCTCCAATTTAATGAATTTCCAAACCCTTCTTGATTAGGAAAAAATAAATCAAATCAAATTTAAAAGGAAGAAAAATGATACATTTAATTTGAAAATATTTTTATGATTAAAAAAGAATATGTGGTTTAAATATTTCTTCCCAAATTTAATTAAATACAATTTTTCTATAAATAAAAGATTTGATAATTCAAAATTTTATTTCCTCTACACCAAAAAAATCTTTTGTTTTATTTGATTAAAATATTAAAAGCTTCAAAATTTTATTCTCCCTAAATTACAAATATGAGAAAAAAATAAAGAAAGTCTTTTTATTTTATGAACATAAAAAATTCTAAATTTATTTTCCTAACACGCAAAAATGAAGAAGATGTTTTTTTATTTATTTTATTTAAATAAAAAGAATGCAATTTATTTTTTTGTTTATTTTTATATAAAAGCGAGAAAATTCGAAATTAGTGAAAAAGACACAAAATTACATAAAATAAAAAAAGACGAAATAAAATTTCGGACAAATTTAAGGGTCTACAGTTATGCTCAATTTGACTAAAAATATCATTTTATAACTATGTACATTTCATATTATTCGTCACCTAAGTTAAAAGATTTTTTTTTTCACTTAATGAATTAGTATAGAATTAAAATTTTTAATATAAATTGAATCACCAAATTAACCTGGCAAAAGTAATAAAACATATATACCATTGTGTCACAACAATTGATATTATTTAGTCCAGTGTAATATTAATTATTCGCGACATGTCAATATTATTTCTATTGATATTTTTATTTGTCTATGAATTTAAAATCGACATAAGACGAAACCAAGCATAACTCATTTGACATTCAAGATGTGTTAGGGACTAGGTCCCCTATTGATTAAATTAAGATTCCATTCAATTCATCAAGGTAATTGTTGTCGTGACGCTTTGATTAGGCCGACTAGACCAAGGGTGAACACTCATCGTTTACGGCATAGACTGTCAGAGTATCTAATCCCGTTCGCTCTCCATATTTTTGCACCCCAACGTCGGTAGGACCCAGTGAGCTGCCTTTGCTTTTTTTTTTTTTTTTTTTTAAAACAAACTTTTTTTTAACTGCATTATTTATTCCATTTATCCTAAATAATAAGCTTTAACTTATTTAAAAAGTGTAAAGTATTTATTTATTAGTTTTTTTTGTTTTATAATTTTTTTAGAAATATTTATGATATCAACATTTTGTTGATATTTTCATAATTCTCGATATTTTTATATTTCAGACTAATTATTGATATGAAATAAATATTTTACCTCGTTTTTTAAAAAAATATTTCACCCCTTAAAAATTTTTTTTTTTTAGTACAAACATTATTACTTATATGTTTATGATGCGAAGTATAACTAATTCATAATAGCACCAAATTCCTCTAAATAATTTCTTGAAAGAGAACAAGAAGAAAAAGGATGTATATAGGTATGGACGTGATTGGTGCTTTTTGTTGCCTAAAAACTGTCTTCAATACCAGAATGATTTCTAAAATATCATTATTTTTTATTTTCGACAATTTTTAACTCATAATCAACATCATCCATTATTCCTTCTGGTAAATTACAAATCAATAACTTTTTTTTAAAATTATTTTTCAATTTTCAATTTTAAAAAAACAAGATAGATGTTAGCAGAACTATTCGAGGTCTTAATTTGATGGGAATGCTCACAAAAATATCGATAAAATATTGATATTGATAAATATTTTTGTAAAAATTATTAAAATAAAAAATTCAAAAAAATTAAATGAATAATCAAACTTTTTATGATTTTCAAATAAGTTAATGTGTTTATTATTTGTATTATATTTACATTAGTGACATTTTGTTGTTTTTTTGTGTGTGTTTTAGAAATGTAAAAATATTGATGATATGTCGTCTGAAATTTAATATCATGATTTTGACCCATATCAATATTTGACTTTAAATATTGTGATGTAACATGAGTATGCCTTTTTAACTTTTAAAACATACTAATGATTATTGTATTAAACTTTTCTATAAAAAAAATTATTGTATTAAACTTGCGACTAAGTGGAAAATCATGGGTTCCAATTGAACAGTCAATATCAACCTATGTTTACAATAATCAATCACTTTATAATTGTTAATTAGCTTTTAAAAGTATACGTATGAAAAAAAAAGTAGCATATGATGATAATAATAATAATAATAAGGATAATTTTTAAAAATAGAAAAACAAAAGAAACTATATACATAAAATAGCAAAATTTTTAGATACTTGTGATAGACGCTGATATAAGTCTATCAAGGTCTATTAGTGATAGAAATAATAGAAGTCTATCAGTGATAGAAATAATAGAAGTTTATCACGGATAGATGCTGATAGAAGTCTATCAATGTCTATCCGTGTTTTTTTGGTTATTTTCTGTAAAGAGTTTTGACATTTTTTCTATCAGTAAAAATTTTCCTAATAATAATAATAACAACAATAGAGCAACATTTTTTCACGAAATGGATTTATAGGTTTTAATTCATTGGTTTTCTTGTATTTGTGAGTGTCAAGTGAGCTTGTTCTTACCTCGACTAGAATCTTATGAGACACCAGCTTGTTTAACCTTATAATATTTGACTGTGAAGAAAATTCGTATTATATATTAAAAATCCTAAATAGGTGACAACAATGGATTGAACTCATTCACTCTAAATCCTTTATAATACATATATAGAGGTGTCATTATGTCAATTTGGTCCTTGGAGTTTCCAAAGAATTTAAAAGGTTCTGAACTTTTAGTTTCGTGTTCAATAGGTCTCTAAACTTTGAAGTATGTTTCAAGTAGATTCTTAAACTTTCAATTTTTTGTGACTGATCATTGAAAATTTTCATTTTTGCATCTACTGCTAGGTATTGTCTTTTTTGATATTCTTTAATTTCAAATTTACCACTCTACCAGACACACAATAAAAAATTTAAGGTTTCAATAGACATAGAATTCAAATTTATATCTAATAGATTAATTAATTTTAGATTATTTTTAATATATCATACCTAATAACACAAAATTAAAAATTTAAGAACTTAATAAACATTTTTGAAGTCCAAGAACTTATTAGACACATAAAAATCTTTAAAAGTTCAACCATCAAATAGATATAAGTAATAAAACTCAAAGTTCATGTACTAACTTAACTTAAATTCCTTAAAAAAAGTTTCTAATTTAACCTAATTTAATTGTTGATTCTTTTTCTAAGTTTGAAAATTGAGAAAAGTTGTTTCTTAAAAGTTAAAACATAAACATTGTTTAATAATTCCCAAACATGGAAACGACTTGTATTTTTTTTTTTTAGAAAAAAAATATTATGATGTGGTGATGTTAAATAAGTTATAGTCGGTATTCGATAAATAAATAATAGTCTAGAAAGATATTTTTTAGAATTATTTTAAATATATACTCTTGACCAAAAAATTATAGGTTTAAATCTCCGTACTTCTATATATATTTAAATTCAAAAGAAAAACAAAAAACATTTATTACTTTTTTAGGATCGAAGGTTTTGATTTTCTCTTCAGTTTATTTTATGCTTGTCAAACTAAAAAAAATGAAAATATGTCAAACTCTTCTCTTTTTTTTTTCAATTTTTTTTTCATTTCTTTTCTGACAATATGTATGGTGGGGAATTGAACCTCTGACTTTGAAATTGAAAATACAAAAAAAGATGTCAATTGAGTCATGCTTATTTTAGCTTACCACATTTTTATCTAATGAAAGAAGAGTTACATTTTATTTTGAGAGGAATAAATGTATAATTTTGTCGATAGTCACATACGACGCACTAGGTTAAATTGTATGTATCAAGATTTAATTTAAAACAAGATCTAATAAAAAAGAGAAAAAAAAGCTACAAATACACACCCACACCATGTTAATTTGTGTGTCAAGAATTAATTAAAAAGAAAAAAAAAGTTATAAATGTTGGAGTAAATAATATATTTTTTGTAATAAAAAATTGAACCTCTAATCTCAAAGTCGGTAGTATAATTATATATGAGTTGAATTATGCCCATATTGGTCGAATAATAATATTAAGAGAAAGATGTATAAAAATCTAATTAGAAGAAGAGAAAAATGAAAAGAAAAGAAAGACTTGTGTTGAGTTGTAGAGCCCAAGCCAAGGCCAAAATAAAGCCCAAAAATTATATTCCTAACAGATATGTGAGCACTACAAAGACAAGTTTTCTTAATCAGTATAGTTGGTGCCCTAACCAAGATATTAAATCTCGTGGACATGACCATACTTTCATCAATATTTTTACATATTAATAGTTTCGACATCAACTAAAATGTGAATCAATAATTTTTTATTATAAAAAAATTAGTTGATGAGCATAAAATAATTAATAAAATATCACTTATCTAAATATAATACAATAAAAAAATTTAATATATTTTGACTTTTTTTTATAAAGTTTCTAAAAATGCATCGACTTCGACATTTTATCAATATTTTATACCTTGGTCACCACATTAACAATATAAATTTTTTTTTCAAAAAATAAAAATAAAAATGTGTGGGCATGTGTGCCAAATCTTTCCATCCCAATAAAAAAATGTCAATAAAAAGCAAATTAAAAAAATTCTTTAACGTCAATTAATGATTATGTTTTTTTTAACTAACTTGTGCCAAGGATCGATTTGTAAAGACACATTATATCTTTTACAGAGACTTCATCAAGAGATCACCCGTTTCTATTTCTACTTCACATGTTGCTTGAACTAAAATAGATTATTAAATTTTAAAAATAGTAAAAATAAAAGCTTAAAAGAAATAAGTTGTAAATTAAAGGGTAGTTTTCAAATATAGAAAAACGAGTCGGTTTATCGCTGATAGATAATAAAATTTTTGTATATCGGTAAATAGTTTGATATTTTTTCCGTTTATAGTAATTTTTTTAAATTAAATTTATTTTTTAAATTACATTATTCATATATAACAAGAATAATTTTTTATCAAAATAAACTTATCTCAATATATAATAATGAAGAAGTTTGTTATTTAAAATTTTCCTTCCATATTTATTACTTAAAAAAAAGGGCCAAAAATCCCTTTAAATCCTCAGCCATCAAATAACCACATTTAATTAAGTTGCAAGTCCTTTTTATTTATCTTTTATTCCTTATAATTATCCAAAATTAGTTTGCCATTAATTCGTTGAAAGCTGTCATCATTAAAAAAAAAAAAAAAGTTTGTAAAGTCCATGAGCTTTACTTTTATTTATTTGTTTATTTATTATTATTTTTTTAATAAATAAGCAACTATATTTTCTCCTTGAGCTTTATCAATGTGACTCTGTGAGGTCTTATCGGAAAGATTTTTTTTGAAGAGGTAGAAAGATTTAAATTTAATCCATCGTCATTTTATCATTTTAATTAAAAAATATTATTAAACCCAAATTAAAAAAATTACAGAAAAAAATTTAGGTGTTATCTAGCTATACCTATTTTTGTGCAACCAAACTAGTTGTCCAATAAATATTTATCATGTGATAAATTATTTTTCTAAAAAAATTAAACTTTTTATTTTTTTTCTAGATACACAAAATACATGAGATAGGCTACACCTAATCATTGCCTAAAAATATATATGAGTTGTATTTTAAAATTGGTTGTTCAAGGTTTAAAATGTCGATGTTGACAGAAATATCGAGGTCTTAATGTTAGAGAAATTTCGATAAAATGTCGATTTCAATGGATATTTCTAAAAAATTATAAACTTTTTAAAGTTTAAATTTAAATTAGTAAATAAATATTTTATAGTTTTTAAATAAGTTAACATGTCTATTTTTTATATTATATTTACATTATTAACATTTTGTTGCTTCTTTTTTTATGTTTTGTAAATTTTTCTACGATATAATGAAAAAATCGATTTACACTTCATATCGATTTCAAATCCATGAAAACATGGAAATATCGAGACGTCGACTTAATAAAGGAAATTTAAATTATATGGGAAAATGAAAATTTAAAAATCATTAAAGAAATATATTAAACAAATTTTCATGTGATGGACAAGATAAAAGGTTTTGCATTGGGTGTGGGGATTTGAGAATATCTTTTTTCAAAAAATTATATTTTAAAAGGACATTCTTTTAAAAGTTTGTGGGGTCTACAAAGGGTAGAAAATTATTAAAACCACGTGGCTAAATCTTGGTGGTCCTAATGCCTTTTAATTTAGATTGTGAATTTGGTAATTGAGCCAAACACTTGGAAACAAAAAATCTCTTCATTAAAATTACAAACTCACATTCAAATTCCTTCCTTGTTAATTCCAATTTCGGTTATGTAACTTCACTCTCGAAAATAGATACAATTTTCCCTAATTTATCCGGTTCGATAACTATTTTTTTTTAATTCTTCGAAAATTAAGTCTCTCATCTATTGATTTCTTGGCTTTATTTTTTTTTATTAAAACCTAAATTTAAAAATTTTAAAACTTAGAATTTTTTTTGAGTAAATATTTCCAAGGCAAGATGAATTAGGAGGTGTACCAGGACATCTCAACTATGTTGACACTCTCTAGTACCCTCATCACGTCCTAAGACCAAAAGTGACGATGCATTCGATAAGCAAAAGTGATGTTCCAAGACCAGAAACTTAAAAAGTTAGGCGTAGTGTTCATAAGAATTTGGTTTTGAAACTTATAAACAACATTACTTTCACTTATTGATTTATTTATTTTGTAATCTACTTTTAGGGTGTTTTAAAAAATAAAACAAAGTTTTGGAAACTAAAAGAATAGTTTATAAAAACTTAATTTTTGTTTTTAGAATGTGGTTAAGAATTCAAGTGTTTAGTTAGAAAGGTGAACTTGAGCTAAAAAGTTGTAAGAAAACAATCATAATTTTCAAAAACGAACAATTAAAAATAAAAAAACCAAATAGTTTTCAAACAAAGTTTTAGTTTTTAATAATATATTTTTTCTTCTTAGAATTTGGTTAAGAACTTAATTGTTAACTTAGGTGTTGATACCAAATTTTGGACAGGGAAAGATGCACTAGACCTTCATGTGACAACAACAGTAAATTTATAATTCAGGGAAGAGGAGACCTGCAAAACAAAGAAAAATTGCTCCAATGTCAAAGTTAGAAATAGAGAACAAAAGAACGTAGAAAAGTTAGAAGTTCAAGTTCCCTCATATAAAGCTATGATGACGTACTTATAAATAAAGCTGACGTAGGTTGTTTCCCAAGGTTTCAGAGTCGCCTCAGGATAATAAGACAACCTACCTGGTCAAAGAGCGTGTTTGCTTTCACGTTTGGCTAGGCCGAGGGTGACGGTCTTCGCCTAGGCCATTTTGGTTTTATGGTGATACTTTGGGTCGGGGCAAATGTAGGATATGCCCATTACCTACGATTGGCCTCGACCTCGGGAAGGCTGAGCATACGAACTCAATAACTAACCCTCTTTCCTTGACTCATTTTGGGCATAGGGTGCTATTTTGGCCCAAATCTCGCTATTTTTCTGACTTTATTGCTTCTATTCTTATTTTATGTCGATTATACTCTTCGGTCTAAAATCACTCATAACATTAGAAAATATGAAAGTCATATGATAAGAAATTAGTGTTTAGCATTATTTGGTCCTTAAGATTTTTTTTAAAAAAAAAAAACTAGTAATAATAATAAATAAAGTGAATATATTTCTAAAATTTATAGAGGAGTAATAGAGTTTTTTTTTGTTTTTGTTTTGTTTTGTTTTTTTGAAAAAGTTAACAATAGAACTAACCGTAGTGAGACTATTTTTAGGATTTATTAAAAGCATATGGACTAAATTTATATATTTGAAAATAGGAAAAGTTTTAAAAATAGAAAAATATGGAAAACTATTTACACAAAATAGCAAAATTTTTAAATAGTTTAGATAGATGCTGATAGAAGTGATAGAAATGATAGAAGTCTATCACGGATAGATGCTGATAGAAGTCTATCAATGTCTATCAGTATTTTTTTTTTTTTTTTTTTTTGCTATTTTATGAAATAGTTTGACATTTTTTTTATTTGTGAAAAGTTCTCTTAAAAATACATGGACTAAATTAGGATAAGCCCCCAATACAGCCAAAGTGAGCATAGTTGAACAACTTTTATATATATATATATATATATATAATATATATATAGTGCATATTTAGCAATATATGTGGGCCTAATTATTTTTTTAAAAAAAATGGTAGGAATCGAATCACATAAATTAATTAATAATTTTTTTATTAATATATTAAATTCTACTCAATGCCAAGTTGTTGACATTTATTTAATAGGTTTGAATTGTTATTGAAATAGAGTATTAATATATCCAACTTTCCAATACATTGCACAAATGATATCTTTTTCAAATCATGACTTGGAAAATGTTAATACATATCTTTGCTATATTCATTCATTTCAAGAAATTGGTGTACTAGGAATTTAGTTTTTCTTTTCTTTTAAGAAAAAATATTGATCTTTCCCTTCCAATTTTAATAAGTTTTTAACTAAAAATAATTAAATGTAGTAAAAATGTGGCTTCTTTGGAAAACAAATTAGAGAAAATTAGAAATTTTAGAATTTATATGTTTTTAGCTACAATATTTATGCATTAACGAGTAAGATAAAATTAGGTTTTTAGAATATATATGCTTTGTAAAATGATTTTGACCCAAAAAAATAGGGGAAATTTTCACAGATAGAAAAAAATTTCAAAATATTTACAGAAAATAGCAAAAACAATACTGATAGACATTGATAGACTTCTATCAACATCTATCAGTGATAGACTTCTATTATTTCTATTACTAATAGACTCTGATAGACTTCTATCAGCGTCTATCACAAGTATCTAAAAATTTTGCTATTTTGTATCAATAGTTTTCCTTGTTTTTTTATTTTTAAAAATCTCTCAAAAAAATAATAATTTTGTAATTTTTTTTAACAAAATATGTATTAAAATTAAGGGCTAAATTTAGCAAAAGAGTCTTTCGTACTTAATCTATTAAAGATCTTAATTTTACCTTAATGTAATGAAAATTATTATACGCTCACTATTATATTTTTACATGTATTTGAAAAGTAATGAATATGTTGATGAGGAAGGTTAAATTTTGTTATTGCATGCATATGTTGGAATTCATGCATAAAATAATTTATATATATATATTTTTAAAAAGTTTAACATAGAATAAGAATTCAACCCCTAACACGAAGTTGATATTACACTAGTTGAACTATTTTTACTAATTTGATTAATTTTTCAATAATATATTAATAAAATAATAATTTAACAATGTACTGCCACATTATATATGGCCTTGGAGGGAGTGGCTTGTGATCACTATATATTAATTTGTTTATTTATATAATTCTTTAATAATAAAATGTTTTAATTTTAATCAAAAACTTCAAAATTAGTTTTTTTTTCATCTCTTGACAATATTAAAAAGGTTAGAGCATATGGTTATTTTGGATACTAAGTTTGTATAATATTATATATATATATATATATATATATATAATAGTTAGTGTACTTTCATAATTTGATGATTAAGTGACAATTCGATTATATTTTATTTAAATCCTCATCTATAGAAGCCACCTATGCACAAAATAAATTAAACTATTGAAGCAAATAATATTAGATCTTCTACAGTTAAAGAAACAAACACACTTCAATTATATATAATGGTTTCATACCTCTTAATTAGTAGAAAAATTAAATTTATAATCAACATGAATATAGTTCAACTAACATAAAAATATGTACTCTTGATTGAGAAGTTAGAAATTTTAATTTACTATCTTATAAATTGAAAACATACAAAGTTGAAAACTTAAAAAATTAATAGACACCTATGTATTGTTCTAATAGTAAAGCTTTTTTTAGTACCTATTTATTATATGGAGCTAATTGTTAGTAAATTCATGTCGTTTATAGGTTAGGTTTATCTATTATTCGTTTGAGTATATCCTAAACTTCAATCTATTTTATTTCCATTTCAATAATTTTTTTGGTTTAATTTGAGTGCAAGTATCTCTAATACTATTTTTGTGAAAGAAATAGTGATTTCAACGAAAATGAATGACTTATAAGTGATTTATTAAAATAGATTTTTTTATAATCATTAAATGTTTGGTTCTCCACTTTAGAAACTAGAAAGTGGTTTTCATATATTAGGAAGCGATTTTAAATGATTGAAGGTAAGTTTGGAAAAATTTTTCATAAATAACCTATAAAAGTTTTCATCTTTCACAACTAGCATCTTTTTAGAAAATTCATTAAAATAGTTTTTCTTAGTCTTTTCTGGTTAAGATCGACCATCAAGATTTGTATAAAAAATTTATATGGATTCGATCATTTGAGATTTTTCGGTAAATCTTAACTAAGATGAATAGATTTTTATAGTCTTACCAAAATCAGCTTACCTAATTTTTTCTAAAATTTGATCCATCCCAAAATTAAAAAATCACATAATAGATCCATTTAGAAAAATCAATTTAGATAATTGGTAAATCCTGTGGAAATGTAAATAATTATGGAAACATAAATTGGTTCATATTATTTTGAATTTTCCAAAATTTAACTTTACATGTGTTTTCCAAAAAACAATTTGATTTATATTATTTTGAATTTCTTTTTATAAAAGATATCACATTTAAGTATTAATTTGAATTTTTACATGAAATACTTGAAGTTATGACTTTTTCTTTCTCTCACATTTTTTTAGAGAAATGATATAAAGTTGTGATAATTTTTTTTAATATTCTATAATTATTATTGCAAAAGTAAGATAAATTCAAATTTACACTTTCGATATAATTGAAATTTCCTTTCGTAAGGACATCCTAGGATGTCTGGACATCTCTAGATGCCTGGACATCTTATATTACTAAAAAAAAGATAGAGATTCTCTTCATAACTACATCTTACATTACTACCCACAAAAAAATAATAATAATAAAAAAGAGGGGTGTTCTATATGATTGTTCCATGAGAATTTTGGATTCTTACAAAACAAAACGATCCCCGAGTGATTTTTTCGCTTGATGATTAATATTTAAGTTTAAATACCACTTTAGTCCTTATATTTTTTATTTTGGTTCTTATACTTAGCATTTTAGTCTTTATACTTTCAACTTAGGTTCATTTTGGTTCCTATAATTAAAAAATGTTCATTTTAGTCCTTGTACTTTTAACTTTGGTTCATTTTGGTCCTTATACTTTTAAAAAGTTATCATTCTGGTCCCTTCATTTTTATTTTTAAAGGACAGAAGTGGTCACTTTTTTGAAAGTTCAAGGACCAAAATGAGTAAAAATTGAAAGTACAATGACTAATATGAACATTTTAAAAGTAGAGGGACCAAAATGAATCAAAACTAAAAGTATAGAGACTAAAATAATATTTAACATTTCAAAAGTAATTTTATAATTATTCAAAATATTAAAAACAACATTACATTTAAGAGGGAAAAATAGTGGCAAACATAGGGAGAGAAGAAAACACAAGGGAAATAAAAATTTAACAGAGATAAAATATATAGCTAAAGAAATGTTATAGAGATGAAAAATTGTTAGAGACAAGGAAGGGGCGCCATTATAGTGTGGAAAAAGAGGTAGAGAAAAACATTTAAGGAAGGAAAAAAAATTAAAAATAAAGAAATAAAGTTAGTGAGATATACAAGAAACTTATGAAGACATGTATCAAAATTAAAATTGAAAATAAAAAATAACAAATTCCAAATAATGTCATGTATTTTGGTCGTGGTCGTTTGAATTTGAACTTTTTTTAATTGAGTTTTGTTGGTATTTTTTTTTTTTTTTTTTTGCATAAATTTAAATGAGTCTAAAAGAAACCTCAAACAAATTGGTTCGAAGTTCAAATTTAAATGGGTTTAGCCCAAGACCAATAAAATTCAAGTCCAATATGAGTGAGCCTCAAAGCCAACCAAGCCAAGCCTATACTATCCATGGTAGCTCTATAAATAGGTGAACCCTTCTTCATTTTGGTGATTCAAAAATTTAAGTTCTTGGGAGAACTTAGAGAGAAATTTCTAACTATGAAGAGACTCCCTTCAAAGATGAGAAATATTCTTTGAAGGACACTTCTAAGAGAAAGAATCAGAGGATCAAGTGCTATAAATCAAATTATACTCATACAAATTTACATAAACTCAAGTTCAATTCTACAAATTACATTTTTTTTTTTTTAAATTTCGTGTGAACAAAACATTTTGGAAAGAGAATCAAGTTAAGTGATAGAGAATTATCAAACTTTAGAGAGCAAACTTAGGGGATGAAGTAAGAAAAAGTAAAGAAAACTAATAATGGGCAAAGGAAAAAGCTTAGAAGAGAAATGGATTTTTCACATGATTCTAGAACAAAATAAAGTGAACTTGGAGTTTTTTTTTTTTTTTTTTTTGAAAAAATATCCTTTTGTCCTAAATTTTAGGTTTAATTTCTAGTTGGTCCATAAGAAATTTAAAAATGCTACACTTTTAGCTCTTAAATTTTGAGTTTGGCTTCAATTTAGTCCATAAGTTTCAAAATGTTACAATTTTACCCCTTGATATTTGAACTTTATTTCAATTTGGTCCTAAGTTTCAAGATTTACACTTTTAAAACTTCAAATTTTCACTAAATTTTTACTTTCCATATTTAGTGTTTATGTTTATTAATTAATCTAAAATAATTAAAAGAATTATAATGAACTAAATTTCACTATTTTTCATTACCACTAAAATTAAATTTAAAACTTCACTTCATAATTACTTTAAATTACTTAATAGGTTTTAATGTCAAAGAGTAATAATGAGTATATAGTGAGAAAAAAAGGTTAAAAGTGTCAATCTTGAAACCTAGGGATCAAATTGAAACAAAACTCAAATTTCATAGATAAAATGTAACATTTTGAAACCAATAGACTAATGATCTATATAGATTGATTTTCTAAGTATTTAGAAACTTTTTTTTTTGCACTTACAAACACTTAGTTAAACATTTAGAAAGTCAATCCAAACGCACCTTAAATTGAAATCAAACTTAAATATGAAGAATTAAAAGTACAACATTTTGAAATATAGGGACCAAATGGGAACTAAGACCCAAAACTTAGAGACTAAAAAAAAAATTTCTTTCATTTTTTAAAAAATGAAAAAAATAGTCATTTTAAAATCAAAATCTATTACAATCACTTGATAAAAACCACTTGTGAATTACCTTCAATGTGACTGATTAAGAATCACACACGCCTGTTTGGATTACAAATTTTGTACTATACAAAAAGAACAATAATATAATGATATAAAAATAAAATTATTTAGACCTCGTTTAATAACAATTTGATTTTAGATTTTGAAAATTAAGCCTATAAATACCTATCTCACCCTTAGATATCTTGCTTTCTTATCTACTTTTTACCCATGTTTAAAAAAACGAAGCCAAATTTTAAAAACTAAAAAAAAAAAATTTAAAAAGAGTTTTTTTTTTTTTTTTTTTTTTTTTTTTGAATTTGTCTAAGAATTCAATTTTGTTTTCAAGAAAGATGCAGTAAGAAAATGTAGAGAAATAGTCTTAATTTTCAAAAACAAAAAACAAAAAACGAAATGATTACCAAATGAGGCTTAAATTATATAACTTTAAAAGTTAGATAAAATATCATTTTGGTCCCTTTTGAAGTTTGTTCAATTCTGGTTTATTGTTGACTTTTTCAATTTTTTTTTTTTGTTATCTATTAACATTTTCACAATAAATTTTAAAAACATATTCACATATTATATTTTTTTTTGCATGAAAATTATTATAATTATTCAATCAATTTCGATAGAAATTATTTTTGAGTAGCTAAATTTAAGATTTATTAAAAATAAAAATATTAAAGTAGACATTTGAAAATACCTAAACTAAAATTGAACAATCTCAAAATACATTAACCAAAATAATATTTTAACCTTAAACAATTTATAATAATTAAACTATTAACATTTATTTATTATATGCTTAAAAAGATAAGAGAAATTATTGTAAACACAAAAATATCAAACTATTTATAAATATAAAAAATTTTCACTGTCTACCAGTAATAGACTGCGATAGCAGTTTTTTTTACAGATAAACAATAATTTTTTTATATTTATAAATAGATTAGCTCATTTTTTAATATTTGATAACACCTCTGAAAATAATTCTTATATAACTTTAAATTAAAATAACATAATTTTACCTCAAATTCAATTAGACACATTTCTGGACTAGGTAACTAGAAAAGAAAGCATCCATGTCAGTGAAAGGCGATGCCACATGAAAACTGCCACTTGTGTAAAGGAGGGCCCACCATAACCCTAATTGGGTTAAACTAACCATAGTAGGCGGTTAACTTCCTCTTACAAACCAAAAAAGAACGTCACTTCTTTCTTCTATATATACTGCTCCACTCTCTCTCCCACCTCTCTGCTCTTCTCTTTCTCTCTCTAAATTCTTTCCCAAAAAAAAAAACTTTTTTCTTTTTTAATTTTTTAATTCTGTTTTTTTTTACGTCTTGTCGTCCCTTCCCTTTCTCATAGTTCCCATCAGAAAGCTTTAGCAGTCGATCGCTGCAGAACGACATATATTCCCCCCCTTCTTCGTTTTAGTTAGTTAACTAACCGAAAATTTTCTTTCCACTTTTACCCCTCCCCTCTCATCTAATTTATCCTCCACTGCCACTGACAAAACCGCCATGATTTCATGGAAGGATCTTTACACCGTCTTGACGGCGGTTATTCCTCTTTACGTCGCCATGATTTTGGCTTACGGTTCTGTTCGGTGGTGGAAGATTTTCACTCCAGATCAGTGCTCTGGAATCAATCGCTTCGTCGCCATTTTCGCCGTTCCACTTCTCTCCTTCCATTTCATTTCTTCTAACGATCCTTATGCTATGAACTTCCGTTTCATCGCAGCTGATACACTTCAGAAGATCATCATGTTGTTCTTTCTTGGGATTTGGACTAATTTCACTAAGAATGGGAGTTTGGAATGGATGATTACCATTTTCTCTCTCTCCACACTTCCGAATACACTGGTTATGGGGATTCCTCTGCTGATTGCTATGTACGGTGAGTACAGTGGGAGTCTGATGGTGCAGGTGGTGGTTTTGCAGTGCATTATTTGGTATACGCTTTTGCTTTTTCTGTTCGAATATCGTGGTGCCAAGATTCTGATCATGGAGCAGTTTCCCGAGACGGCCGCTTCGATTGTGTCCTTTAAAGTTGATTCGGACGTGGTTTCCTTGGATGGCAGAGATTTTCTTGAAACTGATGCTGAGATTGGAGACGACGGAAAGCTTCACGTGACGGTGAGGAAATCGAATGCTTCTCGACGGTCTCTTGGACCTTGTTCACTTCCGGCATTAACGCCTAGGCCTTCTAATCTCACTGGCGCTGAGATTTATAGCTTGAGTTCTTCTCGAAACCCTACTCCTCGAGGCTCTAATTTCAACCACAACGATTTCTACTCTATGATGGGATTTCAAGGCCGATTGTCTAATTTCGGGCCTGGAGATTTGTATTCTGTTCAATCCTCCAGAGGTCCAACTCCCCGGCCTTCCAATTTCGAGGAGAACTCTGCCGTTCAGCCTCAGACCGCATCCCCGAGGTTCGGGTTTTACCCGGCTCAAACTGTGCCCTCTTCTTACCCGGCTCCGAACCCCGAATTCACTAAAACAACCGCTAAAATCCCTCAGCCACCGCCTCCTCCGCCGCCGCAGCAGCAACCGCAACCGCAACCGCAAAACACCAAACCTAACCATGACGCGAAAGAGCTTCACATGTTCGTTTGGAGTTCCAGCGCCTCCCCAGTCTCTGAAGGCGGCGGTGGACTTCACATTTTCGCCGGGAATGAGCTCGCCGGAGCTGAGCAATCTGGACGGTCAGATCAAGGCGCCAAGGAGATCCGGATGCTCGTGGCTGATCATCCACAAAACGGGGAAAACAAAGGTAATATTCATAACTAATAAATAAATAGTAATATCTGTTATCCTGAATCTCAATAACTCAATTCCATTTTTCGTTAGCTGTTCCAGAAAGTGAGGGATATGTAGGTGAAGCTTTTAGTTTCAGCGGCAAAGAAGGGGAAGAGGAAAGAGATGATCAGAAAGAGGGACCCACAGGCTCAACCGGAGATCAGCTCCACGGGAAAGTTTCAGCCGGAGCTCCGGACGGCGGGAACTCGAAACTAATGCCGCCGGCGAGCGTGATGACCCGTTTGATTCTAATCATGGTTTGGCGGAAGCTGATCAGAAATCCCAACACGTATTCAAGCCTGATCGGATTAATCTGGTCACTGATTTCATTCCGGTAAGCCAAACACACTACTAGGATTATTACACAGTAGATTGATTGAAACTTCCATTTCAACTAACTGTGTTCCCCTCTTATTTGTGTTGTGTCTATGAATTTTCCATTGTATTTATTGTTTGTTCATGGACTTGTCTGTCTTGTTGGGTTGTGATGAAATTTTGCAGGTGGCATGTGGCCATGCCCAAAATAATAGAGAAATCAATCTCCATACTCTCTGATGCAGGACTTGGAATGGCTATGTTTAGCTTAGGTGAGTGGTCGTTATCTTTATTTATTATCTTTCCTCTAATTAATTAAACAAAATTCCGATGAAATAAGAACTAAAGACTTAAGGAAAGAAGAAAAAAAGGAAATCACTTGTTCTTTTGGTCTTTGTCTGAAACATATTATCATGTTGTCACGTAAGTATCCCAATAATTGAAGGGAAACTTAATCTAATCATTACAAGGGGAAAAATATATATATATATATATATATATATATATATCTTAAAGAGTTGATTTGTTTTGTAATCCGAGAATTAAGAAAAAGTTAGTGTCCACCTTTTATCATTCAGAGAATTAAACTAATAGGAGATGCATTGAGAAGTTTATTCTTTGATAGTGTTATATGAGTATATATTAAGAGATTAGGTTGATGATGAAGTAGAGGCTGGCAAAGAATGGGTATTCTTTATCTTTGCATTATTTTTCTCACATTGTGTGTCTGAAAAGGGATGGGAAGGCTTTTAATCTTGGGCCTTGACCACCCGACATGAGGGCCCAGTGGGCCCAAATGGGTAACGTCAACTGGGTGGTCCAAGGATGGGTGGGCCGGAGTTAATGCACAGTGCAAATTAGTGAAAGTAGTTGAAGTGTAAATTCATGTATTTTTCTTTTTCATTGAAATTCTTCTTTTGAAAATTGACTAGTGTTTGTTTATTGATGATAAAAATAAAATAATAATAATAATAAAAGGTATATTTATGGGACTACAACCAAAGATGATAGCATGTGGGAACTCTGTTGCTACTTTTGCCATGGCCGTCAGATTCCTAACTGGGCCAGCCGTTATGGCCATTGCTTCCATCGCTATTGGCTTACGCGGGACCCTTCTCCGCATTGCTATTGTTCAGGTAAATTTTTTTATTACATATTATTGAGTTCGAGATGACTTTTGAAAAATAGTTTATTTAAAAGACTAATTAATTAGATTTAAACATATATCATCCAATGTGCTATTGTATAGGCCGCATTGCCCCAAGGAATTGTACCCTTCGTATTTGCTAAAGAGTACAACGTCCATCCAGCAATTCTAAGCACTGGGTAAGCAAAACTCTGCCTCTTTTTGCAGTTTTTTGGTCCTTTTTTCAGTCCCTCTTTTAATATAAGAACTATTAAGAGTAATTGCAATAGATAGTCTTAAATCGCCGATTGGCTCAAAAGTTTAAACTAGTGGAGAAGACAAATTTAATTTTATATCACTAATACTCTCCCGTATTTGCGGGCTTGAAATACGAAAAAGACCAAATAAGTGAAAATCAATATTAATTAGATAGGAAACAACAATGCAGGAGGTTCTGATACCATCTTAAATCGCCGATTGACCCAAAAACTTAAACTAGTGCATTATGTTTTATCTTCTAATACTTTGGGTCTAATTGATATATTTGTAACTGCCCCTTCTATTGATTCTCTGTGCGCATGATTTCTGAGTTTGGTACATTGCTGGCATATTGCAGGGTTATCTTTGGGATGCTGATAGCTCTGCCCATTACTTTGCTTTACTATGTTCTTCTGGGTCTGTAAATTTTCCAAGTTCCTTCCATATTTCATAATGATTTTGAGAAGAAGAAGAAGACGACGACGACGATCAAGATCATAGGTTATATATAGAAGAAGTTTGACAAAAGTTGAGAATGAGAGAAGCCCTAAATGTTGGAAAAAGGCCAAAGTTTCATCAACTTTGCAAAAGATTTGAGAAGAAAAGGGCTGCCTTTTGATCGCCGAGTGTTCAAGGGGGAGACATATATATATAAAAGAAAGAAAGATTAAAATCCGAGCAAGAGGAAAAAGAAATCTTCGTTGCCATTTTGGGTGTAAATTTCTGACTCGAGTGGGAGACCAAATAGGGGGATTTAAATACCGTATCTTAATTAGATTTTAATTGGGAAAACAAAAAACAAAACATCAATTATTCTTAATATTGGTTTTGTTTGAAGATTTTAGCAATTATCTTGTGTTTGTCGTCTTTTTTTTTTTTTTTTTTTTTTGGCTTTGTAATTTCATTATATATTATATTATATTAGGCTGCTGCTGCTGATTATATTTCCATTTTGTCACCCTCTCCTTAATTTGTTTATATATACATAGAAATTTAAGAATATGTATTAAAATTTCAGACCATCTGATTATAATCACAAGCCTCTTTTTAGTACCTTTCATGTCATGGAAAAAAAAAAGCCCCCTTGAAAACACTAGCATGAATAGCTCTTATAGGATTGAATAATTTAATAATATGACTTGGTTTTTTAAGGTATAATGTCCCAACTTGGCCAATGTGGTCCATGTGGGTCATCGCGGGTATAAATTATATTTGAAAAAAATTGTCACCAATAAATAAGAGTGATTGTCAGATTTAAAATTTTTATCAACATGTCAATATTTTCATCACTATTTTTACATATCCATAGATTTGACATCGACGTAAGGATGTATCGATATTTACATTATATTATAAAAAACTCATGAAACATACAAAATAAACAACTAAATGTTATTTTGTGAATATAATATAAATAGCAGTCATTTTAACTGGTTTAAAATTGTTAGGATGTTTATTTATTAATCAATTTTTTAAAATTTTGTTATTATATTTTTTTTCAAAAATTCTATTAATTTTTTTTTTTTTTTTTTTTTGTAAAATTGAGATATTGACTTTTTTTTTTTGTGTACATTGACATATTAAACCTTATCCTAATATTATTAATAATGAATTTAAGATTATTTAAAAATGATGAAAGACTTATTTTTTCATTTAAATGTTGTAATGAATTTTTATACTTATAATATTTGAGACATCAAATTTAAAATTTTGGTTATGACTCTTTTTTGGCTTAATTTATTTTTAGTTGATAAAAATATAAGCGCTCTCTCTCTCCGTTTTTAAAAACATATAAAATATGATAAACTGTTTTTAATAACAAAATTTAGAGACAGTTGCAAATATAACCATCAGATTTAAAGTATTAGTATATATAGTAACATTTTAAAAAAATTGTAAATATAGCAAACTCTATCAGTGATAGAACTTTTCTATCACTAATAGACTTTTATGGTCTAGATGGTTTATCACTGATAGACCATGAGAGTTTATTAACGATATAAGACCATCATTTATAGACTTTGCTATATTTGCAATTTTTTTAAGATATTACTATACACTTGGTTATTATTCTTAAAATTGCTACTCATTATAGTTATCCAAAATTTAACAGTATTACCAAATATCTATTTGTTTTTTACCCAATATAGAAAATAAAAAAATAAAAACTTATCAAAGAAGACTTTTCTTTTTTATACTTATATATTAAAAAAGTCTTCTTTAAAGAGATTCAAACTTCTGACTTTTTCTAGTAAAAAACATCTCAATCAGTTGAACTATATATGTTCAGATTGACCTATCAAATTAAGCTCTTAATTGATTTACTTATAATTGGAACATTGAAATAAGTAACTGTTGAAATGCCTTCAATTTGTTATCTCGTGCTTCGAACGACCAATTTTACGATTAATTACAATTTTGACCTTAAGGTTTAGAGAAGTGCTCTATATAAACTCTATAACCCTAGAATTGTCATTATTCTGTATTCTGTTTCATTATGATATCTAATAAAATTGTTCTCCCTTTATCCTATGGACATAACTAAGAGAACCACGTAAATTTGTATGTTGATTCTCTACTATTTTGCATTTGTCTATAATATTTATTTGTCGATTACATAACAATCACCTTTTTACACGTAAAAGAAAATTCAATAAAGAAAAAAGAGGCTTAACGATGAAGGGAACGAACATGGAGAGAGGTTTACGTTCATTTGATGAACTGATTATTTATAAGGAAGGGAAAATAAATTAATTAACATTTGATGACTTGATCTTTAATTCATCAAAACACTAATCAAAGACAAAAAATCCCAGATTTCCCTCATAATTTCGCCCTCTCTGTTAAGGCATTTTGTCGAATTGATTGAAATCATTCTCAAGAGATCTCAAGCCATAGTGCAATAGCCTCAAAATCTTAGGGGTTTGTTACTTGATTTTGCCCGATGGCGATCAAAAGTCTCGATGAGGAGAAATTTTTTATGTCATTTTTACCCTTTGATTAATACATTATTTTATAGATATATTAATGGCAACAACGTTCTTTTACACTATTTTCGAATATTAATTGTTGCATACACACATCCAATTTCAATATAATGCCACGTTTTACTTCAATCTCACAATCCAAGATTTTGTTTGGATACATTTAATTAAATATTAGTGTCCACTGATAGAACAAGAAAATTATATAGTTGAAATTTACTAGCAAATGTTGTTTCACTATTTCCCCTCTCCCAACTTATCTTTGCTATTTTTATATCTCACTCAATTCCACATTTCTCTCTTCCACACATTTATCTCAATGTAACCAAATGAAACTCTTAATATTAAACAAATTTGAATATAATTTTTTTTTAATTTATTTCAATAATCTAATTTTAAAATTTATTTTCTTATCTGAATTTATAACTTATTATAGAATGTCAAAAGTTTTAGAATTCTAAGAGTTTTTGTAATGATCTCCACTCCTAACACTATAATAAAAAAGTTCTCATCTCAATTGTTTATGTAAAAATGAAAATTTTGTATTTGCTAATATACTCTCATTTATGCTCCTTTCTTAAAAACTTTATAGACTTAGTGTGTCAATGCTCACTAACGTAGTACTCTTTATTTCTTTTTTCTTCTAAATACAAGATCGATCATTATATCGTCATTTATTATTGTAACGATCGGAAGCAGTTTTTGTCACATTGTAAAGTTGTGTGTTTTTTTTTTAAAGACACATTATGTATAAATAAATTCATATTGTTGTAAGTATAACAAATTTAATATTTTATGTTAAGATAAAATGAAAATATTATAAATTTAATAAAATAAAATGGAAACTTGCACGTGTTAAAAACTAGTTTCCTTACTGAGGGGATGAATGAAAAATCTACCTCATTAAAAAAATATACAATATTATTATTTTTTAATCAAATCATTTTAGTGTTAGTCAACTAACAGTCAAAGTAACTTAGGGACCCTTTAGAATTATTTCTTAAATTTTAAGAACTAAAATGTTCATTTTAAAACTTTAAGAATTAAATAGACACAAAATCTAAACTTCAAACACCAATAACACAAGAACTTGATTGGATGATATAGTAATTTCCATTAAGAAAAAGATCATTATTATTTCCTTAATTTCGGTGGAAATATGTACTTAAAAAAAAATCGGTGGAAATGTGCATATAAAAAAATCAAATAAAATACCAACCATTAGTTACCCACAAATTTCAATCAAGTGGGGGTGTATTAATGGAGGGGAGCATACGCCATGTCATTACACAAATCAAGGTCTTTATTTTCTCAATTTACCCACCCTAATATTGTTCTAATTAAATTAAATACTTTTTTTAATTTTTTTTAGTGAAATTACGATAAAAAAAAAATATTAATTTATCGCAGTCTATCGCTGATAGACAAAATTTTTTTTTATATATTTATAGATAGTTTATTTCATTTTTCTATATTTAAAAACGACTTTTTTTAATAGAAAATACTTATTTAGATTTAAACATTACAAAATATATTTGGGTGGATGATAATTAAATTTTAAAATAATTAGAATGAATATATTTTTGCTTGTAATTAAGATTTTACCATTTGAGAACTGCAATAAAATCTTCAAAGTACTTTTACTATTTGTTTAATTTCTATTTTAAAATTTTGTGTTCAACAAAAAAGTTATTTACCCTACAAACGAATTTCTTTTACTTTAGAAACAAGAATCTAAGGGCTAGAAGCTTAGATCATTGGTAATATTTTCGTTACTTGTTTTCCTTGTTTTTTATTTCTCAATTTTTCACTTCATGTTTTTGTACGTTTTGAAAACAAAAAACAAAAAAACAAAAAAACAAAACAAAACACAAAACAAAAAACAAAAGACATGTTTAATAATTGTTTCATACCTTTTATTTTCTCATTTATTATCATGTATGGGTTACATTACAACTTTAGTCAATTAATTTTTAAACTTATCAAGTAGATATATCTAATTTGTGTCTAATAATTTAATAAGTCCTTCACTTTTAAAAGTTTCAAATAAGTCCTTGTATATTTAATTTTACGTAAAATAGATTACAAAATTTTTAATTTTTTATTTAATAGATCCTTAACCTATTTAAAGTTATTTAAATTTGTGTCATAATCCAAAAAAAAGAAATAAAAAACTAGAGAAGGTAAGGTACTAAATCTTTACCATCTAAATTCGAGGACTAAATTTTGTTACTTATATGAAGACTAAAATGGTTAGATTTGTTATATAAATAATACAAGAAATATAATAAATTTTGAAGTGATAAGTATATACATTTTTAATAGGGTTGTTTACAAATATAGTAAAATGAACCAAAATATTTACAAATATAGCAAACTGTCACTGTTTATTAGTGATAGACACTAATAGATTACTATCATCTATCATTGATAGACAGTGATAGAAACATCTACTAATGTCTATTAGTGATTGACAATGACATTTTACTATAATTGAAAATATTTCTAGCAGTTTTGCCATTTTAAACAATTACCTTTTTTAATATAAGAATTATAGTTTTTGTTATGGAAAAATTTAGCCTACTTAGTGGACTCATGAGGTAAGCCTAAGAGAACTTAGTGAGACCCATGGAAGAGCCTTTGAGCTCAGTGGGACCCATGATAAGTTTAGTAGAGCTCAGAGGAGCTTAGAAGAGAGCTCAAAAGAATCCATGAGGTAAGTTTAATGGAGCTTAGAGGAGTCTAGAAGAGAGCTAAGAGGACCCATGAGAGAGTTTAAGTGAGCTTAGAGAGTGCTTAGTGGCACCCATGAGACAAGCTTAGTGAAGCTCAGAGAAGCCTAGGAGAGAGCTCAAGAGAACCCATGGGAGAGCCTAAAAGAGCTTAGAGAGAGTTCAGTGGTACCTATGAGGTAAGCTTAGTTGCTCAGAGGAGAATAGGAAAGAACTTAAAAGGACTCCTGGGAGAACCTAAGAGAGCTTAGAGGGACCCATGAGGTAAGCTTAGTAGCTTAGAAGAGCCTAGGAGAGAGCTTAAAAGGATCATTGATAATTAAATTTTAAAATAATTAGAATGAATATAATTAAGCATCCCTTCCAATATTATAGTAATAATAGTGTAACTGCTCACCAAACTTTAACTTGATGGTTCCAAGAATTTAAGATAGACATTATGAGCCTAAGTGAAAATTACATTCTATCATTCTATGTGTCCAAAGCATTAGTCGAAGGTATGCTTAAATATCCTACTATTCTCTACTGTCTAGTTACTTACAAACCCAAAACTAACCTGAGTGTCAGAGTGTGTGTGGCTAGACACCACCCCGATTTTTAATCTCTTTTCTATCTTGCAAACATTGGGCAAAAATCTCCCTCATAAAACAAATTTATGGTTGATCTATTTTTTCACATCAACAGTTTTTTATGGAATTAATTCTTTTATAAATTAAATTAAATAAAAAAAATATTCTTATTCATTTTCATCTGGAAACATATATATTGATACATTTTAAATCATTACAAACATTAGCATATAGACTTAATACATACAAATGCCCCTTTCTTTCTTTAGATGTCTTAACTTTATGATTGATTTTGAATGCACTTTTATCTATTATTTTTTATAAACCATCCCCGCCACTAATCTTAAAATAAATATTTGGTTTTTCTTATAAATGTTTCAAATTATATATAATATTAGCTAAATTTTAAAAGCATTGAAAATTTATTCTAAAAATATAATTTATTGTAGATTGTTAAAATTGGTCCAAGACTTTCGAGACGTAGATAAAATATTTAATAAATAAGGTTGCTTTCTTCAAAGGAAATTAAAAACAAAATAGTTGTCAAAGAGACAACCATTTATTTGCTTGGAATAAATATGATTTAAAAGAAAGTGGTGAATAATGGAGGAGATGCAATTAATTAGGAAAACCGACATGCTTTCAAATTGGAAAACGACGTATCGGTTTGAATAAAGACAGAGTTGCCACCTTTAATTCAAGTTTTGTACGACTTGTCGTTTTATAGTGGTAAGAACTAAATTTCTTCCCATTACTCACTTAATACAACTTTTTTTTTTTTTTTTTTGACAAATTGCAAAAACTACCCTGAAATATAGTGGTAGTTGCTATTACACCCTCAAACTTTCAATTGTAAAAATTAGGCCCTACACTTCTAGCTATAAGTGTTAAAATTAGACCCCCAAGCTTACAATAATTATAGAAATTGGACTTACAAATGATAAAAATTAAACCCTCAAACTTATACAAATGTTACAATTTATAAAATTATGTAAGTTTGATGGTCTAATTTGACCCAATTTTAACACTTATATAATTTTTTAGAGCTCAATTTTTAAAATTAAAAGTTCAAAGGTATCGTTTTTCTTGTCCTAATTTTAGGCAAAATATACAATTTTATCCTTCTACTTGTTTTGCTCTTCACTTTCATTTTTATTTCTTATTAATTTTAGTTTCATTGTTCTTACTTGTTTTCTTAAATTTCTTTAATATTACAAGAAATGACACCCTTTAATTTCTTTTCAACCTAAAATAACTAAAGTGGATGGTGGTAGGTTTAATAGAGGGAATTTGTTATTGGATCAATGTTATATTATATATTAAAATTTTAGATATATTATTTATGCCGGATAAATTACGCTCATGTTGCATACAACTTCGGTTAATATTAATATGATATTAATATAGTTGACATATTTTTTTAGACATTAATGGCTCACATGTTACAAAAAAAGAAGATATTGCAGATTAAATATATTTAAAATTCAGAAATTATTATAAATAAAAAAATATCAAACTATTTATAAATATGAAAAAATTTCACTATATATCTACGATAGACTGCGATAGATATCTATCACTGAGCAATAGAAACTAATAAACATAGAATTTTTCTATATTTGTAAATATTTTGACTTATTTTTTTATATTGGAAAACAACCCTTAAAATCCAAGCTATAAATTTTCATGGGAAGGACAATATTAAGCATATATCTCAACAAATTTTAGGTTAAAATATTATTTTGATTCTCATATTTTGGGATATTCCATTCTATTTTAGTTTATGTACTTTCAATTGTTCAATATTAGTCCATGTACCTTTAATAAATTTTAAATTCAGCCCATGTACTTTTAATGAATCTTAAATTTAATTTTTCAAAGTTAATTTTGATCAAAATTGGTTAAATAATAATAATAATGTTATTGCAAGAAAAGAGTTCATTATGTATATATATTTTCATAATTTATAAAGAGAATCCTCATAGACATTAAACTTAAATTTTCAAGACCTAATTTTAACATTCATTGAAAGTATATGTACTAAAATTAGACAATTGAACGTAAAGAAAATCAAAATGAAATAAAACTTAATGTATATGAATTAAAATGGTATTTTGACCTAAAAAATATAAGTAGAAAGTGAATTCAAAGTCACAAACAATATTTTTTTACTTAAAAAAGTTAATTACTAAACCAAAAAGGATATTTTAACCTATAAAATGGCTCTTACAATGTGAATATGAAATTGGCTCAAGTGAATGAATAAATATATATAGAGTGAGAGATCTTTTACAATCCCAACCACATATTTTGTCAAATTTTGAAATGATTAAAGATAAAAGAAAGAGAAATTTAGAACATCATTTCTTACAGCTAGCTAGGTATCATGTGTCTCTCTATTTGGAGTTTGCCCTAAGGACACTCTCAAGAGTTGGGTCCAAACTTTTTTTTTTTTTTTTTTTCTCATGGCGTTTTGTTATTATTGAATTTGTCATAATGAACAATGCAGAAAATGAAGCTTATGTTATTGTTGTCAAGGATATATGTCTATTGCTCATGTTAAAGTAAAAAATGAATATTTCAAAAGTTGGATCAAATAAAAAATATTTACCCTTATTAAATATATAAATCATGTCATCGTTGAAATGTCTTTTCTTTTCCATTTAAACAAAAAAAATTACTATTGGAAAAGAGGGATCAATAAATTTATCCGAACATCTCAACTAGGTTAACATATCTATAGCACCTTCCTCCTATTCTAAACTCACAAGAAGAATATTATTGCCTCAAAGAATGAACAAGTACAAGATAGAAGCTAGAGAAAAGCTCACAAAAAGCAAGAAAGATCAATTACAACAAAAACTAAAGACAAAAAGAAAAATATAGAAAAAGAAAACAGCAGAGGAGAGATAATTCACGGTAGTAAAAGAAAACTGGAAGGCTCGATGGTGCCACCCCTTTATTGCAAGAGAAAAAGAGAACACTCAAAGAAAGACTAGAGAAAAGTTTTCGAATTTAAAGAAATAGGAAAGGGATCATAACCGCTAAAAACAGTTTAGATTTTAAACACAAAAAAGTGGCTTCTGTGAATATTTTCCAAAAGGTAGGTGGAAGATTTGACTTCATTTTTTAAGATTCTGTTATTCCGTGCCAACCAAATATATCAAAGACTCACACCGATTCCGAAAAAATAATACTAAGTTCTAAAAACTAGGTAAGTTAAAATCTTTGAGAATGACTTTGACCTAAATTAATAGTATTTGGATTGTTTAGACCTATTCTAGGCGAGGATGGCAAATATCTTAAAAATATAGGGGTAGGGGATGAACAATTGAAAGTTATTCTCCAATCAATTTCTTTAAGGAAATAATTAAGTATAAAATTGATAATAATACATAAGACCCAATCATTTCAAATTTTCAAAAAAAAAAAAAGAAAAAAAACAATAATTTTAAAGTACCATTATACTTCTTGAATTGTGTCGTTTTGTTGCTTGATAATTTCATTAATTCAATTTTAGTCCACTTATTTATATAAATTTTAATAACTATTTAGTTTTATTCAACAATAGTTTAATGGTGGCAAATGAAAGTACGAGAATCACACATGTTTTAGAACTAATAACAATCATATTAATAATAATAAAATAGTCATCCATTTATTAACAATTTAATCTTTAATTTTTAATTTTGAGATGTCAATCTTGTTGGTTACAATTCTCTGTCATAAGACAAGTTTCTATTTTTTAAAATAAAAAAAATTGTTTTCTTGATGAAAGAAAAAGGCTTATTTTGAAAGATCATTTTATAATTTTTTTAAAGAAAGCATAAAATGGAGTTAGTATTTTGTTGTTTTTCGTGTATTTCATTTTTTTTTAAAACCAATATAGCTAAAATTTTCAGTTGTGTGAAATGGTAAAAACTTGAAAATATAGATATTTGATATCTATGGATAACTATATTTATTTTGTAGCAAAATTTATAAGGATATCAAAGAATATCAAGTTAGCCGATTTGATAGGTAAGAATTTGTTGATGAAAACTTCTTATTTCTTTCGCAAAAATAAGGAAAAAAAACTGAAAAATTAAAATAAAACAACAAAATAATAAATAAGAGAATTTATGCGAAAAACTCTCAACTTTTGGAGAAAAAGTACGACCTACCAAAAAAGAAATCACACATAATAATTCTCTCCCCGATCCCAATTACAAGAGCACTCTCTCAAAGCTAGGTGCATACTGGGGAGCACCTATCGCATTCCACAAAATTGTCCTCTCATAATTTGACATGTGGCAAACTATTGTTATTTATTTTTAAAAATATTATAATTATTTTTTGGTGTGAGTGATATAGGAGTGGGAAATTTTTGTCACCTAACAAATTTCTCAAAGATGGGTGAAATTTTTTTATACTTGTAAATATTTTGTCTCATTTTTCTATATTTGAAAACAATCCTAATTAATATCGTTTCTAAATTTTTATAAATGATATATGAGATTAAATATTAATTCCAATTTTGATTTGAAATATTTGGAACTATTTTAAAATATTTCACAATTTGTGTTTTTTTTTTCCAAAAAATATTGGATCATCAGTAAAATAAATTGAAAATTTCACTTCATAATTCAAATTAAAATAAATTGAGCTATATATATGGTAGGATTTAAATAGAGCTTACTTTATATGAAATACAGTTAATTACATAGAATATTTAACTAGATTGAAAAGCAAACACAAAAACAATTTAATGTTTTTCAGAACCCTTTTTTTTCCCTTACATATCTAAAAATAGATTACAAGATAAAATAAATTTAATATATATATAGACTTGAACAAAATATGAAGCAGAGGGGGTTTTTTTTTATCTAGTCTTTTTAAATTCTAAAAATGCAAATGACATTATGAAAAATTAGAGAAAAAAATTAATTTATTATTTTCTTATATACATATAATTTTTCAAGATAAACTAATGCGACAAGTGGGAACATAAGTGTATTTCCACTAAAAACTTTGTTAATTTTATGTCTAATAAATTTTGATTGATTAAACATGTCAAAAATTTTATAAACCTATTAAGATGTACCATTCGAATTTCGATCTAATAAACATGTCATGAATCTTGAAAATCTCTAATCAAAGTTAGAAATTGCAAATTCAAATACTTATTTATTTACACAAAATTTTACGTTTTGTTTGGTAATTATTTCAAATTTTATTTTTAATTTTTGAAAATTTAAGTTTATAACCTCTACTTTCACTAATACATTTTTATTTTGTTTTGTTATTCACTTAATTTCTACCAATATTTTCAAAAATCAAGTCAAAATTTAAAACTAAGCCCCTAACTATTTTTTTGGTTTTTGATAATTAAGTCCTATTTCCTTTTATTTTCTTACCATGGTTTGCATTAGTTGAATTCTTAGCAAAATTTCAAAAACAAAAAAAAATTTTTAAAAACTTTTGTTGTTTTAGTTTTCAAATTTTGACTTGGTTTTTGAAATATTACTAAAAAGAAAATAACAAAACAAGAAATGTAGAGGTGGAAAAGGTGTTTATAAGCTTAATTTTTAAAAACTAAATACCAAAAACGAAATAGTTACCCAACGAAACTTTAAAAAAAAATAATCAAGCTTTTAAATACTTGTTTTTTGTTTCAAGAAATGTGAAAATCATAATATGAAATTGACGAGAAAACGAACATAAATTTCGAAAACAAAATTATTATCAAACGAGACCTAAAAGTTTCAAATGACTAAACTTACCCTTTTAACAAAAACGAAAAAAAAAATCATGATAAAAATTGATGAGGTAAAAAAAACTATTGTTTGTTTCAAGAAATTAAAGGAAGAATTGAGAAGGGAAAAAAGAGTGTGTGTGTGTGGAAGCATGGAGGGGTTGTGTGTTGTGTTGGTAAAGTTAAGAAAGTGACAAGGAAAAAAAAGGGATATATATTGAGCCAAAAGAGATCAAAATTGGTGTGCTTTTAAGATGGGATTTATAGCCATGCACACGTGAGAGCTATTAAAAAGAAATAAAAACCAGAATATAGAATAATAATATATAGTTGAGGTTGAGGTTGAAGTTGAAGTTGAAGTTGAAGTGAAGAAGAGGAGGGGCCTCCTTCATGTGGAGTGCCATACTGCCCACCATGTGCATGGCCTCTAAGCAAGCAATCCCTACACTTACTACAATCAATGGTGTTTTGTGTTTGTGTGTGTTTAATCATTGTTCAACCTTCTGGGGGTTCCACAAAGTTTTAAACCAAACTTAAGAGGGGGCTCAATATTTTTTTAATATATATCTATATACTTTTGTATTTAATGCTTTTCCTCTTTATATTATTGTCTAATTTGGTTATTTACTATAATTTATATTAGGGTTTTGCGTTTGGTATGTATTCATATCATGGAGATCTTCTGCGTTTCTTAGCAACTTTCTTTACCTTTTTTTTTTTTTTTTTTTTTTATCAACTTTCAAAACATTTTTAGGTTTTGCACACTGTTTAATTTGATAACACAACTAATTGATAGAGCATTTCAAAATGGTAGAAAAAGACTTCAATCACAATTATGGGAAAAATATAGTCTATCTGGCAGTCGTATGATATTTAATTACAAATCTCTTTATTTTGTAGCTATGACGTTTCTAGTATTTCCCTTAACTGGGAAGGCTTTTCTCTAGCCCATTTTTTGTCTGTATTGTCCATCGAGCATTTCAACTCTTCTCCAACTCTATGCTTGTACTGCTTTCGTTGATCAATACTATTGACTTTTGGTTTTGGGACATGATGAGGGTGCTAGGAACGTGTCAACCTAAGTTGAGATATCCTAATGCACCTACCGATCAATGTTTCATGAAAGAACATCAACTTACTATTAAGAATATTTTTCTATCGAATTTTAGGGTGACCTAGCTAGCTCATAAAACATGATTAGTTTCATATTTAATTAAGGGTAGAGCAACTCAATAACAATATATATATAAAAGAGGTTGGAAAGAAAAGAAGAAAGGGATAGGGATCAAATCGTAAGTCAGGAGGTGGGGACTTGAGCCAAGTTAGGCAGACTGTGTTTGGACTTTACAAGTCAGTTTCTTTGTGTTTTTCTTTTTGCTTTGAATATTAAAAAGGAGAAATAATAATTGGAGTGAATGTCCCAAAGATGGAGTTATTTGTATAGCTAGAGTCTATGTTTGGTCCTACCAATATATTTGGTTCAAGTCTTTTTACCCTAATTTGCAAAAGTAGGGTTTGTGTATGTGTGAGTTTGAGAGTGATTGAAGAGTAGAGTTCATCAATTTCCTTCCCCCACCCACTGTTTTATTAGAAAGATGAAGATGTTGATGTTGTAAAGCTGACCAAACCTACCCTTTCTCTTCCTTTTTCAATTTTTTTTTGCCCTAATTATACACATGTATATGTAGAATTATGATCTATACAAATGTACTACTACAAAATCCAATATCATTTATCACTACTTGTTTGTTCTTTTTCCACGAGTAAAATTCTTTCTTATTTTAACGTTATCATGAATATGTACTATACTCGATCATTGCAAAAAAAATCTTTATTAATTGACAGTCTGATATGCTTCCTACATTATACCAGTATAGCGCGCTAGATATATTGTACTTCATGTACTATAAACAGTCATATGGTAAAACTCTCTTTATTCATGATATTCTACCCTATGAAATCTTTCTGATGTTGAGATTTAAATCTCCGTACATCTAACATACCCTTAATTATTAGAATGACATGATTCGTTTAATATATCTGCAACTAAAAAAATGAATAGAGAAAGGATTAACAAAATTATATACTAAAAACTGTAAATGAAAATTATATTTATTGTTTCATTGAGTTATTTGTATTGAAGGGTTATAGGGAAAATGGGGTTGGTAGAAAGGGTATTCGATGTCGTCTTCGTGTGACCAAAATGAACATAGGTCAACCGGCATAAAAAAGTATATACTCTCAATTAAAGGATTTGAAGTTCAAATTTTTCCATTGAACTTAAAAAGGGAAAAATAAATAAAGTTGTTCTCATTGTTGTTGGATCTATTCTCCAGCTAATATATATTTATGTAGGACGATATATTATCAAATTCGAACTTTTAACTTCTAAATTATTGGTTAGCCTCAACAAATTGAATTGTACCTTCTCCCTTCTAGTTAACATAAGTTTAATAGTTTAAGTATTTATATGATCTTTTGTGCTATATGTATACAAGAAATTTCATAAATGTTTTATAAATCATTTTTTAAAAATTGTCTTTTAATTGGCTAAAATATATGATGATGACATGGAAATAGATATAATATAGAAGTAGGTTATCTTTTTCAAGTTGAGGAGAGATAGTGTTTTCCCTAGAAAAGAAATAAGTAATAATATATTATTTGGAATCAAGTTGGAGATGTAGTAACACTATAAAATTTGAGCGCACATACATTTAACAAATTGTTCTACAATATATATTTCAAAAATTAAATGATGAATGAAAGTAGTTTAATGATAATTGACCTATACTTGTTTTTAAATTATAAGCTCAAATCTACAAATTTCCACTTGTTGTATGAATTAAATAAAGATTTATAAACTCTAATTGATAATTAAGGCAAGGCGTGAATAGAATGAATTTAGATTGTAATGTAATCTAAAACTCATGTTTGGGTTGTGCGTTTTGGGCCCGATTTATAATATTAAACTCATTTCGTTCCGACAATTTTAAACCAAACACTCTTTTCCCACCGTTTTCCCCTTTCACGATCCTATTTTCGTACTACCCTCAATACCTCACGCATTTCAATACTCTTTTGATTTCTAGTAATCCTGATTACATTCCAGCCTCCCAAACAACCTCAAAATATCTCATAGTTGTTGTGAGTATTTGAGTTTGAATCCCAATTCCATCGACATTTTGTCTAAGAAAAAAAAAACAACTATGATAACACTTTTTTATTGGAAAATTTTTACATATATAAAAAATGTCAAACTATTTACAGAAAATAGCAAAATCAATACTGATAGATATTGATAGACTTCTATCACCGATTTCTATCATTTTTATTACTGATAATAGCAGTCTATCAACACTATCTAAAAATTTTGTTATTTTATATAAATAATTTCTTTTATTTTTTTATTTTTAAAAATGACCCTTTTTTATTTTAGTTTAAAATTAATTTTGAGTTCTCTTAAATCAAATTAAGAACACTATTTTTTCTGTTTAAATTTTTTTTTTTTTTTTTTTGAAAAGAAAACTACGAGAAATTGTTGTTAATATAAATTACAAATTTTTATAAGCAAAAATGAGAAATTAGTGGTGACCTGCCAAACTACCATAAAAACTTTGAAAATCTTTGCTTTTTTATCTGTAAAAGGCATCAAGATTTGCTGCAGAGTACCAAACACTCTTTTTTATTTATTGAACTTTGAAAGAAGTTTCTTCCTTTAATGGCAGATTTTTCCTTTTATAATTATGGGCACACACAAAAAAGAAGCCCTTTGGTGTACCATGTGACTAATTGATATCAAAATAGACCACCAAGATCTCCATCTGATTTTATAAAAATATCAATGAAAACTACCAATATAAATAAAAACCATAAGAAATTCTTTTCTTACTAAAAAAAAAATTGAATTAGTAACTTGGTATAATTATGTTTAAATATGTTCCTATATATGTTTATTATTATAGTTTTGTTATACGCGCAAGAGTGATAAGTTGATCCAAAAATGAGCTTAGCTTAATGTTAGTTGGCATGATCTTCTTCCTTAGAGCTCGAAAATTTGATCCTCATGTCCACAATTATTGTACTAAAAAAAAAGAATGATAGCATCACAGAAATATTTATCGATATTGAAGTAGAAATTGTGTCATTTTTAATAATAGAAACATATTTGTACGTGTGAATCTAATACAAACAACCAATGAAATAGACAACAAAGAAAGACAAGAAGGAAAACTGAGAACAACAACTAAAACGTAAAGACACAAAGATTGGTAATCCAGTTCGGTACAATATCACCTACATCTAGGAGACAATATGTGCCCGATAGAAAGAGCTTCACTAATAAAGAGTTAAGTGATTACAATGAAATACTTATCTGTTAGACATCCTCTACAGTGACTCTCAAACCGCTCAGTCCTAGAGATGAGTTTAGGCTCTCTTAAACTTGAGAATCTCTCTCATGTTGCACTAGCACTCTTTTCTCATCTTATTTGAAACACACTTCAAACAAATTTACTTAGATTCCCCTTAAGTGTGAGTTCCTCTCACTATAATCAAATTTATACTCTCTAAGTATGAATCAATAAACTAACTTCTTCACAGAAGTAGAAGCTTGAATGAATTCTTCAGCCGAATACCAAAAACAAACGACAATAGCCTCACATAGAGTTTCACAAAAAGATATCATCAATAATATCTAACTTCTTATACATACACTTGCGTTCTAAAGAGCTAACCCTAACGACACCAAGACCTATGTATGAGCAGCAAAAGGAAACAAAGGAAAAGAATCTTCGTTGAGACAGATAAAGAAGGCAACTTCTGCAAATCTATAGCAAATAAAGAAAAAATATTTTCCAGACAGAAACGGTCCCGACAAGCACAAAGACATGTTACATAATATTTTGCCTAAATAAAAAATTAGTCAACTCAATTGTAGAAAGAGGAGACTCTTTGATTTCTTCGAATGAGTTCTTAAACACCATGTGCCATTATTATTTTTATTCCAAGGACCTTAATATAAGATTTTAAAAATAAAGATTTTCCTGCTTTAAATGGAAGATTTTCTACCTTGGGTACTCACGTTCATAATCTGGTCCACCAAATTTAATAGGTAAATTAAGGACACATTAGAGAAACATAGCAATTTAAAAGATTAGAAAGAATAAAAATAGCCAAATTAAAATATTTTTAAAATATATATATTTAGAAAAATGAGATGTTTTTGTTTTTGGTTTTTTTGTTTTTTTAATGCTTGGGATGTGTCTTGTACTCTACGCATCCACTTTTTTCTTTTTAATTAATTGTGCCTTTTTGTTTGTTTTTTTAATGTTACGTAATAAATAAATAAAAATTATTATCAGGTTTTAAAATGATTTTTAATGTCACTTTTATATATTAGTATTTGAGTTTTAAATGTTATTGAAAAAAACTCATTACAATGTTTTGTCGTAAATGTTATTTAAAAAAAAAACACATTGTCGAACACTAAAATTTCAACCCATCATATAAATTATCATTATCATAATTTAAACAATTAAAAATATAGCAATTAAATTTAAAATATTAGCATATATAACAACATTTTTAAAAAATTGCAAATATAGCAAAGTCTCAGTGATAGACTTTTATCGTTATAGAGTTTTATGGTCTAGGTGGTTTAGTACTGATGGACTTTGTTATATTTACCATTTTTTTAAAAATGTTGCAATACACTTGATTATTATTCCTAAAATTACTACTCATTACAATTTTCCTTTAAATTAACAATAAACATATATTATTTTATTATTTTTGGACCAATTACAAAATTAAAGTCACTTGTCTATTTACTATAAATGTGCCTTCAAAGTAATTTAATATACATGAAAATTTGACAAATAACATCACTTGTCTATTTAATGATATGAGGTGCCTCGTGAAAATTGAATCAAAGACTAATTTGACATTAATTTGCTAAAAATGGATTGGCCCAAAGCTAAATAATTCAAGCCCATTGAAAATGATGGGTATTTTTTTGCCGATGAGTTTTAATTTAAAAATACGCTATAATTTTATCATTGCTATTTTTTCTTTTAATTAAATTGCTAATTATTACATTAATATCATCTGAATATGAAGTCTAAACAATTGTTATTGCGTTTTTTTAAATACCATTCAAAACAAAAATTGTTAATAGTTTTTAAAATAACATTACAAAAGTATGAACGAAGTATGATGTATATCAATAAAAATAATAGAAAATTATTATACATAATAAAAATATCAAATTATTTACAAATATAGAAAAAAATTTATGTCTATCAACGATAGACCGCGATAGACTTCTATTGCTTGAGCGATAAAAGTCTATCGCGGTCATAGACAGTGAAATTTTTCTATATTTATAAATAGTCTGACTCATTTTTCTATATTTGAAAACAATCCATAAATAATTACTTTAATAATCTTAATTAAAACACAATGATTAATATTATCTAAGTAATTATAGTGATCAATGAGTTTTTTTATATATAATATTGGGAAATTTTTAAAAATAGAAAAATAAAGGAAACTTTTTACATAAAATAAAATTTTTAGATACTTATGATAGACGTTCAGAGAAGTCTATCAGGGTCTATCACTAATAGATGCTGATAGAAGTCTATCAATGTTTATCATTATTTTTTTTTTACTATTTTCTGTAAATAGTTTGACATTTTTTCTATTTGTAGAAATTCATTAGAAAATATGACTTTTTTTTTTTTTTAAATTTAAATTTGATACAATTGGTCGTAGAGTTTGAAGATAGTATCTAAAAGGTCCACGAATAGAATTTTCTGGTAGTTGATATAATTGAATGATGCAGTTGCCTTTAAAGCATCATCAAAATTTGATTCCACAAACTATATATTTGGGCTCACCTACACAATTGCCTCTCTTCATTCTTCGTTCATCCATCTAAATTAAATGGTTGTTTTTGAGTTTATATTGTATAATATGAGACTAATAAATCGTGTTTTATTTGATCGCATAAAAAGAAGAATATGTTAGGGTATAGGGGTTGAAATTTATGGATTTTTTTTTCTTAACAAGGAACAACTAAAAGGAGTCAAAAGATATATCCGTAGGTGCACTAAAATATCTCAATTAGGTTGATACATCCATAATACTCTCATCAAATCCCAATCCCCAATAGAAAAGATACTATTGCCACAAAAGAGAATATATAAGAATCAATAATACAAACAGATAGAAATAAGGAGAGGCTAAAGGAAAGGCTTCCAATTTAAAGAGACACTAGATATATCATAATTACAAAAAAAAGCAGATTTAGAGCTCCAAGAGGCGGACATGTATATGATATCTTTCCATAAGTGTGTTCTGGTTTTGGAAGGATTTGAACACAGGACCTCTTAAACCTACCTACTCTAATATTATTTTAAATAGTCAATTGACTTAAAAATTTAAGGTGATGAGTCGAGGTAGATTTAATTATATATCAACTACTAGTATAATTTTCAAAATACTCGGCTAAACCTCCCCTTAAACTTTGAGATTTGTTTATATTTACTATTACTCTTACATGGTTCTCAAAATTAATCATCCTATTTTCGTAATTATAATATAATCCCTATTATGAAATTTCAATTGAATTAAAGTACTTTCATATAATATATAGCTTTCTTTAAAGTATGTATGTGTTTCTCACATGTTATTAGTACATACTAATCATATGTCGTTGTGCCTAGATAAGTACCCATTGATATTTTAAAGTTGATAATTAAATCTCTAACCTTAATAATCATTGAACTTAAAAGTTAGTATATTAATTCACCAATGAAACCCTAGTATGTGCATTCTCTCCAAATTTTTCCTTGACTTGAAATTTTGAGAATAAGCGTATGTTTGGGAGTGATGGTCGAAGTAGTGAATTTAGAAAGAGAGATTTAGGTACAATTTTATAAGTGTATGTTTGGGAGTGATGGTCGAAGTAGTGAATTTAGAAAGAGAGATTTAGGTACAATTTTTTTTAAGAAAATATGCAGTGAAGGATTAGGAGGTGCACCGAGATATCTCAACTAGGATGAGACATCCTTAGCATCCTTATCATACCTCATCCGAAAAAAAAGGTCATATATCAAAAGGACTGCAAGGAAGAGCGTGGGAAGAACTTAGAGTCCAATAAGCAAATCAAAATAAATGAAGGAGAGGGTAGGAGGAAAACCTTCCAACTTAACGAGATACTAGATATATCATGATTACAAAAGAGGGATGATTTTAACACATTGTCAGCCATATATATGAAATTTAGTGGTGGAGATTTAGGTACAATTGATTTTGTGAATTTGATTTTGATATGATTATATTTATGTTTGGTTCCAAACTTTAAAAGTGATTTTGAATTATTGTGTTTGGTTCCAATAACGGTTTTTAGAATGATCAAATTACTAAAAATGGTGTTTTTCTATGTGAGAAATTATTTAACTAGATAGTTACGATAAATATCTATTTTTATTAACTTATTTTTTATTTTTTTTATTGTTAATTTTTTATATCTATGTTGGGTAAGAAAAATGTGTATAATAAATATAGAAATAAAAAACATATATCTTGTTTAATTAGTTATTAAGCACATTCTTTATGACAAACAATGTTTGCCATCTTTCAGTCAATGATTTAAATTTTAAAAAATGGTTTTATAAATAGCTAACAATATTTTAACAAAAATAAACTAAAAAGTAATTTTTGGGACTGATTCCCAATCATTCACCTCAACAAAAATCTCCTGTCAACTAATTCTTCCAAATCAATTTAAAATGATTTTAGATTTTCCTAAAAATAATTTTACTCAATGTCAAACATCATCAGAAGCGATTTTGGCAAGAACAAAAGTAATTTTGACCATGTCCAAAATCACTCCAAAACTCCAATTGCATGTTTGAGAGTGAATTTGAAATTGTTAAAATCACTTGTCATATTCAAAATCACTTCGAAATACACTTTTTAATCACTTGAAATTATAATTTTTAATTTTTACACATCAAAATGTAATTTTTATATCATTAAAATCGATTTCTAATGATTAAAAATATATTTCAAAGTTATTTTTAACTATTTTAGAATCACTTTCAACATGGTCATAAATAAGGATACATCATAAACACAACAAGTAATCAATCTATATTGTGAAAAAGAGAGAGAAATATAATGTGATGGTTCGTGTAGGGCGAACCACGGACAGCAGCTGGGCCCATAGAGAGGGACCAACACACTCACACACTCAACCATTTAATGGTGAATTGGAAGAGAAAAGAGATCCCTTCTAACAAACCAAGTCATGACAACACACTCTATACTTTTCACTTTTTCCATATATACCCTAAAATTAAGGTTTAAATTAGGATAAGTTCGGAAATTTTCTACTACTATAATAGTAAACGATATTCCTTTCCTTGAACCTTTCATGTTTAGGCATATGATATATTATTTTATTTTCATCTGCTATGTTCCATTCTTAACAGTTTCTTGGTTAAATTACAAGTTTAATCGACCATAAACTTTTTTTAAAAGAAATTATTGGGATAACAAGGGTCAATAGGCACATCTGAATATCTCAACTAGGTTCAAACATCAATAGTGCCCTCATCATTTCTCAATTCTAATAGCAAGTATCATTGCCCATAGAAAGATACAGGAAGAGTGAAGCACACGCCAATACATGAATCGGCCCTGAACTATGAAGTTTTTGTATATATTATGGTTCTTGAACTTTGAATTTCGTGCTGAATAGTTTTCTTGAAAATTTTAAAAAAAAAATTCAAATTAAATTGATTTATTAGGATGTAAATTCTAATTTTATGGCTTCGGGTTGTTTTGTGAATTTCAAAAATTTGAAAGTTTACGAAACTAAATTTGTAGTTTTGAAAGTTTGGAAAACAAATAGACAGATATTTTAGAATTCAAGAACTAAATTTATAATTTAATTAACCACGTTTCTTTTATGACAAACAATGAATGAAAGTAGTATGAAAATTTTTCGATTTTTTTTTTTTTTTTTTTTTTTTGGATAGCTTCTCTTCTCCCCCTTTTCCTCTTATTCCCCCACCAGCTTTATTTATTATTATTAGTTTCTTTTTTAGAGTTTCATATCATCAACTGATCCTTTTCAATCTCTTTTTCCAAGTGGCCCTCTGTAAAAGAACTCTCCAACCCACATGCATACACAATACCTTTTTCTTTACACTCAACAACACAGTTTAATTACATCAAAATTCCCTGTATCAAACTGTACAATAGTTGAAAGCAATGTGTATATATCTTTAAATACCTAAATATGTATACAAGATTAGATTTACTTTAACCTTAATTAATTTTAACCTTTAAGTTCATAGTCATTTCAAAAATAAATAAATTTAAGTTCATAGTATATATATATATATATATAACATGAGATATTGTATGCATAAAAAATTAATGCATTCATCCACACTAGAGGAGTAGTGTTATAAAAAAGTACAAATTATATATTCAATATATATATATACTAAAATCAGTTCATACTAAAATCAGTTTTTGGAAATAGGGATAGTTTAGAACATGTATTTAGGCTTAGTTTAGGATTACTGTAGCCTTCAAAATAATTGTATAACTATGCTTTTAAAAAAAATCAATGATAAAATATAATAAATTAGAGCTGGGTAAATTTCAGCTTGAAAATGTAGGTTGCAGTGTATTTGATAAATATTGTTAGATAATTGTTGTAATTAACAATAATGACTAAATAGAACCACAACAAAATTGACAGCGGATCAACTTTCCTTCAAAATTGTCTGACTGTTGTTAGTTCAGCTGCTTTCAATTGTTCGACTTGATTTTTGGTTACTTTGCTCACCCTTATGCAATCCTAATTACAAGTGACATAAATTGTATGATCATCTCCTAGTTCTGTCATACTATGTTAAATTCTTGTCATACCTATAAATTTTATTAGTTATCTGAACAAATATATAACTAACCACTAACATATTTTCTCAAAACTAATTTGATTGAACAACTTTATTTTCTAAAGCATTTTCAACATTCTTGTGTTAAAATAACTACAAAATGCCGCAGATTTTTTAAGAAAGAAATTGTAAATATAGCTCTAATGGATGATTTTAGATCAAATGACATAATCGACATTTTAGTGAGAAGTTCAAAGGTCATCGAACCAAAAAAGAGATAAGACTTGGGTCAAAACCGCACCTCAAGACCCAAATTGGCCTGGGGAGGTGTGGGAGGCCCAAACCCCTATATTCAGCCTCAATTTGAGGCTAGCTTCATGCCCTATGTATGCCTCGATCCAAGGAAATGAGCCAAAGAGAAAAAAAAAAAGTACACCCTTGGCCTCGGCCAAGAATAGCCTCACAGAACGTGGGCATGCCCAATGTGTGGCTCGACCCATGAGCTATAAATTGACTTGGTTTGACCCGAAACTTTAATTTGGATGACCTAAGTCAAACAATTCCTAAAGATACCATTATAATTCTAGGGTAAGTATCTCAATTCCCACTCTCAAATCCTAAAGCTTTCACAACTTTTTCACTCTCTCACTTAAGTATCAAAGTGTGTGTAACAAACATCACATCGATGTGTAGGTTTACATTTATTTTGCAAGTCATGTTCTTCGTCGCTCTAAGTAAATTTAGAGTTATCACATGAAAGTCATTCTCTTTCTCCTATATAGAGTTCGACATTAACAATAACATTTCTAAAAAACTAATTAATATATGTAAATATGTATGTTTATTTACATGTGATAATCATTGGTATACTTAATAGATGATTATTAATTTAGATACTAATTATATTCAACAACTTAAATTATCAAAGACTGACTAATTATTCATTAGTGTGTGTCATCGTATCAATTTCTAAATTGTTATTTGATAATATAATTTTGATCTCAATTATTCAAAATCTTTCCCTACCATTACATTCTCAACATATTTGAACAAACAAATCGAGGAATGCCCTTTTGAAGATCTCACATCATAAATGGAGTTCAGATTGGAAAAGTTAGGTTAATTAATCAGAACCTACTTCCATGAAAAGATGTAAAGCTTGATGAATTAATTATACACACGTTGCAATCATAGGTTAAAAAAAAAGAGATTAAAATGAATAATTGAAGCAAAGCATAGCACGTGGGAGAGAGCAATAGAAGTGATGGGTGGCGTAGATGGTCCAAATGCAATCTAACAAATTTGTGGGTTATAAAAGCAAAATAAATGAAATTGAAAGGGCCATTATTCAATTAGTAGATTTACTTCTCTTTTCAATTGTGTGGGCCTTTTTGTTTGCTATTAGTTTCACATCTTTTTCATCCTTACGTACTCATCAATTTAATTTTATTCTATCATCTAATGTTCTTCTTCATTTCATTTCTTTAATGTAGTTGAGATGGAATTCATGGCCATATATATTACCTAAATATATAATTCCATCCCAAAATGTTTTTTATTTGAATTTTATTACCTTAAAAAAATTGTATATTTGCCAAAAACGAGCATAATATGATTGACATACAATACCTATTAACGGTTAAGATATTTGTGATTTGAATTCTACAAAAATGACTATCTCTTTTTATTAGATGGTTAGTTTTTAGTTGGTATACTTTTTAATTGGTTTTATTTTTCCATATAACAAGTTAATATTGGTGAGATAAATATTAGTTGCGAGGTGATGTGATGTGAAGCAGGTAGGTTTTTGACATTATGAGTGGGAAATGTTTATTTCAGTAAACTATAAGATTATGTATTTCAACTTATTTTCATTCAATGTATTTTGACGTCGAATAATTATTTATTTTTTTCCATAAATTTCAATACCCTAACATTCTCTGACAATCTAACAGCATCATCTTTACTTGTCTTGAATGCAGAGTGATTCCAAGTTAAGCACGCTTAATTTTGTAATTCTTATGATTGAGTCACCGAAAAGGAAGATGTTTCTTATTAGTATAGGTAATAACCTTCAATTCTTTTAAGTTCTTCTTAACCATACTTTCATGTCTTTAGGATCTCTCTCATTCGGATGTGATCCCTTGATACAATTATTAGTTTAGAGTTTAAATTGATACAACCTCTAAAGTCTAGTGTTTAAATTCTTAAACTGCCGATTGACCCAAAAACTTAAGCTAATGGATAAAGACATAATATCTAACACTCCCCTCACTTGTGGGCTTGAAATATGAAGAAGAGTGAAGCAAGTGGAAATGAATATTAATTGAGGAGGAAACAACAATGCACGGGCTTGAACCCAAGAACCAACCTGCTCTAATACCATCTTAAATCGCTGATTGACCCAAAAGCTTAAGCTAATATGTAAAGACAAATTTAGTATTAATATAATATCTAGCATAAATTGATACAATTATTAGTTTATGGTTCAAATTGACAAAATTCTCGAAATTCAAAGATAGGAAATTGATATTTGCCCAAAAAAAAATTTAATAGCATGTCAAATTGGAGCATAGATATTAGTGAATAAAGACACTTTTTTAACTTCAATAATATGCAAAGTAAAAAGTTTTATCTTTTTTAAATTTGAAGCTTCTACTTGTCGTACTTTTGTACTAAAAACTATTTTTTAACTAAAAATGAAAAGATTATAGTTAAAGAATAATATACTAGAAATCTTTCGTGGAAATTAAGTTGGAAAAAGATAAATATTAGAGACAAACTATATATTATTTTCTCTGAAAATTTTTATTTCAAACCAATACTTTGACATGTCATAACATAATTTAATGTCATAAGGTATATTTTCTATAGTATTATAATATTAAAGAATATATTCATCTATGTTCAATTATGAAAAAAATCAATTTTGATCCCTGAACTCATTCAGTTGTGTCAATTCTAATCATAAACTTTCAATTTCATCATATTTTGCATCTTTTAATTTAAATAAATTAGTTGGCTTAGGATGACTTTTACACTCTATCTTGTTAAAATTAGTGGACGAAGTAGTTAAAGTTGAATCATGTTAAAACTTGCAACATTTATTTAAATTTAAGGTTGAATTTGATAAAATTTAGAGTTTAGGGTTGAAAGTGATACAACTTGATAATTATAGGATGAATTTTATTTTTCCCTTTTTATTATTCTAAATGATTGAAAATTGCATGATTTTTTTTTTTATTAGTTCAACAATATACAAATTAAAATTGAGATATCTGACTTTTGAAAAAATATATATAATACCTTAATTAATTGAATTATTCTTATGTGTTAGAAATTTTTTTAAAGAGGAAATTACATAGATAACATAAAATAAATATGTAATATTGCATATGGCAGAAGTTTGATTTTTTTACAAAATTAGCAAAATCCAAATTAAACTCAAATCCAAATGTGTTACTAACATTAGTTGAGCTACATGTTCGAAACTAATTTTTGGGTTTACATAAATAGCCTAAAGATAACTATGTGTTTTTAAAATCTATACTGCATAGAAATTTGGCAAAATAGGAGAATTTCTATACTCTTGTTGTTATTAATTTTTTTTTTAATAACCATTTTGTCCTTATACTCGAGGTCCAAACCTTTTTTTACAAGATATTCATCGGTAAAAATACTAACTCGTGAATCATAATAATATAATGAAAAGTCTATTAGAAGAGAAATAAGATGTCTTCAAATATCTCTCCCACATTAAAACTAAATTTTTTTAAAAAGAAATATAAAAAAATTGTCTGCCTCAAGTACTCTCTTGTGGTGCGGTCAGAGTAACTCATTTAAATTTTGAGGAAATTGTTGTGTATAGAAAAAAAAACAAAACTAATTACACATATAGAAAAAAGTGCACCTCGTGCTTTTTTATTTTCCACTTTTTTTCTATATGTGTAATTAGTTTTGTTTTTTTTTTTTTTCTATTTGTAAAAAGACCCCTTAATTTTGTTTGCATTTTTTTACTTTAAGTGAAAATGAACAAGTGTGGAGAGGATGATCAGTATGGATGTGAACAAGGATTAAAATATCGATGTCGATATTCAAATTTACGGATATATCGACAAAATATCGATATCGACGAATATTTCTATAAATCACGAATTTTATAAAATTTATTTAGACTAATAATGAAGTTATTTTTACTCGCAAATTAAATTATGAATATTTTTATTAGTATTTTTGTTCATATTAGACTAAAAGGATAACATTTTTTTTTATATTACAAGCATTAATAAAAGATCATGGAAATATTCATAAATATATAATATTGATATCGAACCATTTGATTTACGTATATATTGACATACCTACATATATTTTCTTCCTTGCATATAAAAATAAGTGATGATGAGAAAGTTAAAACCAGGTTACACACATTTCGATTAACCATTAATTTTGATTTTAGAGTTTTTTAAAAAAAATAAATTAAGGCAATCCACCACTCTTACAAAACACCATCTACACCCACTATTTTTTTCTGTTATTTTGATATAAATTTTTTTTTTTATCATTTTTAATTCAAATCTTTGCACGTTTCAACTTTTGTCTCATAACTAACTGTTCATCTTTTTTTGGTATTTTTTCGGTGTATTTTATTTAGCAGCTTTATTGTTACTTTTATGATTAAAGTTTGGAATATGTTTATTCTGCCGGCTAAGTCGTTCTATTTTAATTTTTTGTAAATCATTTAATTTTGTTTGCATTTTTTATTTTGCAATGAGATGGAAAAGTGTGGGGAGGACGATAGGATGAGAAAGCACATAACACACATTTTCTCCCTCCAATATTTCATAGATGATGGATTCTCCAATCTCCATGTTGTTTTTACCCTATTTTTAATTTTTAATTTTAATTTTTTAACTATTTTTATTTTTTTTTTTTTTTTATCTAATTGCAATGGATTTATATGCTTTTAATATTTTAATTTCATAGATTGCACGATCTTTACCAGATTTATTTTACCCAATTTTCATTTAATTAGATTTGTTTTATCTAATAGCAATGTATTTAAATATGAACGCAAGCTTACATAAAATTTATTTCAAGTAACTAAAGTTTTGAATTTTATTTTTATTGATGTATTAGGGAAAAGACAATTAATAAGGGAGAGAGAGGACTTGAGAGGATTAGAAAACAGAGATATTGAGGGAGGAGTTAAAGAAAATTAAAGATATTTTAAATAAATTTAATTTAATCTTCTCAACCAACCTCATCTTTTTGGGATTTTATTGTAGCGCTAAGCCCAGGATTTGAACCAAGATTCAGTATTTAGAGGTAAGCACTCTTAACTGTGGAGTTATTATGATTGGGTCACTGTAAGAGAAGATGCACATTGTTGGTATAGGTAGTAACTTCCAATTTTTTTTAAGGTTTTCTTAACTATGCTTTCATGTCTTCAGGATCCCTCTTAGATTTCTTTTCATTCATGTCCTCATCTTAAATTTGAGTCGTTATACTCATTGCCTAATTCAATTATTATAGTATATTAATGAGCTTTTCTTCAATTTTCTTAAATTAATAATGTAGAATATAACCTTTTAATTTTCTTCGTGTTGTGTTACTCTCTTAAAAATAACAATAAAAAGAAAACCTCACTTTTTGAAAAATATGAAGAAGATTCATTTGAATTAATAATAAAAATAAAAATCAAGTTTTTTTTTCCAAGCAATAAAATTGACATAAATAATTATGAGATCTATGGAAAAAAATATATATGTTGGATGTGTTTTACTTTAAAAATTATATAATACATGAAGTATCTAATTTACATTTTAAATATAACACAATATCAAAATGGTTGGTAAAAAAATATTTTATAATCACAATTTTTGTTCCTTTACAAAAAAAAGAAATTAATTTTTTTGTATAATTTTAATATATAAAACCTAAAAAATCTATTTTAAAAGCAACAAGAAAATCTTTGAAACAAGAAAAAAAAAATCACAATTTTTTAATATAGTAAATTACCAATGAACATTAAAAAGTTTCTCCTCTATCAAAATTTGTAAGAACGACAACTCCCGTACGGGCCTCCAAAAAGGAAGTAATGGGCTTGATTCTGAAAGCCCAATGAAAGTTGGGCCTGAAAGTTAAGTCCAGCCCATAAGGTGGCATATGTCAATGCTTTTAGTGATGTCCAGCCTTCATCTTAATTGCCAAAGATTGCAGCCCATATATAGGCTATAGTAATTCAAGATGTCATGTTATCGTTCATGTAGAAATTAAAATTTGCCAATATCAAGTAATTAATGTATCAGAAAACCTAAAGCGAGTATAACTCAATTGACCTACGAGTAGTATTAATCATAAGATACGTGCTTCGAATCCTTTTATGATCGAAATTGTTTAGTGCGTGTTTGAATTAACTTCTTGGTTAATCTGAGCATATAGCTCAATGGACAAACTACTAGTTAAGCTAATGGTTCCATCTCCTACCTCTACATTTATTGGGAAAAAACTCTTTTTAAAGTGATTTTAGAGATTTTTAGATTATTTTATGGTAGTATGAATCAATTTTGCAAGTTTATAAACATGTAATTAAGAATCACTTTTGATGATGAAGGAAAATTTTAAGATTAGTGGTATAGTTAGTAGATTAGTGATTAGTTTTTTATTTTACCTATAAATGCATGTAATATTTCTACTTCAATAAACAAAACTCAATTGAAGCACTTGATCCTCCATAAAATTTATTTAGTTATTTGTTTTTATTTCCACATTCGTTCTATTCGTTTTGGTTTTTTTTTCATTACAAAAGTTGTTTAGGCATTTGTCATTTTTCATCTTGGAATGTTGTGGAAATCGGTGATGGTGGTGTGTTCTGTAAATTGGGTCGAGAGTTTTATTTTTGTGGATAGTGAATTTGATTGAATGATAGAAGTTTGGTGGTGTAGTCCATGTGACCTCCTTTTTATGATTTTTTTTTTTCCAATAATAATTTCTTTTTCTTTCAAAATAGTTAATTAATTAATTAATAAGCACCCATAATTTTCTAAGTTAAAAAAAAAAAAAAAAAAAAAGCTTATATTTAATCATAAATATTTTTACAAAATTAAATTAAAGGGGGAAATTAAAATATCCAATTAAGTAATTGGCCGAGATAGTATTTAATTTTAGGGAAAATTACCTTTTTAGTCTCTAAGTTTTGAACAATATGTGCGTTTGGTCCCTAAGTTTTAAAAATATACATTTTTAGTCCCTCAGTTTATAAGAATAGGTCCATTTGGTTCCTGAGTTTTTAAAATATACCTTTTCAGTCCATGAGTTTTTAAAAATAGGTCTAAAAGGTTCTCCGAATATTTTTTTCTTTAATTTTTTAAAAATAATTATATGATATTTAAAATTAGAAAAATAGTTTTAGAGACGAAATGGTTTTAAAAATTATTCTTATAATTTAAAATGTCATATAATTATTTAAATTAATAATAAAAAATTATTTGAGGGATCTCTTAGACCTATTTTTAAAAATTCAGGGACTGAAAAGGTATATTTTGAAAATTCAGGGACTAAATGGACCTATTCTTATAAACTAAGGGACTAAAAAGGTACATTTTTAAAACTTAGAGACCAAACGCACATATTGTTTAAAACTTGGGGACTAAAAAGGTAATTTTTCCTTAATTTTATCACTCGTGATATGTAATGGGAAGTAAAAGTATGAAACTCCCTTGCTAAAAATGAGAACTTTTCCCAAATGCCAAACCTATCTATTTAAAAAATAATTTTAAAACACTTGTAAATCTATAATCTATTTTCTGTCCCATTTTATCTCTCTAATAATAACAAGTTGATAAAAGAAAATTAAAAAATTATTTCATTACTACTGCTACGCCTATGAATTCGATCAATAATTAACTGCAAAATTTAAATTAGGAAGGAAAAAAGGTATAATGATATTTCAAAATAAAAGGTGAAAATAATTTATTAGTCAGATTTATAAAGATAAGTTTAGTTCGAAATACACCTAAATATTAAAAAAACGATAAAGTGCTTATTTTTAAAGAAATCATCAATTATATATATATATATATATATATATCAAAGTTGGTTTATAAAAAAATATCCTCTGATTCATTGTCACATACAACTTTGTGGTGACTTGGAACTAATTGTTTCATTATTTAAATAATTATTCAAGTTCTAATACTTTATTAAAAAAAATTATTATAATAAAAAAATATCAAAATATTTATAAATATAAGAAAATTTTATTGTCTATTAGTTATGGACGATAAAAGTGATAGAATTTCATCACAACTATCGATCAAACGATGTAATTCTATCACGGTCATAGACAGTAAAAAAAAAAATTATTAATAATTTAGCTCAATTTTTATACATCCTTTATCCAAAATTGTCATGTATATATCGAATTTTTTCCAATGTTTTTTCAAATTAAATTCATATAACAAGAGAGGGACGTTTTTCATTCAGGGACAGAGAGAAATTAATAAAAATTTCTAAATAATTCATTAAATTAAAAGCCGGTAGCTACCTTTTTTTTCCATTACATCAAAATGAAAAGAAGAGAGAAAGAAAACTAAATACAAAAGTTCCGGCGATCATCCCGACCTCAGATTTCCGTCCGGCGACGGCGGAGCCATCCGACTCATCATCCGGTTTGTGAGGAGGCTTCTTATAGTAATAAGGGAAGTACGGCAGAATCGGGTCCGGCGGCGGTGGAGTGACGCCGTCGAAGCTGTCGCCGCCGGACGGTGGCGGGTTATATGGGTAATACGCAGCCGGCGGAGAGTAGTACGCCGGAGGAGAATAGGAGCCGTATCCTGTTTGAGACGGCGGAGATGGAGTCGCCGGCGTGGCGGTTCCGGGGCCGGTAGGAGGAGGGTAGCAGGGATATGGGCAGGTGTCGTCAGACCTTGTCGCCGGCGGGAGAACAGCGATTATCAAGGCCAGGAGAACGGCGGCGATGGCTTTTTTTGAGTGAGAAGCCATTTTTGGGAGGAGAGAGAAAGGGAAGTTAGACACAGAAAATTTGGAAGAAACAGAGAGAGATGTGTGTGAAGTGAAGAGAAGTGTCAATTGAAAAGGGACTTTGTCAAGGGGAAGAAAGAAGGTGGAAAAAGTGGGTCTTTTTTATTTTATTTTATTTTAATTCCTTTTTGGAAATTTTGTAATAAATATATGTGAACATCTTTTGAATTTTGAAAAAAAGTAGTTTTAAAAAATTACAAATGATTCATCAATCAATTAATAATATATTGCTTTTTCATTTTTTAAAAAAAACCATAATGTATTGCACTATATTATAACCTCAACTAATAAAATACTCAAAATCAAGTCATAAAATTTTTTCAAACTTAACCCTATATAAGGGGACAATTGCAAATATAGCAATCAAATTTAAAATATAAACATATATATAGTAACATTTTAAACAAATAACAAATATAGCAAAGTCTATAAGTGATAGACTTTTATCGTTAATAGACTCTTACGGTCTATCAATGATAGACCATTTAGACCATAAAAGTCTATCAACGATAAAAGTTGATCACTAATAGACTTTGTTATATTTGCAATTTTTTAAAAATGTTGTTATACACTTAGTTATTATATCTAAAATTGCTACTCATTACAATTTCATACTTTATTTTACTTTTTATACTTACATTAAACAACTCTTCAAACTTCATAGCTTTTCTCATTGCTTCAAACGTGGCTAAACAGAACTAGTTTTGAGAATGAAAAAAAAAAATCTATTAAAGGACTTCTAAATGCTAAAAAGAATTAGATAAAACGAGGATGAAAAATCATATTCTTGATATTAATCCAAAGTCGTTTTGTAGGTAAATATGAATATACGATGAGATATATATACCTTTTATCCTAATAAATTTGAGGTGGAAATAATCAATTCAACCATTGATGTTTCTAAAAATGGCTAACAATGTTACAATCACAATTTAACAAAGGAAAAATAGTAATTATAATCATGCATTAGTCTTTAGAATCACTACCTAAACAGTTTTATTAATTTTTCTTTACATGAAAACCAAACACAACTTGGATTTAAAATGTTATGCAATTGATTCCATCTCTTCTTTCAATATGATATTTTAAATTAGATTTTTGTATAAACTTATTCATTCAAAAAATAAATACTCTTCTCAAAATTTCATAACTATGTTCAAATTGGCCATTAATTTAATAAATATGTATGACATATATTTTTTACCTTGAACATTTCATATTGTTTATAATATATATTACTTTAATCTCTAAATCTGTATAATGAGATAATACTAACATATTGTTGGGACCTCAAATTTGATCGATGTAACTTTGCAAGCGCCATAACATAGGTTAAGATTAAGACACTTTCACCTTAGATTTTTCATGTGCAAAATCTCTCCTTCAGGTTGCTTGAGTTCCAACGATTGAGTAGAGAGGCACATGAAATAAATCGGCACCACATCCAAATGAAAGAGATCCAGAGGTTATGCAAGACACGATAAAGTAGGGTATTAAAAGAATTAATATTAATGATCTAAATTAGTAAGGTAGTACACCTTTATTTTATGTGACTTAATCATAGAATTTTCAAAGCTAACCTTACTTGAGTTGGAGCAATCTTATAGATGACCTTTTTAAGGGATTTTCCTAATTAAGATGTTAAGCAAATTAAATTGGCCAATAATTTTGGACCAAAGGAACAAAATCGAGATTGGATAAGTTGAAAGGCCGCAAAAAAAAAAAAACCAAACCTCGACCATAACCTATTTGTTGAATGGGGATGTTAAATGCATGCCCTCGGATCGAGGGGCCCAATGATCAATTTGATCCAATTCTAAAACCTAAATTTGGGAGCTCTAAGTCAGTTTATCTCATATAAATGCGTCATTAATTATGACACCATTAGATCAAGTAAGTCATTTTTTCATTCTCTAAACTTTTTCACTCTCTGACTTAAGCATCAAATTATGAGTAGCAAGCACTACACTGATGTGAAAATCTTCTCCTTTCGTAGGTTTTCTCTTCCTCCTAAAACTACACATTTATTGTTAAGGCACAGGAGGGTTAGGTGCATTTTGTATTGCTATTCAAATTTTGCCATCAACAAGAAGTAATGTGATCGAAGTGAGGATAAAAACATGTTAATTGGTGAGGATAGTTTTCACTCTTGCAAAAGTAGCTCAAATCAAGTAAGTAAAACATTTGGATAATCGTCACAGGTAATGTAAGGATTTTTCTTGTTAGGTATAAAATTTAAATTCTAAATCTTCGTGTAGATGTTACTCTTGGAGCATTACATTTCTTAGAGTTCAATACTATATAACTGCATAAGGATGTGTTGATCAAATTTTAACCTCTGACTTCTTAAACTAAGATATATGTCTTAACTAAAGTTGAGGTATACTCCGAAGTTGACAAACTTAGAACATTATATAAGTGTATTGTCCTTCTCGAATGATAAGTTGGTAGTTACTTTGTATGATTTTTTACACTCACCTTTACACTAAGTGTCTATTTGATAACGTTTTTGTTTTTTTTTTTTCAATTTATGTTTCTCATTTTTGAAGAAACATACTTGTTTGACTACTTTTTTCCATTTCTTGTTTCTAAATTTAAAAAAAAGGAACCAATTTGAGAAACTACCAAAATTAGGCTTTTTTTTTCTTTTTACAATCAACGGTAATAGCCTTTAGCCAAAAGTAGTGCACATCCATATTTAAGAAAGTTAAGCATTTAGTATCGAATCCATTGTAAATTAATGTACTATTTTAATTAATTTCTTTATTTTCCCATATGTATTATTTAATTTTAAAATTAAAAATTTTATTTTTGAAAATGTATATTTGTATATTATTCAAAATTATAAATTATAAATTATAAATTTTGCATTTTTAATTTTGAATTTTGAATTTCTTTTTACTATATATGTGAGAAGAATCCAACCTATGATCTCAAGGTCTATTATTCAAGCTTTATGTTAATTAAGTTGTGTTCATTTTGATTTTTAACCTTTGATTTTGTTGGGTTTTATGCTCTAAAACTCGTAGATAGTAAATGTTGTATTTTGACCGTCATTAATAAATGATTATTCATTATTATTCAATACATGTTATTGATTATTTATCTTGTTTATAAACCCTAAAATCCAATAAACTAACATCTTAGGCTGTTTTATGAGTCTTGAACAATATGTAGAGACCTATAGAGATCAATGTTCAAGTTACAGCCTAAAGGGTCTATAGTATAAGGATATGGCGGGTACCTTATCCTGGTAACACTATAGATACGGCCCACTTTGTATTTGATACAAATGCAATGATCAAACGCGTTCGTGTAGGAGATATGCGAGTGGGGGTATCATATGCAATGAGTTCGCATAAGATTGGACCACGAAATAGTAAACTAGATTAACTCCGTGGACTGGTTAGGTTCTATTCAATAGGTTAACTAGTCTTAATCTTGAGTATATTATGAACTCCTGTTCACGAGGGATTGCTTTGATTGTATGGGTGAGAGTGGCCGTTTGCTGATCGATATGCTTACCATTTTGGGGACAAGACTGAGTGGGGAGCTGGAAACATAATTATACAAGATAGATTTCACCTTCCCGATTTAGGGTAAGTAGATAAGTGTTCCTTAAGTGGTGTCTCCGGGACTTGAACAAAGGGCCTACCCTCTCACTGGCCGAGAGGGGTTTGTGTTGATGGTGGACCATAAATAGGTTGTTGATGGTGGACCATAAATAGGTTGTTCATTAGAGGAGCACTGGTACTTAAGGATTTAGAAGTAACCAGGGGTATAACGGTAATTTGACCCAGCTGATGATGTACGAACACTTGTGAAGGACTAACTTGCTATTATTGGTCTATATCCGTGGACACATAAATATATCTACAGTGAGAAGAGTGCAGCTGTGGGTCTTTAGTGGAGTGTACCCACAGTTAACGAATATTGATTAATGTGGTTAATGAGTTAGCCCGTTAATCTCATATCGTTGGAGCTTGATCTGTATGTCCATTAGGTCCCCTTCCTAGCTCGTAAGAATATTGAGGAAATTTATTCTTGGATGAAATTTGAAAGTTCAAATTTACTAAAAGAAAAGTGTAATGTATAATGATACATTATAATATAAAGTTTATTTTACAAATAAACTTTATAGTAAATATAATTTTGGATATGATTCAAAGTTAATTTGTAAGAGAATTAAATATTTGAAATTGTTCAAATATTATTTTAATATGAATTAGATTATATTAAAACTATAGTTTAAAATTATGCGCATTAGATGTACATTAAAACTATAGGTTATGAGAGAAATGTATTTGAATTTGATTCAAACTGCAAGTTAAAATTAAATATTTGATATTTAATTTGATAATTAATTAATGGGAGAATTAATAGTTATTAATTATTCTAATTTAATTAAATTTGATTTATTAAATTAATTGAATTAAAACTATAGGTCATGTGAGAGATGTTCATTTAAATATTATTTAAATGAATTGGTTAATTAAATTAGATTTAATTAATTATTAATTATTTTATTATTAATTATTAATTTAATTATTAATATAATTAATATTAAATAAGAGTCAATATTGTTGTAAGTCCCACGTAGGGGAGTTACTTATACGTGGGATAAACACCACGTTTCCCATTTTTCTCGCTTCCTATACCTATAGAAAGAATCGAATGGTAAAATCGAATGGTTCATTCTCTCAACAAAAAAAAAAAAAAAAAAAAAATTCTCTACATTTTTTTTCCTTGCCAAAAGGTTCCCACAAACCTTTCTTCAAGATTAAGAGAAAAGGAAGATCTCCAAGTGGTGGTGACACGTAAGTTATTTTTTCCTCTTTTTTTTGTATTCTATATGCTTAACCTAGATATTTTTAAGGTTTTTTTACCAATGTAAAAGTATTTCAAAATTTTTAAAATTAATTTTGAGATATGGTTCTGATACGTTTCCGCTGCGCTTGGGTTTTAATCCCAGCAGATTTAAATTTTGCAAAATGTATACTTTAATATTTTCTACCACGTTATTTATCAAATAATATAAGTGAGTTGGATCCTGGTCGATATCATTTAAGACCAAATGATTCAAGCGACAGATAATATCGCAAATCAAATTTTGGCAATATTTGAAGGTTAAAAACAATTTTATTATTGTTGTTAATTTTGTATTAAGACTTATTCGTGTTAGATAATCTAAGTTTTTTATATTTTTTCTTTAATATATTTGATGTATATTATGTATTTTTATATGATACAAACTAATTATATTTAAACTATAAAAAGAATGAAAAAAAACAAGATACAAAAAATAGTATCCAAACAAATTTTTATTTCTATTTTCTTCTCTTAAGAAATAAGATAATAGGAATAATTACCAAACTTATTTCAATGAGAAATAAAAAATAAAAATATTATCAAATGAAACCTAATTGGTCACAAAAACCTCTTTTTTTTTTAAGTTCAATACTTTTCTTCAAATGCTTTATTAAACCTACCAAATATTCAATTATGTGCAAAAGTTAACTTACATAACACATACACTAAAAATATTTAAACTTAAAATACTTAACGAAATGTATTATCAATTCAATATAAATTTGTATATATTATTATAAAATAAGTAATATTATTTGAATTGGTTTTCTTTGACCCAATGACTAATTCTTCCACTTTCAAGTTGCTATGATTGAGGTCTCCCCTCACCAAAATGATAAAGCCTGGAATAGTCAGTCTTACCTAAAGTTTCCATATGACACAGACAAATCCTCCCAATTCATAATTTTTAGTTTCTAACAAACTTTTATTATAATTATATTTTGTGAATCTATAATTTACAAGTGTTGAAGTATATAACTGGAAGGACGGAGACTAAAATTTTGTTGTTTCAACCTTTGAGAGATTACTAAAGTTCTGTTTTGGTAACGATTTCATTTTTAATATTCTATTTTTAAAATTTATTTTTGTTTTTTTTATGAATTTTCAAATGATGGTTTCACATTTATTTTACAAATACTTGAACTCTTAGCTAAATTCTAAAATCAAAAACAAGTTTTGAAACTCTTTTTTTTAAAGTTTGACTTGATTGTTGAACACGTTAGTAAAAAGTAGATAATAAAACAAATAAGTATATGGGTTGAACTAGTGTTAATTATAAGCTTAATTTTTAAAATAAAAAATAAAAAACAAAATAGGGGTTAAAATAATTTTTTATGAATGATTTTATTTTAAGGATCCTTAATTTCCTTATATATGATTGGTTTTATAAAATATGAAAAAAAAAAAAAAAAAAAATTGTCGTTGCATACGCATTTGATGGAACAAAAAAGATTATACTCATAATGATAAATACCTTTTGGTAGCAAAAGAACATATGTCGGTTAGGTAGTTCAGTTGTTGTCTTCTATCTTTAATCAACATTTCTTATAAAAATTAAAATATTCAAAAGAAAAATTAAGATAACTTTGCCAAAAAATTTTTAAAAAAGTAAAAAAAAGAAAATTAATATATGCAATTGATGGATAAAAAACAAAATCTGAAAGGAAATAATGTGTGAAAATATTAAATTGAAAAAAACCAATTATGCTGAAATTTTCTGAAAATTGAAAAAAAAAAATCACAAAATTTTTATTTAATTGTTTTTAATTTATTTTAAAAACAATAAAAAAAAAAAATTAACAAAAAAATTGATAAATTCTTAATTTTCCCACTGAAAAAAAAAATCTAAAAGGAAATAATGTGTTTGAAAATTTTCAACTGAATTTTTTTCAAAAGAAAATAATCTATATATTATGCTTTTGAAACCTGCCAAATTCAAGATAAAATACATAATAAAAACTTTCTAAACTTCTAAATTAATAATAAAAATAAGAAAAAATGGTGATAATTCATGAATAAAAAATAAAGTTATTTGAGAAATTTTTTAAAAATATACTCTATGGTTGAGTTCGTTTGACACAATTTCTAAAAAAAAATACTCTTTATTTTCTCTTTAAAAAAGAAAAAATCAACCAAAACAATATCCTCAAACACAACATAGAAAACCCAACGAGACAAACAAGAAGCCTGCCCAACAACAACTTTTTCCAAGTCAAGAGAGGAATCACCCACAAAAATATACATGAAATCTCTATTACGAGTCTCCGCCCAAGAGAGACAATGGACAATATTGGGAGCCTAAGGCTTCAATATCCTAAAAGATATTAATAATAATAATAATAATAACAATAAATAAATATTTGAAAATCAAACCAAAGTTCATCATTAACCTTAGACAATGAGGATTGAAATTGAAGGGTGCAATTTGATTTTAACTTTTTTTTTTTTTTTTAATTGGATAAAAAGGGCGTTTTCCATAATTTTGGTGGGTAATTCAGTTCCCAATATCCCAATTCTCACGCAAACACAGCTGGAAAGTTGAGTGATTTAGACGTGTAGTGCAGGTTAAGCTTAGTTTATAACCCCAAATTATGTCTAAATAATTTCAGCTAATTCACTTTATTTTTATTTCCTTTTCTTAAAAAGTTAAATTGACTTTTATTGACTTTAAATATTTTTGTCATAAATAAGTTGTGGTTAGGTTTACTTATTTCAATAAATACCCAAAAGAAAAAACAAATAGAAGGAAAATGTAAAGCAGCCTATGATGGAAACGGAATGTAGCTACATAATAGATACATTAATTTCGTGGTTTTTAAATAATATATAAATGAATAATTTAATTTAATAATTATAAAGTTGGAGGTTTTCTTTTTTCCTTTTTGAAGCAAATTTTCACTATAATATCCACCATCATTAAATTATTATTTTATTAATATATTTAGATATGTGAACTTACTACTTATAAATAACTAAAAATTACTATCAATAAATTAGGTATGTTTGAATATACCAATAAAGTAATTAACCATTTCTATACGGTTTTTTCTTTAAAAAAAAATATGAATGAATTGAAATTTACTTTAAAGATTAGAGACCATTTGAGTTTGTATTTAACCTTTAAATTTTTTATTTGTTAGATTTGGATTTAATTGTATTTGGTTTTAATTTTATGATCTCAAAAAATAATTGTAGATGGTATCTAAAACCAAATATTATTTTCATTCGAGTCTTTTATTTGATATATTTTTTACCGATACACGTATGTGTGTCTATATAAACATATTTATATGACATAATAAAAAGTTTATACCAAGTGAGTTTAGCTTAATGATAATTGACATGATTTTCCTCCTTAGAGGTTGAAGGTTCGATCCTCCATTCTCACAATTGTTGTATTAAAAAAAGTTTATCTTATATAGAACAATATTATCGTGCTAATTTAAGAAAGATTGAGTACTTTGGTCATTAAATTAACAAAAGCGTTAAATGGATGGAGATTCGACAAGAAGGTTTCTTTCAGCTAGATGTGCATTCTTATTTTTTGTATTAATACGTTGTCATTTTCGATGACAAAACATGCATGTGATTGACATTTCCATTAATCTTAAAAAGCTATTAGAAGAAAGAAAATTAGAGTTTGAGTTAAAAATAAGATTTGAAAGCGGTTGATCTTAATTAGATTAGTTTAAATTTTTAGAGATAATGTTAGTGTCGGTGGGGAGAGCTTGGAGAGAGTTTGGCTTTGAAATTTCTATAAAGTGGTTGTTATATCTACCATTGATTCCCATTTCCATTAAAAAATTGTCATCTTCTTCTAAAGTCTTTTTCTTTGATTCATGAATGTTGAATATTCCAACATTCAACAACTTTATTATTGATGGTTTTCTTTTTATTAAACAATTATCATATTTTGGAAAATCTTAACATTTTGCAAATTTAATACAAAAGTGTACTATAACCACCTAATAAAAAGTTCTAAAAATTATAATAATAAATGTTAGGTGCCAAATTTTGGCCAAAAAAAAAAGTGTAATTGACCTTCACGTGACAACAACGGTAAATTTATAGTTTGGAGAAGAGAGGACCTGCAACAACACTAAATTTATAGTTTGGCAAAGAAAGGACTTGCAAAACAAAGAAAAATGAGTATGACGCCTAAGTCAATACAATAATTATACAATGAGATAGAAGTCAGAAGTTTTAACTATATTCAACTTCAAGATCTATGTTAAATTCAAGATATCTCATATGGAGCCATAATGGTCTATTTATAGGAGATTTGAATCTAAAGTTTATCTTAATCCTACTATGATTAAATCCTAATCCCAAACAAACTAGATCAAATTTTATTTTATCTTAGTTTTATCTTTATTTTTTGTTTTATTCTGCTAGATCAAAATTTACCCATAACAATAAATATTACTTTAGATAATATACAATTTTACTGTGGCATTTCAATTCACGAAACATGTTTTTATAAAATTTTCTCTACAAAATCTTACCTAAAATTCCCTCAAATTATTAACACATTATTAATGACATAAAATTTAAAAATTATACTAAAAAAACTATATTTCCTTTGGCATGGACATCTCTCTCATGTGAATATTCTTGTATTTAAAGGAAAGTATGAAAGGGATAAAAGTGAAAAGGCTAAAAAAAGTTGTGAATCTTTATAAAAAAAATTTTTTAAAAAAAGCAATAAAATATATATTCTTCTTCATTTTATGAAATGAATAAAATTTATGAATGCGAATTTTAGTCCATTGATAAATTAATGTAATCAATTGATTACGAAGCCCCTTTACATAATTTTATTGAAAATTAAAAGAAAAAAACTTTCACATTAAATAAGAAATAGTTATTTTTCTCCCATTCTTGGATAAGGTTTGTTTTTCTTTATATATTTATATCTTAAGAAATAGTTATGTAAAATATTCTTTTATCTTTTAATTAAATTATAAATTTGGTCTTCTGAATTTTGAGAAGTGTATCTGACTATTTCACTTTAAAATCTACTATTGTCTATTTAATCTAGAGCTTCAAAAAGTATCTATTAAGTTTTAAAACTTCTAATTTTGTTATAAAACTTTCTAAATTTTTAATTTTATATCTCATATTTCTTCCAAAAGTATTTATTAAGTTTTAAAACTTCTAATTTTGTTATAGAAGTTTCTAAATTTTTAATTTTATATCTCATATTTCTTCAATCTTGTTCAACATTTTTAAAATTCTCGACCTAGACACAAAATTAAAAGTTTCGAAATTATTAAATATGAAATTTAAATCAATAAATTTTTTAAAATTTTGAATGTGTGATGATCTTTTAACCAAAAAATTAACTGTTGAGGGAGCTTAACCTTAAAAAAATGGATAAAAATAAATAAATAAAACTTGAAGACTTAAGTTGTTTTTAAATATAGAAAAATGAACTAAAATATTTACAAAATAGTAAAATTTCACTATCTATCCGATAGACAGTGATACACTACTATCTATGTCTATATATAGTCTATCGCAACACAGATAGTAGTCTATAGCTGGATAGACAGTGAAATTTTACTATATTTGTAAATATTTTTAACATTTTGTCATTTAAAATAATTTTCCTAATTTTGAAAAAATTTTAAAAATATAAAAGGAAAAATATTTACAGAAAATAGCAAAATTTTTAGATAGTTGTGATAGACCCTGATAGAAGTCTATCAGGCTCTATCAGTCTATCACTAATAAATGCTTATAGAAATCTATCAATGTCTATCAGTGTTGTTTTTGCTATTTTCTATAAACCGTTTGACATTTTTTTAAAAAAATTCCTAAATTAATATCTGATTGTCTATATGTTTTTTAAATATGTCAATATTTTAATATTTAAAGTAAAACAATATGTATGTAGTGTGATTTTTTTAACCTTTTTCTTATAAACTTAAAAACTAAATGTTATAAGTACAATGTACTTTCTTTAATATGATTTGATTAATTTTAATATCTAAATATCAAAGAAATAGAAATATATTTTTTTTTTCTGCCTTCATGGATAAGGCTTTTCCTCTTTATAAAAAGATCATAAGAATATCCCATCTCTTTTTACCATTTTTACAAACCTTTTATAAAAGATGAAAGATACTCTACTTTCTATTTTTAAAAAAAATTCAAGATAAATTTTAATGTCTATTTTTATGATTTATTGTCCCCAATTTATTTTAGTGGTATAGAATTTTCCCTATTTAACTTAAAAACCAATTCAAATTGGAATCAACACTTGATATATGTATTTCTACAATGTTAATAATAATAATATTAAAAAAAGTGCTTCATTTAAATTTAAGAGTCTTTTCACAAATAGAAAAAAAAAAAAACTAATTACACATATTGAAAAAAAAAAGTAGAAAATACAAAAGCATGGGGTGCACTTTTTCCTATATGTGTAATTAGTTTTGTTTTTTTTTTCTATCCCCAACAATTTCCCTTAAATTTACTATGTTTTAAAGGATTTTCACACACTTTTAAATCTTGTTCGTTGATGGAGAAATCTTAATTCACATAAATTTTTCTCAAAAAAAATGAGAAAAAAAACTCTATTAAAATAACCAAACAAATGTTGAAATGATTTGTATGCAAATTATATCATTTTAAAAATAAAAAAATATAAAACAATGGACTGTAATGACTCAATTTTAGGAATAATAATCAAGTGTATAGCAACATTTTAAAAAAATTGCAAATATAACAAAGTCTATTAGTGATAGATCACTAGACCATAAAAGTCTAATCACTGCTGGACTTTGCTATATTTGTAATTTTTTAAAAATATTGCTATATATGCTAATATTTTGAATCTGATTGCTATATTTGCAATTGTCCCTAAAACAATCTAAGAAAATAAGTAAATAAATAAATATTGAATCGTCTAAAAAGAAACAAAAAAAAAAAGTTAAATTACAAATTTTGATCCCTATAATTTATAGAAAATTAAAATTTAGTCCAATTTATAATTAGGATTTAGTCCCTATAATTTTTTAAAATTTCCATAAATAATCTTTACTAGGACCTAGCTAGGAATGAAATCCAAACAAATATTTTTTTTTTTTTGGTGGATAAATATGACAAATTGTGAGTTTCTAAGAATGAAATCACAACAAATATCTCACAGAATATTTTTTTTTATCGGTTGTCATATTGCATATCGCAAAAGAATATCGCTATCAACACATATTAGTTACTTCTTTTCATAAATTTGATATGAAAAAATAATTTATTTATTTTTTTGTGTAAATATAAAGTTTACAATAATGTTATCTTTATCTAGAAAAAAGCAAAAATAATTAAACTGAAGGGATTAGTTTTATTTTACCTGCCATTATTAAATTTGGTCTAAGAGGGGAAGTTCCTTGCAACTACTATATTCTTCAAGTTGTGTCATCATTTTCCCTTTGAACTTATCTTTAAATGGCATCCACATCTTCAAATTCTTATCCTTGCTTCTACCTTTTGTACCAAACAAAATTTATAATTTATTTTTTAGCATTATTATTGCTCCTAATTTTTATATTATGTTTACAATCAAATATTTATTGTTAGTGGATCATTGTTATAAGATGTGTGAATTTAAAGTTTGTATTTTTCTTATAGATTGATAGTTTATATATAAAATGTGTTTGAAATTTCAATCTAGTTTTAACTATTAGTTTTATATATACTTTGAATCTGATTTCTTTTCAATTTGAATTGAATTTTAAAAGAAGAATAACCTTATTTAAGTGAACCATTTCGAATTTATTTTAAATGAAGTTTTAATTTATACCATTCTTAGAATTGAAGAGTATAATTTAAAATTTTTCCTAAAAAGAATGGTATGAAATTCTTCTAAATTAATTAGTGTAATAATCAATACTGATCTTAATGATAGTTGTGCCATGAAATTGACTACTTCCTTGAAAGTAATTTTGACACGATTTTAGTGCTAATCTTCTCATGCCAGTTCATTCCTAAAGTTTAACTTAATTAATACCCTTAACGGACAAACACTTGTTGGAAAAGGATTAAAATTAAAGAAAATCTATGCTCAAATTAGACAAAAACAAATAAAAGAGGAAAAGATGATGACGATTTGGTGCATTTTCTGTTCGAAAAGCCAAATACCAATTTAAGGACAAAAATTAGAAGCATTTTAAATTTAAAATTGATTTCATATCACAATTAAGAGAGAAAATTCTATCAATTATAACTCAATTACGGTCAAAATTAGTTTAATTTAACGGTAATTGACATGATTTTTTTTCTCTAGGTTCGTAATTTGAAAATTATATATGATGATGATGTAAATTATTGTGCATTAAAAAGAAGTATAATTATAGAATCTCTTCTAGAAAAAGAACACTTTAGCTAAGTCATCATAGCAAGGTTGATTATGATGATAGCTTTATTTCTTTTCTGTATTGGTAGTTGAATGAGGACTAATTCAACTCCTAAATTAATGTGAATGAGTGGCACTTACTTCTAGTATTTGTAGGTAGGAAAATGAGAAAGGTCTAATGAGTAAAGCTACGTATGTGAAAAATTAAATTCAATAAATCCAAAGTCCCTCTTTTCATTGAAAAAAAAATACATATTTCATACTAATTAGTTTATTTAGATCTCATTTGATAATTATTTAATTATTTAATTTTTAATTTTCAAAAATTAAATCTATTAAATATTAATTTCATTTTTAAATTTTTTATTTTGATATCTACTTTTTACCAATATTTTGTAAGAAATTGAATCAAGTCATGTTTTAAAAACTAAAAAAAAAAAAATTCATTTGGTAACCATTTCGTTTTTTGTTTTTAGTTTTTGGAAATTAAGCCTATAAGCACTCATCCCACCTCTAAATTTCATGTTGTTTACTTGTCACCAATATTTTCAAAAACCAAGTCAAAATTTGAAAACTAACAAAAGTAGTTTTTAAAAATATGTTTTTGTTTTTAGAATTTGGCTAAGAATTCAACTTTTGTACTTCAAAAAAATGCCAGTTATCATGGAAAGAAATGGAGAGAAAAATAGGCTCAATTTCTAAAAACCAAAAACCACAAACAAAATGGTTTCCAAATGGGGCCATAGTTTTTAAAAACTTGTTTTTATTTTTTTGGAATTTTGGCTAAGAATTCAACTCTTTTACTTAAGAAAGGTGCAAACCATTATAAGAAATTTAAAGAAAATAGACTTAATTTTCAAAAATCAAATAGTTAACAAACGAGACCTTAATAACCAAAATGAATGCGATAGACAATCCAATAAATTTTAGAGGATTGTTTTCTTAATACTATTCTAGAGGTGGGAGATCGAATTATTGAATATTTGGAAGCTATGTTCAGATTTAACGCTAACACTTGCAATTAAGAGCCTATTTGGATTGACTTGAGAAAAAAGTATTTTTTTTAAAAAAAAATCATTTTTATTTAAACACTTTTGATAAAAACCAATTAAAATACACTTGAAAAAAAATATTTTGAGTAGTAGCTAAACACTCAAATTTCTTTCAAAATGACTTATTTTTAAAATTAAATACTTGAAAATGTTTTCCAAACACATCCTAAGTCATATATGGATTAATTTTTTGATACGGAAGAAAATAATTATCAACAACTATATGTGTCATTATAAATTTAGGTGCTGCCTTGGAGATTTAGAAGAGATTATTAGGTTTTAATACTTTTATCTCACAAATGTTAGATTTAGGGTTTATAAAGATTGTGAAATCTATTTTTAACTTATGTGAGAGATATTCACCATGCTTTTCAAGATAGCGTTGCTTTGGGTTTAGTATGCCTATAGGTTTTGGATCTCACTTTTTTTTAGATAAATATACTAGCTAGTATGAGTTTTATGGTCTTTGATACTCGATTAGATAAATATGGAATTTAATCTCATTATTAATTAGTTTTCAAATAAAACCTATATTTATATAATATGATATAAAAGCACATCAATCCTCAGCAAATTAAAGTTTTATTTGTGGAATGGGAATCCATGAAATTGAGGGGGTTTTTTCCTTTCTTTTCTTTTTCTAAATTGGCATTAAAGTTAGGTTATACTATCGATAATAAACTTTTATGTATATTTAGTTCTTAAACCTGTATCTAATAAAGTTTTCTTTTTTCTGTCTAATAAGTTTACGAAATTTAAGAATGTTTAATAGGTCACAGAACTTCCAATTTTATGTCTAATAAGTCTATGATATATTTAATTTTTTTTATAAAAGAATTATTGTGCTAGTAGATATAATTTTAAATTTTATTATAATGAAATTCTAAATTTTCAATTTTGTATCTTGTAGATCCATCTATTGTTAAAAATATTAAACAAATCAAGAACCAACGGAACATAAATTAAAATATTTTAGAATATATTAGATACAAAATTGAATGTTCAAAGATATAATAGACACTCTTTTTAAATTTCAAGGACTTATTATATTGAATACAAATTTATAAACTTAGGAACCTAATAAATACCAATTTAAAAATTTTAAGAACCAAATAAGCACAAACTTCAAAAATTTAAAAACTAACATTTTAATTGAATCGAACCATTTTAAATTAATTGACTTTGACATTTCAATGGTTTAGTAGAAAGATACAATATATACCAATACTCAAGCTAGATGTCTATCATCACATCCTTTTTGTCTTCCTTCTAATAGAAAATTGATGAAATTGTTATTTTGAAACAAAGTAAAATATTAAACTTCTAAAAGTTCAGAGACATAAATAAAACTTACTAGCTCAAAGTTTAGGGGCATGTGTTGTATAATTTAATTGAATTTTTGTTTTAAATTTTCAATTTCATCGAGTTGGATGTACCTAGGTTAAGTTAGATGTTGCAATTTTTGTCATCTATTCAATTTCATCTAATTCACTCACTAAATTTAACTACTATAAATTCAACCATTTCAATAATATGCAGTTTCGTATAAAAGTTATAAACTTGTTTGAAATGACTTTTCAAGTGCTTAAAACTTTTTTCCTGAAATCTTATTCTTCTTATTAAGAAAACTTCATATCCTAATCCTAAGAGAGTTAAAACTTTTTTCCTGAAATCTTATTCTTCTTATTAAGAAAACTTCATATCCTAATCCTAAGAGAGTTAAATCTCATATCTTAATCCTACTCTAGATCAAATCTCCTATAAATATAGATTATTATGGCTCCATATGGGATATATGAGGTTTCTAACTTATTCACTATTCTACAATTCTCATTGAAGAACTTCTAACTTTTTATTCTATAATTCTCTTACTGACTTAGGCATTAGAGTCATTTTTTTTAATTTGCACGTTCTCTCTTCTCTGAATTACAAATTCAACTGATGATATCACATGAGGGTCATATACATCTTCCATGTCTCAAATTTTGCATGATTACAACAATTCTGCTAGTGTATGAAACTTGATAAGTTTAGACTTCAAGAGGTTAAAAAAATTGGTTTTTTTACCCTTAATATCAATTAGTATATAGTACACGAGTCATTTTTCAATGCATTGGAAAATTAAAAAACAAAAGAAGGTACTTTTGACTTTTTGAGTCGAGGTGGAGGAAAAAAATTAAGAGACATGTGGATAATGACGTGTAATATTAAAAAGAAAAATAGGGTGAAAAAAAATCAAATTGGAGAAAAAAATCAGGTGGGGCCGCACTTTGGTGAAACCGAAGATGATCATCCTAGGAGTTCAGAATTAGCCCTACACCCGATCTGATCGCATCTCAAAGAACTCTCTGACACCCGATCCAATGGCTCGGGATCGGGTCCCCACTTTCAAGTACACTACACCACTCCACCTCGGAATTTGAACTCCCACACGTGTCATTACCATATTCATTATCCCCACATCGCGGATTTACTCTTTTGCCCTCCACTTCTTTTGGCCGGTGCTATCTCTTTATTCCACTTGACATTCATTTTATTTTATTCTTTACTTTTTATACCTATTTATTTTAAATTAATTCCACTCAATACATGTTTCTCTCTCTCTCTTATTTATTTATTTATTTTATTTACATGGAAATAACACTTTAAAAATTAGCAAAAATTTAGGTGAGTGGAAAAAGGTTATCTTTCAAAATTTTAAGAAATTGATAACAATTTTGATGCTTGACTAGAGATAAATGAATTTGACATTAAAAATTACACCATTTTGTATAATACACATAAGGTGGGATAATAGAACTTCTAACCTTGAAGTTTAAAGTATAAATTTTATGTCGATTGAACTGATTTATTTGAAAGCGCTTTAAATAAGTGACAGTTAAATTGATAAAGTTCAACTAATTTAAAATTTGTAACTAACTTCAAGTTTTGAGAAAAGAAAGGGCTTTTCAGTTAGAGAGAAAACGACGTCGTTGGGGAATATTTATTTGGTAGGAAGATGGAAGATGGCAAGTCGCATTTTAACAACCGAGGGGCCCAGATGACAAATTAATTTTCGGAATCATCTGTTAATAGATGACTCTAGATAATCCAAGACTATATATCATTCTCATTAAAACAAAACAAAAAAATGAGCGAGACATACTTCGGTAATTTTATTTATTTATTTGTTATTTCTATTTAAGATATAAATAAATTCTGAAGAAAAATAAATCGTGGCTCTGTCACTAGAAAAAATAATTAAATTAAATCAATTTAAGTATAATTACAACATAAAACTCAATTATATGGTTGGGCGATTATAGCGATTGAATCGATCAATCCAAATTCATTCATTATTGAATAAGAAGAAAGGAAAATAAATTACTTATAATCGCACAAAATATCTGACCTAATTTTCCATATATTGATTGAGGAGAGAAAAATAAATTTCCAAAATATATGCTAAACAAAAAACACAGAAATTTTCTTTTTCTGATCACAAATTTCTGGACAATTAAATATTTAGTACAAATTACAAAATTATTGGACAAGAAATTGATGATGATCCATACAAATTCTAAAACAATATCCCAAATAAAAAAATCTCGTACGGGAATTAGTTTTACCTTACGAGAAATTCGATTGAGATCCCACCGCTTAAACCAACAGAAGTCCGGCTAGAACGAACCCAACCACGGCGGAGGCCGCGGCGGCGGTGGATCTCCGTCCGGCGGCGTTATAATTCTGGTCGATGGGGTAAAGGTCACCGGGAGGGCCGGTTATGTACATGAACGACGGAGACGGCGGTGGAGGGCAGTTGGGGCTCTTGGGCTCCTTCTTCTTAGGGGGTGGAGGAGAGTAGTAGGGGAGGATATCGGGCGGCGGAGGAGACGGCGGCGGGGGCGAGGGGTAGACAACCGGCGGCGGGGGAGATGGAGGGTTCTGTTCGCATGGGGCGCACTTGACGGTGGGGTCGGAGGGGGTGGTTGGGACGGTGGTGTCTTCGAGGCGGCGGGCGGTGGCGGAGACGGCGGTGGAGGTGGAGGAAGAGGAAATGAGGAGGAGGAAGTTGAGAAAAAGGAGAAAATTGAGAGGAAGCATTTTTGTTTTGGAGAGAAGAAGAGTGGGAAATGAATTAGGTGATGGGTGCATGGAAACTGTATAAAACTTTGAAGACTTTTTAAGAGAGAGAGAGAGAAAGGGAGTGTTTGGATTCCCAGCTAAGGGAATACTTTTTTCTTTTCCTTTTTCTCTTCAAAAATTCAAAATTTATAATAAAAATACTAATAGATTATAAATATTTTTGAAAGAATAAGTTGAAACTACGAAAATTAATTGGGAAATGTAGGTAGTTTTAAGAAAAAATTGGTAAAAAATGGTGGTTTTAAAATTATTTAAGAAAATAAGTTAGTTTTTTTTTTGTCTTTTAGTGAAAATTCTCCTTGAAAATTGGAATGAGACCCACGTGATGAAGAAAATGCCATTATTTTGATTTCTTTTATTTTTTTTTACAAATTAATTTACTTTATTTTTGTTTAAGGAAATATAATATCACTTTTTTTTATCATTGTTATTTTATTATATCATATAATTTTCTTTCATTTTTTTAGCAATATTAAATTTAATTTAAAAAATATTACATATTTAATCATTTTCTTTGTAAAATAATAAATTATTAAATATAAATGAATATAATACCACCATTTTTTTTAATCTTACATCATATTGTAGTTTTATTTTAAAGCACAAAAAATTGTAATAGATAGCAAAATCAAGGAAAAAAATCTAAACATATAGCACTTCTTTAAAATGTTTGCAAATATGGCAAATGTTAACAAGTCAACTTTTGAATTTTTTTTAAACTTTTAAATTCGTCCTTGTTCTTATGTTAGGGAGCACATGTTTCCATCTTCTTCTTTTTTTTTTTCTTTTTTCTTTTTCTGGTTGTTGCAGTCTTCGATTTCATTATACTCGCTCATATTATACCATTCTTTTTTTCTCCTCTTCATCTTCAACTTTTCCTACTTGAATCATGAAAGTTCAAGCTAATTCTTAATTAAATTTTTCAAAATTACAAGTTTTCTCTTCTTCTTCTTCTTCCTCCTCATTCACGCAAATATTAGAATTGTCAAAACCCAAAAGATCAACAAGATGTTCATTAAATACATTGATTGGTTAATTTCAATTATTACTCAATTTTTAAATATTTATAATTAAGGTTATTATTGATTTTTAACTAATTATTTTTTATCAATGTATTGAATGATGTCTATTGTTTAATTAATTAATCTATTACAATTGTATATGATTGTCATGCTTAATTTTATAAATCTTTAAACCAAACGATCCCTAACAGTTATGTTATCTAAAGGACTAAAATTGAGCATTATTGAAATCTCAAAAACAAAAGTGTTAGATTTTGAAGCATATGAACCAAATAGAAATTAAATCCAAATCTAAGAAACCAAAAGGTATTTTTTCGAAAAATATAACTATCTACTAATTTTACTTAGAAGAATTAGTAATATATTAGAAAAAATTAGAACTTTTGATATTTCCACGTAGCAAAGTTTTAGAATTTTACTTATCTATGTAATAAATTTATTTTACTATATCATATTGTAGTTTCTTTTTAATATTACCTAGTTCACAGATTTAGTAAATAAAACTACAATATGACGTATAAAAAATTGTGGTATTATCTTTATCATAGATAATAGTTTATTATTTACCAATAAATGATTAAATATGTAATATTTTTTAATTAAATTAATAAGATAATAATTATAAAAAAAAATGGTATTATGTTTCCTTAAAATGTTAAAGAAGATGAATTTGTAAAAAAATAAATAAAAGAAATCACAATAATTATCATTTTCTTCATTATGTGGGTCCCATTTCAACTTTCAAGAAGATTTCTCACTAAAAGACAAAAAAAAAAAAAAAAAACTACCTTACTTTCCTAAATAATTTAAAAACCACCCATTTTCACCAATTTTTTCTTAAAACCACCCTCATTTTCTAATTGACTCCTAAAATATGTGTAGTAAAATTAAACAAATCTGAATATATAAGTATCAAAATGATATTTTAATTAATTAATTTATGTTTTTTTTTTCCTTTTTGGTTGGTTGGGAGAAGAATGGGAGTGCATGTGCATGGTCCATGTGAGGGGGCCCACCATCCGGCTCTCACAAGTCACAACTGCCGTCTGATTCACATTGCTTTTTCTATTATCATCATATTAAATTAGTTTTGACTAAAGAAGAAAAACAACTTCTTCAAGAAGAAATAAAATTTTAGGAAAACAATTCATTAATATCCCTAAATTCTAGGTTGTATCCAATCAATTAAAATTTCTAACTAATTAATAATTAATTATATTTATCCCCCTCTACATTTTTATAAGGGAAATTGTGATAAACACACAAAATATTCAACTATTTACAAATATAAAAAAAATTCAATAGCATTGTAAAATTTTTCTATATTTATAAATAGTTTTACTTATTTTTCTATATTTGAAAACAATTTTTTTTTTATAAATGAATCAATTTACATTTAAATTTATCTTAAATCAACTCAAAATAACTTAAGTAAAATTATCCTTTCAAATAAGTTGATAAATTTTCATTAAGAACATGTTTGGTTGCTAAACTGGATTCTGTTTTATGTTTTCAGATTCACCGAGTCAGCAAATATATCTGTGGCAAACAATCTAATTTTTGTTTCCGAAATTTATTTTCTAATTCTGTAATGTGCAAATTCTGTAAATAACATTTTAATGTTTTCTTTTTATGTATATTTTGAATTTTAAATTTTAAAATGTAGAATTATATTAAATAAAGATAAAAACATTTAGAAATAGAACTTTTCATGTTATAAACTCAATTCATTTTTAAAAAATTAAAATATGTATTATGTAATGTATAAATTAATAATAATTATACAATTTGTTTTTAACATAAACAGTCATAGATAAATTAATAATAGTTTATTGGCAACTTATATTTAATGGTAAGTACAACTAGTTTCATGATTTATAAATATAATATCAAACACATTTTAAAAATCTTTAACTATAATCTAATTTCTAAATCTGCTATAAAAAAAATATCTGCAAATATGAAATACAACTTTATTTTCATTAAATCTTTTATTTTCAAATTTTTGTTTTTAGATTTCTTACCAAACATACCCTAAAAACTGCTCGAATTAATGAGAAGATGCTATTATTGATTTTTTTTTTTTTTTTGAGAAAGTTTTGATGTGATTTCAACATTGCTCTCTAATACATGGTAATCATGTATTTAAAGAATTTTTTTTAATAAAAAAGCATGGATTATCGATTTTAATATGATTTACCAATTATTAGAGGGTTTAAATATTAATTTGATGTGTGTTTAGTTTATTTTTAAAATTTTTAATTTTGAAAACAAGCATTTGAAAAAAAAATTAAAATTGAAATATTTGACAACCACTCAAAATAGCTTTTGAAACATTTTCAAATTGTATTTTAAATTGTTTTTTTTATCAAAATAGTTTAAATAAAAATGATTTTTTGATAAAACATTTTTTTCTATAATCAATCCAAACAATTAATAAGTTATTAATTTGGAGTCTTAATTAAAATAATAGATTTTTCTTTCAAAAATTGAGAAATTATTTCTTTATCCCTATACTGAATTTATTAAAGGAATTTTCTCTTTAAGCATTTAATTACATTCCATTGAGATTGAGTTAATTACCAAGTTGGACTAATGGGTAAAGTTAGTAATTTTGACTTTTATTCTTTTATTATTATAGTCTTAAAGGATTCTCATATAGTTTTTTAATATAGTACGTCTTATTGATGGTCCTCAATATTAGTGAATGAATTTGGTTTCAATATGGAAATTTTAATGTTTATAAGAAATTAGCAACTGACGTGGCGTTTCTTCTTCTTTTTTTTTTTTTAAAAAAAAAGTAAATGACATGATGAATATTGAATAATATGAGTGGTAGAGCTAAAAGGAAGTTAGCGAGTCTAGGTTTGTTTTATTTTATTAGTATCAACGTAATTTCACAAAAAGAAAGGATTGATGGTAAATTTTAACAAAAATACAATAATAAAAGTATTATTTTCAAATATAGAAGAATGAGCAAAACTATTTACAAATATATAAAAAAATTTTAGATAGTAAATTTTTTATATATTTGTAAATAGTTTGATACTTTTTATGTTTATAGTAATTTTTCATAATATTGAAAACTTTTATATATACACACGCTAAAAAAAGAAATCTTGAAAGGGCTCTATTAAAAAAATAATAAAAATTATATATAGAATATTGCTAACATGAGTATAGTTGTAGTGATAGTACTCTCAACTAAATGTTTAAAGTTCAAATTCTGCGGTCTATTTTCTTGTACTATATACACATAGAATAATATTGCTCCTGATAAAAAAAAAAAAAAGTACTCAATAACATGTTTAAGAATATGGAATCAAACATATAAAAAAACAATAAGAAATTGTTAAGTAGGAGCTTTATTTTTAAATATATTTATGTTAAAATTTTCTCAAACATACATTTACCTATTACCCATATGAAAACCCCATCGATTATGTTACATTTTATGAGGGGAATAATGAGAAAAAAGTGAGTAAAAAAGTGACGATAAGAAAATGGAAGAAAAAAAAAAGGTATTAAGAGAATATATTTGAAAGGAATTAATATAGATGAAAGAGCCTTTAAAGAAAGTGTCAAAATATAAATGAGAATTAGAATGTATTCTAAATAAGGCAAAAAGCTTGACTTAATTTATAAATGGTAGAAAATCACGTGCACAATGAAAAATCTGAAGAGTACCCTAATGTGCTATTATCTTTCATCTTCCGTGGGTTGTGTCCATAATGATTTGTCAGATTGTTTGATCGGATGTTTGTTTCTCTCATGTTCTACCTGAGTTTGGGCTTCATTCATATATATATATATATGTTTTTTCCTTTTGAATATGTTTTTGAGTTGTTTTTAAAAAAAAATTGGGTGAAACTTCATGTATAATGTGAATTGTTTTTTGTCAGATTGTTTGATCGGATGTTTGTTTCTCTCATGTTCTACCTGAGTTTGGGCTTCATTCATATATATATATATATATGTTTTTTCCTTTTGAATATGTTTTCTTGAGTTTGTTTTTTTAAAAAAAAATTGGGTGAAACTTCATGTATAATGTGAATTGTTTTGTGTCTTTGGCCTCAGATGGTGGAGTTTCTTTCTTTTTATATTGCAATTCTACCTTTGCAAAAACAGAAGAAACAAAAATGTTCCAAATTTTATTGAAATAAATTTTATATACAAGGACACTAATTAATGAATATATATTAGACTATGTTATCCATTTATTCTCTCATTATATTCCATATTTGTGCATCTAATTGTATCAATAATTTTTGAAATCTTGACAAATATTTGCATTTACATTGCAACATTTATTACACAAAAAATATATATATATTGATCTATGTGTAGAGATGTCCATGGGACAGGGGCGAGGATGGCTTCTCCACTCCCCGTCCCCGTTTCCCATTTTATTCTCCGACTAAATTCCCCACGGAGGTCGGGGCGGGAATTCCCCTTGTGAAATTCGTGGGGATCAAATTCCCTATTGGAAATTTTTCCTCGTTTAATTTTTTAAAGAAAAATCAATTAACATAAATCACTATTATAGAAAAGTATAAATTAAATGGTTAACTTTTATATAATTAGTTTTACATTGACAATTAGAATTTAAAGAGAAATTACTCAAAATTTTCAAGTTGAAGAAAATAATTATCTATCAAATTATTCATATATATAATCTAAATTTATTAAAATTCACACATATCATTTTTTACACCAATTCAAACAGATTCATTATTTTGACTATTAAACAATAAATCTTAAAAATTAAATATAATATTTATAAAATAAAAATAAATAACATAACATTAAATTACTATAATAAATATAAGAAAAAAGTCTAACGCGAGGCGGGGGCAGGGGCAGAGACGTGGGTGGGGATTGCATTCCCCGCCCCCCTTTAGCTTTCGGGGAATTTTTTTTCCCACTCTCTCCCCCATTCCCCACCTAAATAGGGAATTCCCGCCCCGTGTGGAGTGAGTCCCCACGGGGTCTGTCCAATGGAGAAAGTGAACATCTCTATCTATGTGCGTCTTACTTGGACTCAACAAATTATTTGTTTTGGAAGTTCCAAGTCTCTCGTCTATTTTGAAAGTACACTCTCTTTTTTAGCATATTGATGACTCTCTTCCCATACCTCACAAATATCTTTGAACATTAATGAGAATAGTTTAAATAGAAGGCAACACTAACTATTCTAGAAGCTTCTTGAAATATTTATATAATAGATTTCTCTAGAATTATGTTGAAGATATATATAAATGTGTAAGAAGAAAGATCTTAGTCTTTCTTTAGGCTCCAAAATTTTTTCGAATTCATGAGATAAGGATAATCTCATAGAAATATCTAGAATAGTTTAGATCTTAGAAAAGCCTAGAAAATCTTCTTGCTTGAGCTCCATGAATATATCAATAATTATAATAATAATAATCTCTATGAAAATCCTTCGGGTCGAGATTTAAAACTCTATAATAATCTTTTGAACCGAAACTAATCTTTGTTAGCTTGATTATCAATATCTTATTTCTAACATGATTGGTTAAATTATTATTGAATGTGTGAGTTGGGACAACTATCACGATCACAACTTTCTTTTATCATACACACATGATATTGTCTATTATAGAACTCTAGTTGGTCATTAAAGTCAATAATTGAACTCCATAATTAACACAATGAACAACATTATTACAATTTTCTAGATATATTTATTTATTTTGATTATTCTATCATTTTTCCATCCATAAGATATCATAATTTTTCATTTTTCTTCTTGAATATCGTTTGTCTTTAAAAAATGTCAAATTAAAGTATACATTCAAGTCTCAAATCCATATTCCCGTTTTTAATTTGATCTCGAAAAAGTATTGAAATTAATAAGTTTCAAATTCAGGCCTTACCATTGCAATTTTTTAAATGAAAAATAAATAATAAGAAGTGAAAATCTATTAAAAAATGTCAAATTATCTGGGGTGCTAAATATTTTAATAAGATTTTTTTTTTTTTTAAAGTTCAACTCTCTTTTTATCTCTGCTTTTTTTTTTTATGGACAATATGTAGGTTAGGGATCGTACTCCTGATCTCAAAGTTAATAATACATACTCGATGTCAGTTAAGCTATGCTTATTTTGACTTTTGATTTCTGACTCTTAAACTTGGTTTAATAGTACATTTCTTTGTTCTCTAATTATATCGGTAGGAATTAAATTGAAAATCTATTAAAACTTCAAAGAGACTTAGGTTTTAAACTCAATTCAATATCAAAGTTTATGGACAAAAACTATGTTTTAGAATAAAAAGTATTAAAGCAATTAGATTGGTTTTGATTTGTCAAAATTAGCATTACTCAACTATGTACTTGTTTCTTTGATTTTGGAGGTTCAAATCCTCATATCTCCACTTATATTAAAAAAACAATGACTACTTTTGATCTTCACGTGACAACAACATTGAATTTATTTGAGGAGAAAATTTAGTTCAAATCCTCATATATCCAATTATACTAAGTTGTACACAATATGTCGCAATTTTTATAATCTTTTCGCATTTTTAATAATCATTGAAAAAGATTTTAAATTTTAGGTTAAATTATAAGTTTTAACTCGTGAATTTTCAGCTTTATGCCTATTTAAGTTCAAAGTTTTAAAAGTGTCTAATAGGTCTCTGAATAAACTCATGAAGTAAACTTATAATTTAACATAATTAATTTCAAAGTTTTAAAAGTGTCTAATAGGTCTCAATTTCAAAGTTTTAAAAGTGTCTAATAGGTCTCTGAATAAACTCATGAAGTAAACTTATAATTTAACATAAATTTTAAAATCTTTTTCAATAATTATGTGTTGTTTTTTTCTCGATAAAAGTCAAATATATGCTTCCGTCCTTAATGTTTAGATGCTTTTCCATTTAATGCCTATAGTTTAAAAGTTTTAATTTAGGTCATGTTTGGTAACTATTTAATTTTTAGTTTTTTAAAATTAAGCCTATAAGCACCTCTTTTAGGTCTAAATTTTTTAATTTGTTATCTCTACGTTTTAACAATATTTTCAAAAACCAAGTCAAGTTTTGAATTTTTTTTTTTTTAAGAATTTGACTAAACTAATTCTAAGTCTTTTACTTAAAAAAGATGTAAATTATTGTACAAAATTAAAAGAAAATAGACTCAATTTTAAAAACCAAAACCCAAAAAACAACCCGACTTATGTTTTAATATTTTTAAAAATTATACTCTTCCACTATTGAAAGTTAAATTTGGCCTAAAATAAACTTAACGAAATGTGGGCAAGTTTGGAAAATTTTGATTTCACCTCCAAAATTCTAACAATTTGTAGATTGTTTTCCTTTTTATTTTTTCACCACACACCTTGAATAACTATCAAGTCAACGCCAGTGTGCAAACTTGTGAGCCGCTAACATCACATCTTCTATCATGATAAAGCAAATATACCACAAGGATAATTTCCATCTTCTTCAGAGGAAGTCACCGTCTCTCCGAATCCCTTTGACGAACCTGCTTTGTTTCCCTTTGACGAACCTGCTTTGTTTTTCATGTGCTCAGATTGTCTGCTTCTCCAGTAGCTTATCTTCTGCTTGAAGGCTCTCTTCGCAACCTGTTTCAAGAATCCTTTTCTGATGTGGAAGCTCAGACAATGCTGCAACCACAGAGCATACTCAGAAATTCAAGAAACTCCGAATCTGGCTCTGATACCACTTGTTGGGAAAAACCTCCCACTTCTATTGCAGGAATGAGCAGAAAAATAATTGAAAGGAGAAAAACCACCACGGACCAAGAAAAATTCACTATGTGAAAAATTATTTCTCTCTCCCGACCCCAATTACAAGAGCACTCTCTCAAAGCTTTTATACTACTCACACTTTTTTCTCACTCTCAAACCAGTGAATACAATAGAAATTTAATTAGAGTTAGCATACTAAGCTTAAAATATTTCTAATTGGGGCATCTTGAATTTTTCCAAAAACCTAACAAATATAATTAAAAAACACACTCAAGTATTAAGGACTAGAACATATATTTAACATTGTCCAAAAAATCACATATATTTATGTATTAAAAACCATCTAAGTGCTTTTTGTTACTCAGTATGTACTTCGATCAAGATATCAGAATTATAAACTCGAATCTCATACTCCTATTTATTGTTGAACTAATAAAATAAGGGTATTGAAATGAATGAAAAAGATATGGGGTATTTGATCTACAGAATTGGGAGAGTGGGAGTAAGAGAACTGAAGTTGTGAACTCCACTCCTTATTTAGTTGAAGGAGTTCCTAGACCTCACGATTAGAAAAGAATTTTATATTGTGGGCCCAAGACTTCACAACTTCACTCTTTTCTCTCCAAATGTTTAAGTTTAAAGATATGTTAGAGTGGATAAAATTAAATAATAATAATAACAATTAAAAAAAAATTCTAGTGGAATTGTTAAGGTAAAGGAAGAAGAGAAGATTCAGGAACATACCAATTAAATTATAAATAGTTTTAAATAGGAAATAGAAGAATCTAACTCTAAAGTAATTAAAATTCATTCATATGTATTGAAAAGAAAAAGGGGAAATTTTAGTAATGGTAAGCACATGTATATCTAAAGGGGACTAAAGGTAGTTTTGTAGGCCCGTTTTGTCATGATGTCTTAATGTAATAATCCTTTTCTAAAAAAGTTAGCCTAATAAACACTCATTCACTTCTAAATTTTTAGTTTTATTATCTACTTTTTATCAAAATTTTCAAAAACCAAGGTATTTTCAAGAATTAGAAAAGTAGTTTTTAAAAAAATTGTTTTGTTTTTTAAAATTTCGCTATGAATTCAACTCTTGTACTAAGAAAGATACAACTCATTGTAAGAAAATGATAAGAAATAGACTTAATTTTCCAAAACCAAAAACAAAAAATGAAATGGTTATCAAATGCTCCTAGAATATTAAATGAGAATTTATGGTATTGTATATGAGTTTTTTTTAGTTCAACTTGGGATAAGGGAATTCAAACTTCAGACCTTTTGAACTATGTGCATTTTATGTCGATTGAAACTATGCTCACTCTAACTATGAGTTTTTACTCTTATATTTCAATTTAGTATGACTTTTAATATTATTAGAAAATCATATTAAAAATATTGTAAATTAAGTCATTGATGTTAAAAACTTCATTTAAAAAATCATAGAAAAATTATCCATGAATAAAATTGAGCTAAATAAATAAATGGCAAGATCTCTATATTGAAAAACTACAAAATGGATGTAATATAGACCATAACAGTAAGTAAAATTTAGTCAGATTACAAAAGGACTAAAATGTTAAGAAAAAATCAAATTGAAAATTAAAAAATTACTCACTCAACTCAAACACATTGCGGTTTAACTGAAAAAAAAAAAGTTATACGTTATTTTCTGACTTGTAATTAAAAAAAAATATATTAGAAGTCAGGATGAAAATAATCGTCGACGTGTTAATATATCCGTAAATTGAGAAGTTCGATATTGATATTAAATATTTAGTCCAATATAAATAGAATTACTAATAACAATATTCATAACTTAGTTTTGGAGTAAAAACGACTTAATTATTAATTTTTATAAATTTTTTTATTTACAAAAATATTTGTCGATATCGATATTTTATTGATATACTTGAAATTGAAATTTCGAGGTGAATATTTTAATCTTTATTAGAAGTGAAACTAATGAGATGGATTTAATTATGTTATAAAATGATGAAATTTTAAAAAGGGAAGAGGAAAATTTTATTCCAAAAAAAAGTATGGTGTTAATAGTGACAGAGAAAATGATAAGAAAGTTTGATGGAAAGTTGCCATCTTTGATAACACATCAACATTGCTTTATATTCATTGTCTTCAATCCCAAAAACTATTCCATCATCTATTTGGTTTAAAGATTCCATGTTTTTGCTTCTCTTTTTTTTTTCTTTTTATTTTAATACTTCTATTACTTAATTAGTTTTTGGAGAATTTTAAAAAATAAAAAAATAAGAAAAATTATTTACACAAAATAACAAAAATTTTAAATAGTTGTGATAGACGTTAATAGAAGTCTATCAGTTATAGAAATAATAGAAGTCTATTACTGATAGATGCTTATAGAAGTCTATCAATGTCTATCGGTGTTTTTTTTTTTTTTTTTGGTCATTTTAGTAAATAGTTTGATATTTTTTCTCTAAAAATTTCTCCTACTATTATTATTAAAACAAGATGAGAAGTTAGTATTGATTATATTTATTAAGATATTTTTTTTAATTGGTGAATTGGTCTTATTGAATGTCGAATCAACAAAAGAACATTTTAAAAAGTGTAGCATGAAAAAAGTGACATTTTTTTAAATTTTTTTTATAAAGAGTATTAATTTATGGTAAGATTATTTAGACAAAAATGTGATTAAGAAGAAACATAGAGAGGATTGAAGGGAGCCGACATGGAAGGCACTCGAACCTAGTAGGGCGGCTAGTGAAGAAGAAAAGTAAGGGAATAATATAAAAATTAAAAATTAAAAATTAAAAAGAAAATTGAGGAATTTTATAATGGCCATAACTTTACATATGTCAATATATGATAAGTCAATTTCCCAAAGACAAGAAGAACTCTCTTTCTATCTTCCAAAGAAGAACTCTTTTTCCCTTGCTTTTAGATTATTATATCTCCCTTTAAATTAATAGGGGTATACATCCATAATTTTTTATTTTTTATAGAAAAATTGGTGTTAAAATGTCTTGAATCTGGTATTTGGCAATCACTCTCTAATATATTTGGTGTGATTTCTAGTCAAAATCAAGTTTTTTTCTCTTTCTAAAATCACCTTGTTTAAAATATGAAGTTAGTGGCATTGAATAAAATTGATTTTAGGAAAATTTAAAATCAATTAAAATTGATTATGAAAAAAATTATTTGGTAGATAATTTTTGTTGAAATGATTGACTGAAAATCAGTTCCAAAGTGGCTAAATAGTTTTGTTTTGTTAAAATATTGTTCGCTAGTTAATTGTGGAACCATTTTTTTTTATTTAAATCCTTAACCAAAAGATAAAAGGTAGTGTATGTTATTAAAGTTTGCTTAATAATATCTAGTTTTGAGTATTATGAAAAGTATTTATAACGATACAAATAATTAGAGTGAGATATATGGTTTGCAGTTTCTTTCGGTATTAATTATATGTATTTTTCTTACTATATCAATCATGCATATAATGAGAAGTTCCTTATTTATCTTTAATGTTGTTGGTAGTAATTTTTCTGAGTTTATCTTATAATGAGAAATTCGTGTTGTATTAAAAAAGCATCATGCATATAAAAATACAAAAATGAAACAAATGAAAATTTGATTAATAAACATTGGTATTTATACGATTATTTAGTTAAATAATTTCTCATATAGAAAAAATCCACTTTAATAATTTGGTAATTCTAAAACTACTTTTAGAATCCAACCTAATAATTCAAAATCATTTTTAGAATGAAACATAGTGAAAGATTAAGGATCTTAATTTCCTTTTCTAAATATAAAAATTCCTAAGGGGTGTTTATAGGAATTTCAACTGTTATTTTTTTTTACCATTTTAATATTTACATATTAAAATATAAAAGACATATTAGTGACTAATTTATACATTTAACATAGTGACCATGGAACCAATATCATTTTGAGAAAAATTAATAATCAAGAATCATTACGGTACTACAATTGTTATGAGTAATTTTAGACCAATAAAAATTAAAAACTAAAGTAAAAGTAGAACTAGAAGAGTTACCTTATTCTAAATAGACTCCAGATTGACAGAAAATGACTTAGAGTTAGTGCCACTGGAGAGTAGAAAATTGAAAGAGCAATTGGGCCAGAAGGCTCAATTGGCCCGCCTTGGCTTTGGAGGTTGAGGTTGAAGCCAATGAACCCCACACATGAAGTCTCCCTATAGTAGGCCCTTTATTTTGGAACCTCCCTAGTAGCTCAATTCAGCACCGATTTCCAAAAGAGTAAAGTAAATAGAATCCTAATCTTAATAAGATGAGGAGACCCTGGCAAGTCTCCAATATAAATAGAGAATGACAACCCAATATAAGGTAAGTAAAACTTACTCCAAAAATAGTTTGCTCTAATCTTTGTGCTTAGATCTAACTTAAGCATCAGAGTGTCTATGGCAAAAACCACACCGATGTATTATTCTTTTGTCTGTTTTGTAGGAAACCTCTTCCTTATATTACAAATTTACCATTATGACATATGAAAATCAGGTGAGTTCGTTTGGCTAGATTTTGTCATTAACAACTGCAAATATCTCATAATCTATTTATTTTCAGCCATGACATAATCCATTTTTATGAATTAATAACAAATTCAATTTAAATTGAAACAATTCACCACCTCAATTGTACTAAAAAAAAAAAACCATACCTTATTCAAGATTCTTCCAGAAATGTTCGCGTAATATAAAGTTAAAAATATATAAGATATACTTTTAGAGAAATTTTCACAGATAGAAAAAATGTCAAACTATTCACAGAAAATAGCAAAAAAAAACACTGATAGACATTGATAGACTTCACTCAACATCTATCAGTGATAGACTTCTATCATTTCTATCACTGATAGACCTTGATAGATTTCTATCAGCATCTATCACAACTATCTAAAAATTTTGCTATTTTTTTGTAAATAATTTTCCTTATTTTTCTATTTTAAAAAATTTCCCAAACTTTTATAAAATTAAAATATTGAAATTAGTATTTTTTTTTTTTTTGTAAATAAATTAGTATATACAAAAGGAATAATTAACAATCACATGTGCAACCGACATATATGACATAACAAATTGATTTTGAATAGTCATTAATACAAGCCTAATATTTTGGTTATGGGCCCCAAAGAATAAATATTTATTATGATTTACTTGATAATATTGATTTTCTTTACTACTAATTTGCGTACGGTTAGAGAAATAATATTGATCCATTGTCAAACATGGATTTTTTTTTTTTAAATAATGTTAATTTAATAATATATGACAAAAATAGAGTAGATGGGAAAATAATGTCAAAAATGGGGTTGTAAAATCGTGTACCCGGTCCACAATTTACTAAAATCGTGGACCGGTTACACGATTTTGGCATGAAACTCGTGGACCCGGTCCACGTTACCTGCCACATCTGCAGGTCCAAGATTCCCGCTGCCACGCACCTGCCACGTAGTGAAATCGTGGACCGGGTCCACGATTTTCAACCCTATAACCGCCCCTCTTCTTCTTCTTCACTCCTTTCTCCTTCTGACGCCCAAATTCCTCCCTCCGCTGCCGTCGTCCGACGCCCACCACCGTGCTGCCGCCGTCTCTGCCACCGCCGCCAGTAATTTTTTTTTTTTTTAAAACATAAAACTTGTTATGAAGTTTGTTTTGGTTAATATCACTAAATCTAGAGTGTGAAGCTTGTTGTTGATTAATAGTGAATATTTAATTATTTGTATAAGATTTAGTTTTTTTTTACATTAGATTTGATTTTTATAATTTTGTTTTCGATTGCATGAGTTTGGAATTTTTTTTAAAATAATGTTATTAATATATATGACAAAATAGAGTAGAGGGGAAAATAATCTCAAAATTGGGGTTGTAAAATCGTGTACCTACCCTCCACTATATTGCTTATAGTGTTTGCAGTTCAATTTGGACTACCGTGGACGGAGAACGCCAACAGGGTGAAGCTATTCCAGAGGAACACAAGAGTATTATGAACATCCATCCGTCGTCACCCAGAGGATATTGATGAATTAATTCATCAACCAGCAACACTTTGAAAGTGCCTGTACCTCGTCGTTCGCACCGTCAACGAAGACGTCCACCATGTGGCACATGACCGTTTGTAATTTAAAGTTTAAGTTTTAATGAATTTCTAATCTTCAGACGCATTTATATGAGTATGCTATAAAATAACAATAATAAAAAATGTAATTGGTGATTAAAAAAAAATGGAAATCGTGTACCCCGTACACGATTTCGGTCTCATTGACCAACCACGTGGATGCCATGTGGAAATCGTGTACGGGGTACCCGATTTTACAACCTTATTTTTTTTAATATTTTCTTCAACCACTCATTTCTTTACTATGTACCCTATTTTTGTCAATAGTTCAAAATTCAACATTAATTTTGAATTTTGTCCTCAAACATGAATTTTCCTCGCAATTTTTTTTTCGTAATATTTAATTTTTATTATGTTACATATAAAATCAACCCTAAACTGATGTAATTTTCAAGTATAGTTAATAGGGAAAAATAAAAGTCAATGAACAATTTTCATTATGTTCTACCATGCATACGTACAAGCATTTTAAAGTTGGGCCTTGTAAGGCTTCATGAAAGTATGGCTCCACTGGGCCCCTAAGTAAAGCTTTTTTCACAATTGGGCTTTTTCTCAATGGGCTCTAAAATATGGGCCATAACAAACGGAAGACAGGAGAGAACCAAAACCCTTGGGCCATCTCCATGAGAATTGTCGGCAGCTCCTCCATGCTGTTACTCTTGCAATCCTTTAAAACACGAAGTTTTTTAAAGAAAATGTCATTTTCAAAATGTAATATTAATCGATGATGAAATAAAGGAGTTTGAACATAAAACCTTCCTGAACTACTTTTTTTGATATCACTTTAAATTGTTAAGTGATCCAAAAGTTTAAACTAATGGATGAAGGTAGATTTAATTATATATCATCTAACAATATCCTTTATCTTTAAGCGCAAAAAAGGTAAATTTAATTTTAATTTTTATTTAATTTTTTTAGATACTTGGTCAAAGAAGATGTCTTCCAACTAAATCTTGGATAATTTGCTACTATTTCAAATCTTTGACCTCAAGATTAATAGTACAAGTTTTATGTCAATTGAGCGATGCTCTTGTTGATGAAAAAACATGAATTACTCCTATATTTTGGTCTATAAGGTTTTTCATTTATACTTTTTCAAGACTTCAAAATGTTTCATTTTTTACTATTGAATTTTAAAATTTGTTCAAAAAAATGTGCCAATTGGATACAGTGATGCATCCAAAACTTAACATCCAGTGGGAGAGAGAGGGAGAGGGGCTTGTTACATTTTAACATTGGTTTTGTTTGATAAAAAATATGATCGATATTTTTATATAAATATATAAAAAAATGAAATGAAACTTAAAATAATAATTATAATTTTTTTTTACCACAATGAGTATAACTCCACTGACAAAAAAATTTGAACAAGGTAGCACTGACAATTTTTGGTCGGTTTTAAAATGGTACCATTGGTTGTATCTAAAGAGCTCTCGTCAGGTTTTAATTTTCGTGTATATTGATCAGAGATTGTTCTAGAGATAAGATCGAAAAGATTTGAACCCACTATCCTTAACTCCAAAAAAGTTGATTGAAAGAATGCGGTGAAAAAACTGAGTTAGGATAATTGTTTTGTAAGTTCGCTATGGGCAATGTTCATGTAAGATGAAAATGATCCTATATTTAAAGAAAAAAATACAAATGGCCTCACAGGTCGTCTCTCCCTCTACTAATTACAGGTCATTGTCGAGAAAATATGGCATGGATAGCCTAAAATGAGAAACCCAAATAAAATTTAGCCTATATTTTAAAAACAAAAGTTTGCTTAATTACATCATCATTGGGTGAAATTTACTAAAATAACCAAAATTGAAGTGTGCTCATGATTCTCTCCTTCTTCCAATTCTTTCGTTTCACATTTCGTGCTCTCAAATCTACAACTTTTTTTTAAAAATCCAAGTTGCATTATTCTTCTTCTTTCTTCTATGTTCTTTTTCTTCTTTCTCTCTTTAGAATAAGAGATGGAAGAGATAGAGCGTGAATCAAAGCGAGACCAAGGAGCGAGAGGAAGAATTTAAACGAAGGAAAAAATTGAAAAAAAATTGCAGTTGTATCTGATGTGAACAAGAGAAGGAATGAGGAGCAAACACGAAAGGAACGAGACATCATGAGAGCTTCAAACCCTGACACGTGTTTTAGGGTTAAATGGGTACTTTCACATGTGGTTGATGTGAGAAAAAATCATTTTTCATTCGGTTTTTTAACTTTAGGCCAAATAGTTGGGTCTCTGAAAAGGAGTCATCTGTACAAATTTCTCATAAACGTCGCCACCAATGTTGATCATCCCATGAAGCAAAGCGGGATGATTATGAAGATACCCAGCATGGTTGATGGATTAATTGCAATTTGCAATCAATTTTAAATATAATTAATAAAATTTTTAATTTCTTAAAATTAAATGTTTAAGGATTCAATTTCTACGATAGTGTCCATTTATACAATTGTATAAGTTTGAGGGTTCAATTTTTACTATTAAATATTTGGAGGTCCAATTTCTATAACTATGTAAGTTTCAGAGTTCAATTTTAACACTTGTGTAAGCTTGAGGGTTCAATTTTACAATTAAAAATTTGAGAGTGAAATTGCAATTACCACTATACTTAAGAGATGATTTTCATAATTTGTCCTAAATTTTTATATCTACGTCATCTCAGACACGGTTCACAATATACATTAAAATCAATCTAAATGTAAATTTTTTTAAAAAAAATCACAATATATACAGAAACATAGAAAGTTTTTTTAAAAAAAAAAAAACTAGCTCTAAACCACTTTTTTTTAATTGTTTTTAACCAAACAAACTCAAACCAGACCCCCAAAAAAAATATTATCACCAAAGCAGTAGAAAAAACAAATAAATATAATGCATGGAATCGATTAAAAAAATGACAAAAAAAAAAAAAAAAACTAAAAATCCTATAAAATATATGAAAATATTGGCCTTATGCGAGAAACGATTGTTCAGTTTTATGTTAAATGAATATAATTTAATTGACATGAACTTTTATTTTCAACTCAAATTTGAGGTTAAGTTTTTCACTCTACTTATTGTAAGTACCAAATGATAATTGTTGTGTTGTAGATGAACCCACAGCTTTGAAAGCAAAATCGACGTGATGCTTAAATCACCAAAGTCGGTTGCTCCCCAAGGTTAATACAATTTCCGATCTCTTACGTGAACTCATCGAAGAACGGACTGGAATCGATGAAGAATGCCCAAAAAACAGTAGAAAACAGAGAGGAGGCAAAGGAAGAAGGAATCAATTTCGGTATATTTTCTCCACAAACTGAGAGCTCTTTCAAGGAAAACATAAGATTTGTTTTAAACAAAATTTGTTTTAAAATTAATTAAAAAATTAATTTTCCCACCAATTAATTCTTAAATTAATTTAAATAAACAGAGAAAGGTATTAAAAAAATTACCTCATTTTTCACACCAGCACAGTTACCCCAATCCGACCCGCTACCCAACCAAATGGTTGCGGCGACGTGTGCAAGGCAAAAGTTCCTACTTCCACCACAACTACAATTTGAAAGATACCTTTCATGTCTTGTATTTATACCTCCTTTTCAATTCAAAATCTTCCAATTTTTCATCTCTCTTAGTCTTGGTCTTGATTTGAATTTTCATACACATTATTCACCAATTATTTAAGTATGTATTGATTTCTAATGTGAAACATTAATTTTGAAAAAAAAAATACATGTATTATACTATTACATTACAATTATTAATATAATAATGAAAAATGAACATTCAAAAATATAATTCTAACCATTTTGAAAAGTCTAATGATTTAAGGTATGGTTTACTAATGTCTTGAATTGTCTAATGATTTAAGGTATGGTTTACTAATGTCTTGAATTGTTATTTAGTTTATAAGTTATATATGTGTTTTGGAGCAAAGAAAATTGTTGTTTAAATTTAAAAGTGTTTTTATGGTTTACTAATGTCTTGAATTGTCTAATGATTTAAGGTATGGTTTACTAATGTCTTGAATTGTTATTTAGTTTATAAAGTTAAATAATATGTGTTTGGAGCAAAGAAAATTGTTGTTTAAATTTAAAAAGTGTTTTTGGGATGTTTTCTATGTCTTTTTGTTTTTGTTTTTGTATATATTATTTTTTTTGCTATTTTTTATGTATTCTACCATTAGAGCTATATATTTCAATCAAAATTAACAAATTTGATTTCAAAATTTCCAATATTATTTTATATAACTTTTAATTTTCAATTTAACTCAAATTTGACTGGGATTAAATATAAATGTAACAAATTTTTTTATTTGAGATCAAAGCTTAGTTTGAGATTGTTGTAGTGCTTAAAATAATTACTGACAATTGTGCTTCTAAAAAAAAAGTCAGTTGTAAAGTGAGTAAATTAGTGTTTGAAAATTTTTAATTTAATACTTAAAAAAGTAGGTTACAATGTTTGATAAATAATGCTAAATTATTGTGATTAGTAATAATGACTAATTAAATAGACATGCTATCAAAATTTACATTATTTTTTTTTTTTTGTTGATAACTTATATTTTAAATAAATATTTAAAATGTTATATCAAAGATGTTTTCAACCTAAATTTATATTTTGCTTATGATAATTTGTTAAATATAAGAAAAATAGGTGCAATTATTTTTAATATGCATATATAATATCAGTTAAAAACAATTGGTGTGACATTGAACTAATCAACTCGGAAATATAAGATTTAGAAATTGGTTTGAGTAAAGAATATACTAAATACAAAATCAATTTTATTTTTTATTAGGAAGTAACGTTGATTCTATCATAATCTACTTTTAAAAGTTAGTAAGAAAAAAATCTTAAGAACTATGAAAATTAACATAGGATTAAAAAAAAAAAAGTGATTTTAACAACTTTATTAATATCCATATTAATGTCGATGTCAGCACTGACATCAACATCCTTGACAAAATAATAGATAAGAAGCCGTGGTTGGTTTTAAGTCATCAATAGATGGGTCCATATATACATTAATATCTTTCATAGTGTAATTTGCAAGAATTTAATTTGATATTTTTTTTTTCTTTTTTTGGTTTATTGTTTGCTTGATATCTTGTGTTGTTAAGGGTAAGAGGTATGGCAGTGGAAGGATCTCAATTGAAGCTGTACTCATTCTGGGCTAGCACTTGTGCCCAACGTGTTCGAATTGCCCTCAACTTCAAAGGTTTTTATTTATTATATATTCATTTTTATTCCTTTTCTTCATCTTCTCTTCTTCTCTTTAGTTCTTTTGTAGCTCATCCCCTGTTTTTTTTTTTTTTTTTTTGTTACTTTTCAGGGCTAAACTTTCAGTACATAGCTGTTGATGTTTTGAAGGGAGAGCATTTGACTCCTGGTAACTTTAATGTCGTTATATATATATATATATATTATATATATATATATAGTTTGAGAATCGGTGAAATTTGAATATTTGATGTTTGAACTGATGATATGTGCATTAAACTAGTTGAAAAAATAGTCGAACTATATTGTTTAAATATTCTATATCTTTCTACTCTCAACTATAGAGGTGTTCACAGTTTAGTTTAGTCTGATTTTAGATGAAACTAGAGATCGAGCCGAACCTCTCAGTTCTTGAATGTTGTTAATTAACCGAGTAAACCAAAGTCTTCTCAACTTTCAGTAAACCAAAATGGAATTGAGGAAAGAGAGTAAGATGAAAAGACTAATTGAAAAGAGGAAAAGAAAAGAAAAGAAAAGGACATGACATTGATGAATGGAGAGAGAGAATTAGGTGGTAGGTTGGGCCACGGTGGATGTGGAGGTTAAAATTATTATTTAGGGACCGTTTCAAATATACCACTAAGGTTTAAAGTATTAGTAGATATAGCACAATGCAAAATAATTTGCATATATAAAAAATTTAGATTCAACTCTCAAAATTTACCAATGATAGACTATATTATAGCTAATAGGAGTCTATCATGGATAGATTTTGCTATATTTGCAATTGTTTTAAAATGTTGTTATACACTTGATTATTAGTTCTAGAAGTGTTACCCATTGTAATTATCCTATTATTTATACTTATATTTGGTTCAGCTCAATTTTATTGGTTTTGAATAAATTCAAACTAGGAGTTGAATCGAAAATTGCAATTTTTTAAGATTTTAAACTGAGAAACCCAATTTTTTCTTAACAACCGAACCAAACTCGGTTTGGTTCAATTCGATTCCTTGATTTTCTTAGTTTCTTGCACATCCCTACTCTCAATAATATCCTATACTTTATATTCTGTAATTTTTAAATTAAGCTTAGAAACACTACTTATACTCATAAGTTTTTGTATACATTTTAATAATGTTTTTATAAAATCAAACTAAGTTCTAAAAACTAAAAAAAATAGTTTTCAAAAAGTAGTTTTTCTTTCCAAATTCGACTAGTAATTCAAATGTTTCTTTAACAGAGATGGAAACCATAATTAAAACATGAAAAAGAAACAAACATAAATTTAAAAACAAAAACAAAACAAAATAATTATTTATTAAACGAGACCTAAATTAATCATTTTGTTAACATATTTATTCAAGTAAGTATTCTATTTGGAAGAAATAGATTTAGTTGAGAGGTATGTTGGGTGTCATATTTAAGGATATGTCCATGTGTTCAATTATATATATTAATCAATAACAATAATTTAAGATACGTCAACTTTTTTTTTTTTGTCAAATTTTATTTTAAAAAAAAAAAAAAAAAAGTGCCCCAATTGAAAATTGTTAAGAGTTGAATCACAAAAATAAGAATTACTTCAAAATTACAAATTATTAAGGGGAAATTTTCACACTTAAAAAAAATGTGAAACTATTTACAAAAAATAACAAAAAAAAATATTGATAGACGTTGATAGATTTCTATCAACATCTATCAGTGATAGACTTTTATCATTTCTATTATTGATAGACTTTGATAGACTTCTATCAGCGTCTATCACAACTATCTAAAAATTTTGTTATTTTGTGTAAATAATTTCTTTTATTTTTTATTTTTAAAATTTCTCCATTATTAAATGTAATCGGGTGTTTTAAATTATCTTTTAGTCATAAGGTTTAATATTTCATTTTCAGCAAAGTTGCAGCTCTACTTCTATACACATTATTATTATTATTATTTAACTTTGTTCTTGCAATCCTCAGAATACCTAAAGCTCAATCCTGTTGGTTTTGTACCAACTCTGGTGGATGGGGATATTGTTATTGCTGACTCTTTTGCTATAATAATGGTTTGTGTCTTTTCATTATTTTCCAATTATCTATAACATTTATAGGGTAAAACCTATTTTTGGTTTTTAAGGTCATATGTAAATATTTGTTTGATCCCTAAGTTTTAAAAATGGGTAGGTTAGTCTTTAAATTTTTTAAAAATGATTTTAATTAAATTAAGGTCGTTGAAATTAAATTGTTGTTATTGTCACTAACAGAATGCTGGAAAGGGAGTTTAAAGGGATGGATATGTGACATTACTTATGAAACATTCATTTGAAGTTAAATTTTTATTGTCCTAAAGTTTCTTGCTTTCATTTTCCTCTTTAAACTCAAATCCCACATTATTAAAAATAAACACATAAGGAATGTCACATACTTTTTCAAATTTCCACATCAACGATAATTTAACCTCAAGGGTCTTTTAAAATTATTTTCTAAAATTTAAGGATTAAATTGTCAAATTTTCAAATTTAGGGACCAAATGAAAATTTACCCTCAAATTCAAAGACCGAAAGTATATTGATGTTAATTAGTTCTTAAATTTTTGGAGTTAGTAACTAATATATAAGTCTCTAAATTATAGAGAAAAAAACGTCTAATAAGTATTCAAACATTTTAGTATGTTATATAATGGATCCTAAAGTTTTTAGAAAAATGTCTAATAAGCTCACTAACTTTCAATGTTATAACTTATAGGTAGCTAAGACCTTGTTTGCCATTTAATTTTAGATTTTTTTAATATTAAGCTTATATATATTACTTGAGGAGAAATTACTATAAACAGACAAAATATCAAACTATTTACAAATATAGAAAAATTTCACTGTCTATAAATTTCATTGTCTATCATAGTGAAATTTTTCGATATTTGTAAATAGTTTTGCTCATTTTTCTATATTTAAAAACAATTCTTACTTGGGCCTATAATTAGTTTATTTGTTTTGTTATCCACTTTCCACCTATATTTTAGAAACCAAGTCATGTTTTGAAAAAAAATTCAAAAACTTGTTTATGTTTTTAGAATTTGATTAAGAATTCAAGTATTTCTTTAAGAAATGTGAAAATCATGGTATGAAAATTGAGAGGAAACAAGCATAAATTTCATAAACATAAAACTAAAAACGAAGTCATCATCAAATATGTTGGACATAAATTTCAAAATTTTGCTTTTGTTTTTTGAATTATATTAAGAATTCAGATGTTTACTTATGAAAGATGAAAACTATGAGAAAACCATCCCAATTTTCAAAAACCAAATGTTATCAAATAGTAACTAAATTTTAAAATAAAACTATCTACCTATCGGGCAAAAAATTGAAAAAGGAATCAACTATACACTTCATTACAAAATTTTAACTCATTACCAGACTCTTAAAATCGAAATTTCAAAAATTTATTAGACACATTTGAAAATTAAGAGACCTGAAAATTCATGGATGAAACTTTGTAATTAATGAACCAATGTACAAATTATGTGGTTTAATCACTTGCTCTTGTTGTAAACATACAGTATTTGGAGGAAAAGTATCCTCAGCATCCTTTGTTGCCTCGTGATCTTGTTAAAAGGGCTATTAATCACCAGGTATATATTTTTCATGTGTTAAATTTGTGTGTGGGACTAATATATATATGAAACAATGATTATCAAAGTAAGTATTTTCTCGAAAAATAACGATAGAGGAACGAATAATATCAATTCAAAAAATTGTAAGTGCATAGGCTACTCGAGATAGTCTGTATGAACATAGTTCAACTGGTCGAAAAATAACTTATCGAGGTTTCGTTCTTACACTCTTTTGTTGAGAAGTATGAACAAAAAAATTTTCAAAGTGGAGATGATGCTAATAATTTTCCTTGATTTTTCAAGTTCTTGAAATTTTAGGTTCTTTTTATCGAGACCCTAAAACTTTAAAAAATATCTAATAGGTTCTTGAAATTTTAATTATATATTTGACAGGTCATTGATTTATTTGACTTTTATTTTTAAATTAAAAAAACTATTAAACATTAAATTTAAAGTTTAAGGTTGTTCTAATTGACATAACATTCAATTTTATATCTAATTAATTAATTAATATTTAAAATTTTCAAATATATCATATACATCACACACAAAAAAAATTAATTTTAGACATAAAGTTGAAAGTTCACGAATCTATTAGACATTTTTAAAATTCAGATACATCTTAAACATAAGATTAAAAGTTTAAATGCATTTTAACCTAATTCAATTTTCATTGATCAAAGTATATAATTGAGATGTTTTGCAGCTGTGACTGAAATTTAGAGAATTCATAATATTGTATGTAAGTTTGAATGAAGTCTCCAAATTTTTTTTTTTTCCTCCACAGGCTGCAAATATTGTTTCTTCAAGCATACAACCTCTTCAAAATTTAATTGTTGAGGTAAGTAATTAAACAATATGCAATACTTTTGGAATTTTGTTGAACTGGTGTTCTTTAAATTTTAAGAAAATTACTATAAACAAAAAAAATATCAAACTATTTATAAATATATAAAAATTTCACTGTCTATCGTTTGAAATAGACAATAAAATTTTTCTATATTTGTAAATAATTTGACTCACCTTTCTATATTTGAAAATCGTCCTTAATTTTATGTTTATATTAATCAATTTACAGAAGTACATCGAGGAAAAATGTGGACCAGAGGAGAAACTTTCTTGGGTTCACATGATCATTGGAAAAGGATTTTTAGGTAATTAAACTTAAGTTTATTAAGTGTGTTGTAAGCATGAGTTGAGATTAAACATATAGAATATAGCTTCTTTGGACAAATATTTATGTATCACTTTTTTTTTTTTAATGTTAAATCTATCCTTGAGTTCTTAATCATAATTTATGGAAAAGAAATAGATTTAGAAACCTGTCATTTATGTTTTAAAATTGTTTAAAATTTAAAATTTAACTTATTAAAAGAAAACTATTCCCACAATTTTAAAAGCGTCAAAATCACTTTTGTCATTTTAAAATCACTCAAAAACACACTTTTGATCACTCAGATTTAATTTAGTTTTCAATTTTACACTTTTCAATGCATTTTTCAATCAACAAAATTAGTTTTGAAGAATTAAAAATATATTTTACGGTGATTTTGAAAATGACAAAAATGATTTGAGTCATTTTAAAATCACTCCCAAACAAGCATGTTTGAAAGTAAAATTGAGTGACTAAAATCATTATTATCCTGATCAAGATTTCCTTCCAAAATATTTAAAAAATTTAGGCTCCATTTGATAACCAGTTAAACTTTAGTTTTTTTATTTTTAAAATTGTGTATACTTTTTCACAATTCCCTTGCCGTAATTATCTTTTTTCTTAAGTTAAACATTTGAATTCTCAGTTTTAAAAACAAAAACAAGACTTAATTTTTAAAAACTAAAAACAAAAAATCAAATGGTTATCGAATGGAGTATTAGTTTTTAAAAGGTACACAAGAGAACAAGTGTAATTAGCGTTGGTAAGTTTAATTCATTTTCAAAAACCAAATGATTATCAAACAATGAGACTTTAACTATTTCATACCCACTCTAAAATATTTTAAAACAATATGTTAAAATATATTACAAATCTATTTTCTGCCATTTTATACGTGTTGTTTCTTTCAGCACTTGAAAAGTTACTAACGGTTCATGCTGGAAAATTTGCTACTGGAGACGAAATTTATCTGGTTAGTTTCATAACTTCTTGAGTAATTTTATGCCTAAGACTTGTCCATTAATATATTATATACGTAATGTATAGTAGCATTGTATTGAAGGATCCTCATCCCAAGCAATTGTTTATTTTTCCTTCAAATAATAGAACATTAAAAAAATGGGTCAAATTACAAATTTAGTTATTCAACAATTTTCAATTTACATATTCCATTCCTTATTGAAATTAAGGGATCAATTAGATATTGTTAAGGACAACAAAACTTCCACTTATTTCTACAATGATATAAATTTATAATATTATCCACTTTGAGTTTTACCTAAGAGGTCTCATGAAAAAAATCAAGTTAAAGTGATTTGATTCAGTTCAGTTTTGCACCTCAACTGAACCAAAACATGAATGCCCCTTATTTATGTAGAGTTTTTTTATACGTTTGAAACTTGGTTGGCATTAGATAATTATATGATCAATTGTTTCTTATAATTGCAGGCAGACTTGTTTTTGGCACCTCAACTTCACCGTGCCATTGAAACATTCAATGTTGACGTGGTATTATTTGCTTCTCTTAATTACCTTTTTTTCATGTGCTGAATTGCGTTGAATTTGGGCTTACTCATATAAAAATATAAATATTCTAGTTGGAATATGTCGAATCTTAGACTTTGAGATTGATAGTACAAATTCATGTCAGTTGAGTTATGTTCATGTTGGCATCTAGGAATTATCTTATTGGATCAACTATACTTAGAGATTAATTAGAAACCAATTTCACATTTTAGGGACCAAATTAACTTTTAAAAACTTAAGGCTAGATATAGAAACTAAATTCAAATTTTAAGGAAAAGAAAATGTTAGTTTTTAAACTCGTTGGAGAGCAAATAGCTAGAAACTAAGGTCAAATTCTAGGAACAAAAAGGTAATACAATATTAGTATTTAACAAACTATATGTTAGTTTGAGTGTATTCGGATTTATATATACAAAGTAAAAAGTAAAGCATAAGGAAAAGAGTTTTTCAAGTTGGTAAAAAAGATATTGAAATTGAAGTTTTTAGAACTACAGAAACCAAATTTTAGAATGATTTTTTAAATACTTAAAAATATTTTTTTCAATTAGAAAGTTATTTTAAACCGACTCTAATAAATTCTCACTGTAATTGTTAACTACATTTTCATCCTCAATAAATTGTGCAGTCCAAGTTTCCAATTCTATCAAGGTTGTATGAGGAATACAAGAAGGTACCAGCATTTCAAGATGCAGCACCAGAGAACCAACCTGATGCTCCTGCTCAAAATTCTTGCTAAATTTAACAATTGATTTTTAATGAATTTGTAGAATTTTTCATTTTGGATCATTTTAACTATTTTGGTTTTTGTGTTTTTTTTTTTCTTTCCAAAACTTAGAGTTTTAATGAATTTGTAGAATTTTTCATTTTGGATCATTTTAACTATTTTGGTTTTTGTTGTTTTTTTTTTCTTTCCAAAACTTAGAGTTTATTTAATTTGATGATGGAATTTGTGTCTAGCGTAATTAATATTTTGTGCACTCTCTTGTACTTTTTATTGTTCTTGTAGGAGGGCATATGATGTCTTTCTTAATAACTATGCATCTAAAAAAACGATTTTGTCAAATTAGGTCTCATACTCATTTAACAAAACTCGACATAAATTAATTAAACAATCTACATGTTATTTTTTAGACTTGGAATAAACCATGCGGCGCATTAGACATGATTATCACAACAACAATTTTCATTTTTCTCGATGTAATAAAATATTGAAAAAATTCTTAAAAACGTCGAAAAACCGACGAATTTTTTTGTGTCTTTTGATAAAAAAAATATTTTCGTCGATTGAAGTATACTTCTACCATTGCGTCGACGTATACCTTATCCTAAGGAAAATTGATTTCGTCAGTGTGCACACTGTGTAGAGAGTAACGTTTTACACAACCTATACTTGGATGACTTTGTTTATTGGTTCTTCAAGCAAAAAAAAAAAAAAAAAAAAAAAAAAAAAAAAAAAAAAAATCAATGTTACATGAACTCAGCTTCCAAAGGTACCTTGAACTTTTTACTAATTTGCATACGGTTAGAAAGATAATATTGATCCATTGTCAACATACTTTACCATTATTTTCTACCATTAGAAGAAAATAAAAAACAATGAACAAATCTCATTATTTTCCGCCATGCATATTTACAAGCATTTTAAAGGTGGGCTGTGTGAGGCTTCATGAAAGTAACGGGCTCCAACTGGGCCTCTAAGTAAAATCATTTTTCAAAATTGGGCTTTTTTCTCAATGGGCTACTAAAATATGGGCCCACAACATAAACAGAAGATGAAAGAAAATCAAAACCCTTGGGCCATCTCCATGAGCATCGTCTGCAGCTCCTCCATGCTGTTATACTTGCAATCCTTTAAACAATAATTTTAAAAAGAAAAAAAAAAGTTAGTAATTTGAAAATTTACATATGCACCTAAAAATATATTTCAAAACTATCATTTTCAAATTGATATTTCTAAGAAAAAAAATTAACTTATAAAAGAAAGAAAAATATAACATTTCAAAGTGTGTTTTGGTGTAAATTTAAAATCCATACATACCTCACTCCTGACTTTAGCCATAAGTGACAACATTTCTTGCATAAAATCATAAAATGCCTGTTCCATACCCAACTACAAAGTTAATAACTAATAAATAGAAAAATAACAGTTTTAATATATTTATAGTAAAAATATATTAGATTTTTTTTTTTATCGGAGCCCTCATTTTTAATTACTGGTGATTAAAAAAAATAACAATTTTTTAAAGCATTATGCTCCTATTATTTCAATTTTCTTCCGCAATCAAATGAATTGAGGATAATTCAAAATTGAGGATAATTGAGAGAGAGAGAGAGAGAGAGAGAGAGAGAGAGAAGCAGACCTCGTTGTGTTCATCATCATCGTCAAGATTATAGAAGCCAGCATCATACATTGCTCTTTTCTTCTGGTCCGACAAAACTGCTCCATAATTTAAATTTTTTTTTTAATAAAAACAGGATTTGCAGAGATTTATAAAGTGGTTAGTTAGAATGTAAAGAATTACCTGAATAAGCTTGTTGAATCTGCTGGAATTTGGCTTTGGCTTCACTCAACAAAGCAGGGGGTGCCCTTCTTCTTGCCCACCGATCCGGATGCCATCGCTGCACAAATCAAACAAATTATTATTCCATTTTCAAATTCAATCGAACATACAAAATTCATAATTGTGTTGCAAATAATCATTATACCATTGCCAGCCGCCGATAAGCGCTCCGAATCTCTTCGTCTGAAGAATTCGACCCGACTCCGAGAATGGTGTAGTAAGAACCCGACCCGAATATCTCCCGCTCCATTTCTTCCATACCATTAATTTACTAATAATAACTGCGTTTATATAGAGATGCAAGTTTGGGTTCCTTTATTCGCTCATCCAGAAGCTTCCGGATCGGTCAGAACAGATATTTTTTAGGGTTTTAGATATTTTCATTCGACCTTTCTCGACCATTCAAACTAAATTACTTCTTTTTTTTTTTATCGCACGTAGTTTCAATTTTATTTTAAATATCTATTTTAATTTTAAACGTTCACGAAATATCGTGTTTGGAACTGGATTTTAGGATTTTGGAGGTTTCCACTGGCTTCCTTAGATCTTCCGAATGATTGCCTTCTGTTGTAGCCATATTTTTATGTCTTGATTTTTTTTTTCTTCTTTGTTTCTTCCTCTTTCACTTCAAAAATAATAATAATAATAATAATAATAATAATAATAATAAAAATATCTAAAGATGTTACTAAACATTAGAGAAATCAAATTTAAGATTGAAAAGTAATACAAGATCAAAACGAGTGTTTTTGTAAAAGATTTAGAGATTAAAATAGAAAATTTGAAAATTAGTAACAAAATAAAAGAAACTTGAGAATTTATATAAGTTTAGTAGAGATGAAAACAAAACAGACATAAAGGTTTAAGATTTGATTAGAATGAGATTTAGACTTTTTTTTTTTTTTTTTCTGTAGAACTATGACTATATTAAGGAGCGTTGTTGCTCACATGAGATTTCAAAAGCAATTTAATTCGTGAAAGTTAATTTGTGTTTTGGATTAACTTTTATAGTGAAAAATGTTTTTCAAAAATTCATTTTCATTTAAACACTTTGGATAAAATCGGTGTAAAATAAAAATACTTTGTAAAATTTTTCTCAAATGTACTTTTTTATATATAAATTTGTTTAGTTTGTTATATACCAAAAGTATTTTTATTAATATCAACATAAATAATTACTGTATAAAATATTATGTACTAATAATTTAAAATAATGGTCACCAACGACGGAAGTGACGATAGACAATGTGGTCGTCAATGCATGGTGGCTAGAGTTAGTTGTTGCTGGTGGTGGCCGAGAGTAAGTCTTTAGAGTTAGACCACTTTGGTAATTTTAAAAATTATACAAATTAAAGAGAGATTAAACATTAAACACTTCACGATAGTTTTATTTCATGAGAATCCAAAATTCTTATTGAGTGGCCATATGGACTCCACGTTTGTTTTCACGTTAGCATGAAATTCAAACCCATTTATCTATGCTGAAAATTAAAATTAGTGTTAACATATTTTTCTAATGGCAACAAATGTACTAATCGGATAGATTTTGATTGTAATTTCAAATCCTCTCACTCAATATAAATAAATAAATAAATAAATAATAAATAAAAGAATGTTGTAGTTCTAACTTCTAAGCTTCTAACTAATACATTCCATTTGCAAACAATGAAAATATTGTATGTCTAAAAGAAATAATAAATTAATTAAATTGTTGTAAATTGTTATTCCCCAAAACACACATAAATCAGGGGACTTCAGAGCAACATCATAACCCTAAATTCATCGAAACACAAAACTCCATCGCCATTCACATCAAATTTAGCAATCATTCTCTTGCAATCCCCGACGCTCCTCGATTCCCCAAGGCGGCTGAGCGTCCGCCGCAAGCTCACCGGCGTAATCACTCCCAATCCCTCCATTTCATACATCTGGAAAGCTTCCCTCACCTCTTCATCATCATCCACCTCCACTAACCTCCCAAACTCCTCCATCCCCAGAAGCCCGTCGCCGTCCGAATCGAAGGCAGCCACCGCGGCGGCGGCCTCTGCCTCGGTCAGGTCCTCGGCTATGAGAGTGGGGAGGTGGGTGAGGAGATCGTGAGGGGAGACCTTGCCGTCGCAGTCGGTGTCTATGGTGTTGAATAGTAGTGTGTGGTAGGGGGAGAAATTGTCCATTGAAGGAATTATAATTTGGATTGAATGATGATGATTTGGTTGATGAATTTAGAGTTGGAGGTGGTGTTGTTATATGGAGAGGGAATTTGCGCGTCGGAGATTGCGTGTGAAGAAGAGTATATTTAGGAAAGGAAGAAGGTGGGGCGTAGTTCGATCGCGTGGCGGCGGTTGGCGGTGGAAATACCCATCTGCTTCCATTTTTATTTTTCACATTTTCTTTTTCTTTTTCTTTTCCACACACAATTGTGAGGGCAATTTGGTAATGAGGAATATTTGGTGTATCACATATTCGGTGGAAATATTGAGGGAAATCAATTTCGAAAAAGTTTATGATCATAGTGCAACGCAATTATACCTAAATTTGTTTTAATTTTACTTTTCACCTTTATTTATTTAGAAATTTTAGTAAATGATAAAATAATCAAATTATTTGCGAATATAGCAAATAATTTAAACATATGGCAAAAATAGCAAATTTTAATTAGTGACCCCTATCACCAATAAAACTCCATCACAAAAAACAAACAAATGTATGTCATTAAAATATCACATTTTCAGCCAAGAAATTAAAAGAAACCTCGAGTCCTTTCATTTTCTCTATCAAAAAGTCAACAAATTAAAAGGGGAGGGATTCACTCATGAAATTTCTCTCAACATTTATTGACTTGCCAAATTACAATCAAGAGTCTTCTTTTATTATATATTGACTTATATGAAATTTCATGGATGCCTCATGATTATTGTTTTTTCCTTGTATGTTCTAAAAATAATTTTCTGTTTCTTTAGTCATTATTAATTTTTAAACTCACCCAATTATTCTGCTTATTAGCAAAAGTTCATCAATAATAAGTAAAGATGAACATAGCCAAGACCTCATCTTCAATGATACAGAGTTGTGAATTATATAAGAAGATTATACAATTAAGTTTTGACTTTAATTGCAGAAAACTTGAAACAAAACAATATGCAAACTAGCACATCAGACTTGAATATTATAAAACTCAAAAGAAAAATAAAGTTTTCGTTTAGTAACTATTTTATTTTTAACTTTTTTATTTGGAATATTATTATAAATAGAAAAAATATCAAATTATTTACAAGTATAGAAAAATTTTCTATCCGCGATAAACCGCAATAGAATTCTATTGATAGATAGTAAAAAATTTCAAAATTGGTAAATAATTTGGCTTATTTTTCTATATTAGAAAACAACCCTTTCTATTTTTTAAATTTATGATTTTTTTTTCTCCCAAATTCCTGACGGTAGTTTATAGTGCAAAGTCGTATCTCTTTGGTTAATAAGATCCAAAAGGTTTATCGATCCCAGGGGGTGGAGATCCATAATAGACATATCGAAATTATTGTACGTCAAATAACATCAAAAGTGTTGGTTTCAGAAGATGAAATGTCTTCCCAGACATAGACTACGTAGAGGGTAGTACTTACTCTTAGAAAGATAGAACATCGCCACGTGAACATAAGATGTTGTTACGAATATAACTCCCGAGGGATCGACCACTATTCTAAATATAGTAAAGTAAGGCAGAGAACTGTTGTCCCCTGATCGTATTCAAAGGATCTCTCAAGACCTTCTTCTGGCATCACAGCCTATTCTATCCTCCTCAACCTCTCCCTACGGAGGGGTTCAATCCATTGTCAACTACCCTCTCCCACTTACTCCCATAAAGTGGCTTGCTCTCTGTCACCACTGTTGAGTCAGAAAGGGTTTCCTTGAAACTTCGTTGCCTTTGCTTTCGCTGGATCCGAAAAGACAATCGTAGAGAGTAGTCAAAATCGAAAAATAAAAACAAATTTAAAAAAACTACTATTTTCTAGTTTTCAAATTTAACACTGGTATGAAGTAGACAGCACTAACACAACATAAAAATTTAAGGGTGAAAGTAGAGTTTAGAAGCTTAATTTTTAAAAATTAAAAAAAAAAAAAAATATGAAGCTCATGATTTTCTGAGTTGATCCAACAATGAAGCAGCCTTCCGCCTCGCTCTCCCCGTGCCATTCTCGGCAAGTTTCATCAACGACACCACCGCGCCAAGCCTGGTTAACCATTCCAGCTTCTCACAGTCTCCCTTGCACAATGCAAGTAGAACAGCAGCTGCGTTTTCCTTGCTGCGAGACGACCCCGTCTTCAGAATGTTAGTCAAAACAAGCAGGGAATTCGCATTCGCCATCGCAGCCTTCGCCTCCGGGTGGCCGCAAAGAACCGACATTATATAGAGAGCGTCATCAACCAAAGAACCATTTGAATCAGACAGCATTTTCGACAATGGTTTGACAATCCCAGCCTTGAAAGCCCTGCCTTTGTTCCCTTGGTGCATACACAAATTCAATAGAGCTCCTGCAGCATCTTTTTGCCCTCTCGGGCTACCGATCTCAACGATTTCTAACAGGTCCGGTATCACACCCGAAGCCCCGATTATTGCCTTGTTCTCATCGGCTAGTGACAAGCTGTAAATCGTGGCAGCAGCACATTCTCTCCCTTCCATGCTCCCAACTTTGAGAAGTTGGGAAATGTAAGAAACAGCACCAGAAAGCATAACAAGTCTCTTGTTTTGCTCATGAAGTGAAAGGTTGAGAATGCAAGAAATTGCATTCTCTTGTGTTGCAACATCTTCTGAAGTTAAAAGGTAAACCAGCTGTGGGATTGCTCCTGCTTCTGCTATTTCAACTCTTTGATCTGAGCTGCTTTTCGATAGCTTTCGGATCTCAGTCACGGCTATCTTCTGCTCCTGAATCGACCCAAATGAAAGGTGTCGAACCAGAGTTTTTATCGGCAAAGTCTTTCGGCAGTCGTCTTCGAATGATCTATACTTCTTAAGTTTCCTGGTGGTTAGTCCTTCCTCTAGCTTCACATTGTGCTCTTCACACCATTCAGAGATCAGTTTTCTCATTAAAAAATTTGGAGTGAGGATCAGAGATTGGAGCTGCTCCTGAGTTTTTGGACATGTTCTATTTCCTCTGTCTATCCAGTTCTGTATGTTGGATCTTTCATATGTCTACAAATCATCATAATCAAGGCTCTTATGAAATCGACAAAAAACGTAAAGAATAGAGAAATCGACACAAAGATTTATGTGGTTCACTAATAGTATGTTAGCTACATCCACGGACAGAGAGAGAAACTTATTATTAGAGAGGAAAATATCAAATTACAAATTTAGAGACACTAGTAGAGTTAAAAACTTTATATAGCGCACTTCTCTAAACTCTAAGGCCAAAATCGTAAATAACATAAAATAGGAATACAACTAAGGTCTCGGGGGCATTGCTCCAAGACCCGACTCGTTGACCGGCTAGCGAGACCCCTATATTTGGTCGCTTGGAGCACCAGATAACAGAGTTAAGGCATTCCAACAAAATCAATTCGAGCCCCGTTCCAAAACAATTTCATTGTAATTTTCGGTTTTTTCGAACAAAAATCCAATGAAAACAAAAATCCAAAGTATTTTTCTCGAACAGAAGAATATAATTTTTAAATCACCGATCAACTCAAAAACTTAAACTAATGGGTTACGATACATTTAATTATATCAATACTTGAAAAAATATTGAATCAATAGGGCAATCGTACCTGTCCCGTCGAGACGATGACAGGATCCAACATCAACTCAAAGGAAATGGGGCATAAGAAGTTTTCAGGGATTTCAACTTCAACAGGCTTCCTAACTTCATCTTGGCTCTTGCTAGCTAGAACATCTTCCATATCAGAATGAACAACACTTGAACACTCATCAAAGCAAGAATTCACCGAATCGAGACTAATCAAATGATCGCGGTTCCGAGGACGATGCTGAGACTCTACATCTCCATCGTCATCAACACTAGACATGCTCTTGACATCATTATTGATCATCCATTTTACAGAACTTGATCTAGCTTGAAGCTTCTTTTCTGCAGGGTTAGACATAGATTCATACTTGTTTGATGCTCTCCTCAATTGAGCTCTAACCAAATCAACCTTAACAAACAAAACAAAAACTTTCTCAAACATTGTTTGAGGAAGAGGCGAAATAATATAACTAACTATTTGTAATTGTCCTCACTTACATACTGTAAATCTTTTCTTTTGCTAACAAATAAACATCGGAAACTTCTCGAATTGGGTTTTCAAGATCAATGAACATGTTATGTTTACCTGTTCTTGTACTTCATCTGAGACACAAAAGTGGTCGTATGGCAGATTTGAGAGTGCAGTTTCCAATCTTGTTGTCACGTATTGGAATTGTAGAACCAAATTTTTGGTAGCTCCCTCCTTAATTTAATGGATAAGATTGAGCGTCCAAAAGGTAGAGATATTAAACAAAGGTATGTTAAGAACATAAGCAAAACTCCATTTGTGGAATTAAAAGAAAATATAAGAATCTATTTTTTTTTCATCTATTATAATATATATATTTCACCACATATTCCCAATTGAAGCCTTTTATACAATTTTGAATATTCACAATCGTAATTGAAATATTTTTAAATTATTGGCTAGATTTATCAACCATAGCACCAAATTTTTTAACTTCATCTAAACTTTTTGGCAGTGATCGTCATCATTGATGTATCTGGCAAACTATATTGAACTTTGTTTTTAAGGAATTAATCCTTAAGATTTGAATTTCATTTTTAAGAATTTTATTTCTAATTGGTTTTGAAATTTATTTCTAGTTGGTTCTCAAGTTGATCATTAATTAGTTTAACAAAATGATGATGTGGCCGTTAACGTAGGCTTGAACTTTCCAGATAATATTTTTTAAATGAACTTGGGAAAAAAAATTCATATTTTTGACATTTCTCTCCTCTCAATTGGATAGAGCTTCTCACTTTAAACTAAAAATAAAATAAAAGGACTCGCATCACACCGACGATTGACCACGTGTAATTGATAGTTAAATTTCCATTTTACATTTAACAAACAAAAAAAAAAATCTATTTTTTAAACTTACTCATTTTCCCACTGTTTCTTTATATTTTTATATTTTCTAAATTAAAATTCAAATCCTTAATTAAATTTAAAAAATAAGAACAAAATTTTAAAACTACTTTTCTTTGAAGTTTTCAACTTTTTAATTTGGATTTAGAAAACACATTAGAAATTAAATAACAAGACGATGGAACTCAATTGTGGAAGTAGTGTTCATAAGTTCAATTTTCCAAAACTAAAAACTAAAAAATAAAAAAAAAACAATGATTATCAAATGAATCTTAGATTCTAAGTCACATGCACCTCAATATTAAGTTCAAAAACAGATAGACTAAAAAATATTCTATATAATATAAATTAAATTACCAATTATAACTAATGTAAGGACATATTTGAAGGTGATTTTAAATAGTTAAATCACTTTCCATGTTCTAAATCACTCTCCGATATATCTTGAATAATTTAAAATCAATTCAAAAAGTATGATAATCACATTTAAAAGTGCAAAATCAAACATCACAAAGAATATAAGAAAATCACTTTTAATAAATCAATATACAAATTATTTCCTTAAAATCACTATTTTTATTATACTTTTACGGGTCACGAATGCAAAACAAGGAAGAAGGAAGAAGCAGGCAGGTCGTAATGTTTCCATATATATGTGTGTGTATATTGGAGGGGGAAATTGTAAAAAAAGGGGGAAAAAACCAATAAAATTTGGCAAAACTGCACTGAATCAAAAATTCAAAAGTGCAGAGTTATTACAATCAATGGAAGTTCCACTTCCAATCTAAACACACAAACAAATAATGTAATCTAATGATAACAGACAGACAACGATAAGGATGAACTCACCGTCGAAGTCGCACAACCCTCCTCGTCGTATACAGAGAAAGTCAAAGCCGCGTAAAGAAGCCGCTTCGCCGCCTGAATTGCTCCGACCACTTCCGAAAGACAATCCAACCAAGAAGACGAACAAGAAGACCCATCATCATTCAATGCCTCAAAATTCTCCCCACTGCCGCTGCAGAAGTTTGTGATCTCCTCCGCCAGATGAATCAGGAGAGCGATCCGACGAATGAGATCGGTGCAGTCTTTCTTCATGACGTCTCCGGCGCCAGCAATGGACCTCCCTGACATCAGAACAAAGTCACGTACCAGGTCAAGAAGTTGCAGCGCTAAGGCACGCCGCCGGCCGTCTCCGACGACTTCGCTGCTCATTGCCACACCTACGTGTTTAATCTTTCTCTTGAGAAAGCAAGCAGAATCTCAAGGAGAAGCTTTTTGTTGTTTGTTTTTAAATTGTTTGTTCCTTTTGAAACTTTTCATGATTCCATCAACAAATATATTTTTATTGAATTGAGAAGCCAGGAAGGTAATGATTCAGATTGCTACAACAATGGCCAATCCAATTTTGATTGACTTTGACACTGTCTTAATATGATATATTATGAACCAATTTGGTTGCTGATGAAATATGATTAGTTAAACATTGATGATGAAATATGATTAGTTAAACAATCTTTGAGGAGATCATTCTGAATAATATTTTATCCTATTAAATATTATGGTAAACACAGCTGTCTCTCTCCATAAAACTGCCAAAACACAAGGCTTAAGAACAATATCTTATTCTATAGTTTGGTTAAATCTTCTTAATAGTCCCTATCAGTGAGGAATAACGTTGATTAAACTTTCTATTAAATTTGAATTCAATTCGAAGTGGTAGGAGACTATTGAGAAAATCAGAAAATTCAACTTAACTATAGGGATTAAAATAAAAGATTGAAAATTACGGGGAGAAAACTGACACAAGGGGTAAAATACAAAAAAAAAAATATAATTCAACTAAAAAAATCTACCTGGTGAGTAGGAGTTGAATATGTACAAGTATAACCAACTTTTGTAGGTGAATTCAACAGATCCTGCAGAAAGCAACATTCATATTTCGCTGATCAAGTTCAAAATCCAAGCTTAAACAAACAATGTCCACATTTAGCTGCTTATTACATATCCCAAATCAAGATATCGAACAAGTGGACTCGATGTGTCAAAGAAAACACATTAGACATTACATAACAAGTCCTATGAGTGATGATATTTCGAAAGATACCATTCCCTCTATAACATTTTATGTTGACTAGTTGTACATCTTGAACCAAGGAATGATGCTTCTATGGGATGAACGAAATAACATTAATAATCATACGCATTATCGTTTATTAGATACCTCAGTTGAATCGTTGATGGGCACTTGAAACTGCGTGGCCATTAGGAGATGTACTGGAAATGCAACTAATGTTGTTGATTCTATTTCTTCGAAGGGAATAAGGATCAATTCCTGCCTTGTGAGCTGCAACGACACCTATGGCTTCCCAATAATTTGAGACTTTTACCTGCACAAGATGCTTAATTACTCTCCGTCACAAATATCTTTCTGCACAGGTTTCTGTAATATACAGTTTCTTCTACAACAACCAGAAAAATGAAGAAGATAAAACGTTGCAGAAGTTTTCCAATGCATACCGCCTCAATCCCAAGTGACTCTGGAGAATCGCTGAGAACTGTTTCATTTTCCTCTACTGCAATAATAAGTGGCTGCGACAAAGTTAACATCACTTAGTCAATGTCAAAGTAGTAAATCCAAAGCAGTCTCTTATAATTGAAATGTACTGACATCAGCGGTTAGATATTGCTTGTAAAAAGCATGTATCCGTACCAGACCTATCTGCATGTTTACGATGTATTTATTATGTTTACAAATTTGATACCTTGTACTGTTTGCTTCTGGCAAAAGCAAGAGTGCCATCCCCTCCACATGCATTTATAGGTACAATGACACTATCAACATCATTTGCCAATATGCAGTCTTTCCCCAATGATTCGGAGTTCTTGCTCAAGTATTGAGGCGCATTACTTAGCCCAGAAAGTACACATGGTAAGAATGTGAATCCTAACTGTAGAACAGGATTGAGGCCTTGAAAGCATGAGAAAGAGAAAGGGAACGAGACAAATTTACCACCAAGAACAGAAAATAAGGAAAATAAGCAGTTGGGTTAGTGTCATTTATAGTGGACATACTTCAGATCAGAGAAAATGGTGTCAGTGAAAGTTTTCCCAAAAAATGATCTTTGGTTTGTGAGTAAGCTGTGTAACTTTTCTTTTCCTTTTACTTAAATTTATCCTGCAAATCATTATTTCCTCTTGTTAAAATAGGTAATTTTTAATGTATTACAGAGAAATACACTACCAAGAGTGACTGAACAAACTGACAACCCCACAACAAGTGATGCAAGCCATCTTGACGCCTGCCAAGTATGCATCAATGTGGGGACAACACAAGGGAAGAACATCTAGTCCGTAGTGTTGACTCTCTCATGTAAAATCTGCCACGCAAAAAAATTTACATTCCTAGAAATTTTCACCTTCTAAATGGAGGAGAAAGTAGAGGCAATTAGAGGGGGCAAGGGACAAACAACAAACAAAAGAAAGAACTGCAACACAACCCCCAAAAAGGGTCGGGGTCCAAAGCCAAAAATTCCTTCTCCCACAGAACATCTGTTGAACTTGAAGAATCAAAACAAGACCCACAATATCTAGTGCCACTCTGTCAGAAAAGTGATGCATAAAACCTAACTACAACAAGACGGAGGGATCAGTACACAGTAAAATAGAAGCTACAAAATGCAACTTCTTATTTGAAAGGTGATATTAACGCGGGAACAAGTTACAAAGAGGTTTACCGCCCACACACCGATCTTCCCAAAAATAAACACTGAGCCCTCCTCAACAGAACGTTTAACATATGAAGAAAAAGAGGGGAAGCCAAGGCAATCACTTTCCATAGGTTTTCAACCCTAAACCCTAAGCCAAAGAAGCGGTTAGTTGCATTGATTTGAGAATTTCAAATTGGAGTTCTTTATTAATCATTTAAAGAAAGTAGCAACACAGTAAAATAGATTGAACAAAATGCAATTCCAGAGTATTAAAAAATAGAGTTAAAATTTAAAAATAAGAAAAGGGACTGTTTTCCCTATAATTTAAAGTCCAGTACACACAATAACCGAGAGGATAAGTCCAGAGTATTACTAACCTCCTCTGCTGCTGATTTTGGAGATAGAGATGTGCATAAGGGAGTAGGTGACAAAGCAGGAGCATGAGCACAAGGAATCTGAAACTCCTTCACCACAAGATGGCTAATAATAGCCTCAACCCCTGCCAAAGTATCAACTCCCTTCAAACGACAGATTGAAAATATTAGATATAAGTAGATAGACAATAAAGTAGGTACACATCTCAGAACTGTTTCTTAGATTGTTAAATTTAACATTACATTACCGAAAGAAGCACATGAAGACAATTTGTAAACAGCGTCCCCTTTTTCTTATTACTATAACTTAAGTTCTTTAAAACCCTGCCAATGGAAATGTTTAAAAAAACCTCTATATAATCAAATCAAACTGAAAATAGTTAGGAGACTCGTAAAATAATTAACATCATAAATAGTTTTATCAAATCAAAGGAAAAAATTCAACAAGAGGGCTTGCCTTTGAAATAATATGATAGGACTGGTATTAGAGGGATACTAAGAGTATATTAGTAATTAATGAAGTAGTTTGTTAGGGAAGTTTGGTTATAAAAATACAGTGAGTAGGGAAGGAGGGAGGGGGGAATATTTTAGTGAGTGTATTAGGGATTGAGTGTAATCTCGAGATTAGGAGGTCCGAGTACCTCAAAAAACTTGGTTTATCTTGTAATTCCGTAATCGTTTATATTTCAATATATTCAGGCTCTATCATAATATCACTTCTAACCACAACTTCAGAGCATACTAATGGTTTCTAACTTTCTAGCATACAAGATACAACTATATGCAGAGTCAACATTTATGGCCTATTTCATAGTGAGATACACCAAAAAGTATCCTCAACAGCTCACAAAAGTTCACCAGTAGAAGCAGTGAAACAGGTATGACCCAAATGAAGTATAACGACTGTTTGAGTAACAAAGGAATTTCCATACCATCCCTTGTCGATAACTATCCGTCTCTTCAACATCATCGTCTGGGAATCGTCCAACAACTGCAACTGCATTTACCTTTGACCGGTTCATTAGTGTCTGCACGGCTCTATGCAGTGAGGCAGGACGTCTTATCCTCCCAGTTGATTGCCCCGTCTTTGGATCAATCCACTTCTCTACCTATCAATTATCAGACAAGCCCTCCCAACTTTTATAATCATACATAAAAATAAAATTAAAATATTAAAATATTTTTAAAAAAAATGTAATTCTTCCTGTTGAGGCACACATAACTGATCTTGAAAGTACAACTATCAGCTATTTAGTGTTCCCCGTGGTCAAAATACTCAAAATTAACCAGCTTATGAGATTCAGACTATAGATATTTTTTAGGTTTAGGTACTCAGTAGGCATGAATAAGCAAAGTTAAATTAAATATCTCATTGTGAGTAAGAAAATAGTACCATTAAAGGTGTATCTGTGACAACATATTCCATCACAGGCAATCCAAGAGAAGCTCTAGCAGCATCAGCCACTTGCAAGTGACGAATTCGAAGCTCTTCCTCCATTCCAGCATCAAGAACCAATCCTACCTGATTCATTCAACTCTAAAAATACATTATTGGGTTGCAGGGAAGTCACTGATGCACACCTGACACCACTAAGCTTGGCAAAATATGACATATGACAGCTTGTTCAAAGAAAAGATAAGCACATTAATTAACAAATACCCGATTCTGGCGAACAGGTTCGAGGGCCCATGAACCTTCTGCAAACCGATCTAGTGCATAGCCTTCAACATAAAGCACATTGTGCATTGGCCAGTAAAGCATTGCTGCATTAAGCACCTAAAGAAAATTCCCCAAGTCAAATACAGGCACTTCTTTTGTACACAGATAAAAGTGAGAGGAGGAGACTTCTTCGTAAAAGAAATGTGAAAAGGCATATCTAACTTTAACTTTAGCGAAGGCATACGTCTTAATTGTTGAGATATGCACAGGTTGGCAAGAGATAAGGAGGATTCAACCCTTGGTTAAATCTCTGTTTGATGGAATTATATATTTCTTTAATTAGCAAATAGATATCACTCTATAAAAGCTTGTTAGAAAATTTGAAACCAATTTTAAATATAATTGTTAGCCAACATCTACTTCTGCTTGTTTTAGCTTCCTACCCTATAAATAAAATTAAGCATTAGATACTAATATACTTCTACCATCAAGAAAAGGAAAAGGAAGTTATTTAATTAATTTTATGTATATATACTCATATAATAATATAGAATCTAATTTTTCCAAGGAAAAAAATATTTTCATTTATTTAAAAATATATGTTAATAAATTATTAAAATTAAAAGGGAATAATCTATTTTATTAATCAGATAAGTTAAGAGACTAAAGGAGGTAAAATTACTTTTCAAAGAATGAACTAATATTTTACAACATACTGATCTTCCAACAATCATGATAAATATAAAAATACAATACTTATGTGTACTTTTCAGTCTGAATACAATTATTTGCTCTATTTTGAATTTTTTTAAAAAAATTAATACAAATTTCATAAAATATAATTAAATAAAACAAATATTCCAACAAAAATATTAATGTAACTACTAGACTTCTTATAATAGTATTGACAACTAAAATCATACACTACTACCGATCAAAAATGACAAGAAAAGTAATAGTGTGAACTAAGTACATAATTTACTTTGCAACAAGATTCTGTAAAATTAATCATACTACTTATCAATAAATTTTTCTACAATTTTTTACAATAAGCAAAAGAAAAAAAATCAAAACTAATTATCATAAAATATCAAGGCAAGGTGAAGTAATTACGTTAGGGTGAGTTATAAGGCAATCAACGACGGAGGCGAGGGCACGAGCAACCGGGAGAGCGTCACCTGCGTATCCACCAATGGCGGCGCCTACGCCCGTCGGGACTATCATCACACTCGTATACTGCCTTTTGCACTGCGCATTCATACATAGACACAGTCGTAAACGAATAAACGCAGTAATTTGAATTTCGAATAACTGTATCCTATGTGGAAATGAAGGAAGGAATATTAAAGAGGCGAACTCACTCCGGCGGTGTAGCGTTTGATAGCAGAGCAGGAGACGATCGACTTCGCCGCCGATGGCTGAGATTTGGTCCGGAATCCATTCCGGCGGGGGAATATCGGGAGTGGATAACTGAGATGGAGGGACATTTCTGGCGGTACCATATGGAAAGCGAAAATGCCGCGGATTTTTTTCTTACTGAATTGAAAAAGGAATGTAACAAAACAACGAAACCGTAATTGGGGCCCATTATGGCCCAATTCGAGCGGCCCAGAGAAATTCGAAGTCCAAGATTGGACGAAAAGGGGCCACGCTCCAGGAATTCAGCCCAAGAAACATTACCAGCCCATTCAGGTAGGAAATGGGAAAAGGTAATCTCAATTGTTAACACTAACTAATAATTAAGTGTATAGCAACATTTTTAAAAAATTGTATATATAGCTATATTTGCAACTGTTCCAATAGAAAACTTGAAAGAAATGACCACTCGGGTCTATTTGATAATCATTTAGTTTTTAGTTTTTTGAAAATTAAGCCTGTAAAAATCATTTTCACCTCTAAATTTATTTATTTGTTATTACTTTCTTCGAGTCAATATTGAATCATAGTTAGATAAATACCTGATTTAACCACTAGAACTTTTTTTTTTGGAGATCCCAAATTCATCCAGAATCTTCAAAACCCAAATCCAAATCCAAATCCTGTTCTTTTGTTCAAAGTTGTGAACAGAACAAATCTGTTCAAAACCCAACTACTCTCTCCAGTCTCATTCCCCAAAATTATATTTTTCTCCACAGGTCCCCTTACACCGAAACATCAAAATCTGTTTTCTGAAACAAAGGAAAAGAACAACAAAAACAAACAGACAAGACATCTTCAAATTTCACAAACGTCATCTTTGAAGAACAATCCACAAAATACACTGACATGAGAGAGGGAGAAAGAAAGAGAGATCCCCTAAACACAAAAAAAACAACCCCCCACCAAAACATACACAAAAACAAACACCCCCCAGAAACATTAACATGACAATGATCTTTGTCCCCTTTCTTTCTTACATGATTGAGCAACTGCTGCTTGTGTTCTCATCACTGAACATATCAGCAGCAGAGTTATTATTGTGGCCATGAACATAAGGATAACTTGAATGAACAGGGCTTGGATTGTAATTGAAGTAATATCCTGTGTTTGGTGGAACCAATTGAGCTTTATTGTACATCATTTGGGGTTGTTGGTTCATTGCTTGTCTATTTACCATGTTGTTCATGTTCATCAATGGTTGCTGCTGATGGTACTGATTGTAGCCATTAATGAAGGTTGGTTGTTGTTGTTGATGGTGATATTGACCAGTTGCCATGGAGAATCCAGAGGTTGATGATGGCTGGTAGCCATAGCCATAGCCATTGTTTTGTTGAAGGTGAAGTCCTTGAGAGGTGTTTGTTGAATTGACATCAATGGAAGACGGAGTGGCAAAATTCAAAAGGTTGCCACCATTGAATCCTGCCATGCTCATCATTGAATTCAGATCGTTGTTGTTCGCTCTTTTCGCTTCCCCAAGATTGATACTTTCTCGACCGTTACTGAACAATTGAGCATTGTTCATCTTCAGAGCTGCCAAAGTTTTTCTGTCAATCTCAGATGGGGTGCTTTTTATTGCCATTGGCTGATTAGGGTCTATTTTCTTTCCATTCCCAGGTTTGTTGTTGTTGATATTGATGATGTTGTTGTGGTTGTTGTTCATCTTGCCATTTCCCGGGGCAAGCCCGGGAATTCTGCTGATCCCAATGCCTTTTGCAGCATTGTTTGCTTCGATTGCCCGCTGCCTAAGGAGATCAAGATTAGCTGCTCTGAACTGAAGCTGTGCAGCTTCATAATCATCTCCTTCCTCAACACAATCAACAATGTCATCATCTTCACAGTTGAATGAGGTCAGTTTGAGATGCTTTGGTTCCTTGTTCGGAGTCTTATCGTCTTTGTTCTTCGGTTTCGGGCTTGGGCTCGGGTTTGCTTTCTGTGACCAAAGCTCAGCATGTTTTCCAGCTCTCACCAGCTTATTGATCAAAGTTGCAGAATCCACATTTCCTAAAACAGTAACCTTCTGATTTTCTGCACCAATGGCAACCTGAAAAACTCCTGTTCAAACAACACAAATTTCATCAAAAGGTTGTTTTTTGTTCCCTTAAATTCCTCTCTCTTTAAAACAAGATGACAAAACTTCCTAAACAAACAGGCCCTGAATTGGACTTTTTTCTAATTTACTTACTTTCCCAGTAACAAACAAGCTAAATTTTCAATTTTCAATTTCTCAAAACAGTAATCAACGAAGTTTGCATTTCTTTTTCTCTTCCTGTGAACAAGAATTAAACAGGTATCCCCAAACCCATGTCTTCTAAGAAACCTTCTTTTTCATTTTCTCTCAGAATCCCAGTCCCCAAACAGCATTACCATTGACACCAAAAAGAGGAAAGACAGCATGAATGGAAAAAGAGATAAACAAAAAAAAAAAAACAAACCTTCTATCCTCTGAAGAAGTTTCTTCACTTTCTGCCTACACCCATCACAGTGAATGTTCACTCTGAGATCACAAGTCTATAAAAACAAACCAAACAACAAAAAATCCCAAAAACAAAAACAGAGTCACACATATAAAAAAAGAAGATTCCGAGTAAAGAAAAACCAAAAAAAGGCAACTTTAGAACAAAAACAAAACATCCTGGAAAGTGGGTTTTGTAGAGAGAAAAGGAAAAAGGGAAAAACCTGAAACTTTAGTAGCTTAAAATCCTCCTCTTTGGTCATTTCTTGAGTTGAATGTGTGTGTGTGTTTTTAGAGGTTACTGTAGAGATAGAGAGAGCAAAGAAGAATGGGAAAGCAGCAACGGGAGAAGTGGGGTTTAATTTATTGAGAAGAGTTTCCTCAAAAGCAAACAAAAGAGAGTGCACATGGGAGAGAAGGGAGTGTTTGGAGAGAGAAAGGGAGAGATTTTGATTTTGATTTTGATTTTGAAAGAAAAGGGGAAGGGAAGGAAGAAGTGAGGAAAGTCAGGAGCAGGGGAAGAGAGGGAAAAGGGAGGGATTTTTGGAAACAGAGGAAAACAGAGAGAAAAAGAGGGTTTTTTTTTAATTGGGTGATGATGTGATTCAACGTTAAACTAAACAGTGAGGAAACAAATAAAAACAACAGCGACTTGACAGACCCATTTCTTTCTTTCTCTGTCGCTGTCTCTGTCTCTCTCTTGCCTATGCGGCTATGCCTATTGCCTAATACCCTCCCCGATTTCCCCTTTAGAATTCATTTTTCCTTTTTTGAACTTTCAAAATTATGTTACTACTTATTTATTGAACATTAATTTAAAAGTTTAAAAATTTATTAAAATTTAATTTAGAATGCATAGATGTAAGATGGAGTTCTCCGATAAATGTGTATCATATATTCTCAAAATTTAGAATTTAACTCTCTCTTGGGATATTTGGAGTTAGGTGTTTGGACCAAGGAATTGGGTGATAGGGAGTTATGAACTCTACTCCTTATTTGACCCAAGGAGTTCATGAGTCAACGACTAAAAAAACATCAATTTTATGTCTTATTAACTCCTTACACTGTGAGCCCTAAGAGTTCACAGTTATTTGAAGTTCACAACTCCACTCGTGAGGAATAAGGAGTTATGAAGATATAAAATTCATATTTTTTTAGTAGTGAGACCCACAAACTCTTTAGGCCAAACGATGAGTGGAGTTCACAACTCCCTAATTTTCCACTCCCTTCTAAAATCTTTAGGCCAAACACACTCTAAGAGGTTATAAATTCTTGAGACCCACAGTATAAGAAGTTAATAAAGTATAAAATTGACGTTCTTAGTGGTAAAGTCTATGAACTCCTTGGCCTTGATGCTTCTCAATTTCTATTCTACCTTAGATATCTATTTCACACACGCTCTCTCTCTCTCTGTGTGTTTCTGGTTGAGAAGGACTGAATTTATGATGTATTAGAAACAGGACAAAAAGAATGCTTCCTCTGTTTTTAGTTTTCTTCTTAAGTTTTTTTTTTCCCCCAAAGGTTTAATATTTGTTTTGTTCTGTAATATTTTGTTTTTCTTTTTAAATTAAGTTTTGTTAGACTGAATTTGTAAGATTTTGTGTCTGGAAAAGTTCTTCAGCTTTTAAAAGAGTTTAATAAATGTATGTACTTTTGATTTTGTGCATAACATGTCTTTTGAAATTTTAATTTTGTATTTAATATTTTTTTTTTTTAAATTCACAAATTACTGGGCATAAATTTAATGTTTCTATTATACAAAAATTTTAATTTTATGCCTAGTGAATAAATTATTTTTTTAATTGAAATATGCTAGAGACTCCATTAGATATAAAACTAGAGATCTTGTTGACATTTTAAAAGTTACGGAACTCATTAGACATAAAATTAAAATTGAAAATTTAGTGAGCAATAAGATACTTTTTAAAATTTAAAACCTAATGGACACAAACATGAAAGTTGGGGACTAAACTTGTAATTTAACCTTGAACATTTTATGATTGTGTCGAAAAGAGTTAAATTTTAATCACATTCTAAAACTAAAACAAGTTGTAAAAAACTACTTTTTATTTAGTTTTCAAAACTTGATTTGGTTTTTGAAAATATTGGTAGAAGGTAGGCAACAACGCAAGAAATGTAAAAATAGAAAAATTATTTATAAACTTAATTTTTAAAATTAAAACAAAATGATTGCCAAACCGGCCTAAACTACTAAATTATGTACAAGTTATTCAATTTGATACCATCCACAACTCTACAAAATTTAACAACAATAACTCAAACAATTTTCTAACATGAAGTTTTTTACAAAAAAAACAAAAATCAAAACAAAATATTTAAAAAGAGTAATATTTAGGTGTAGTCCAAGTTGCACCTATTTTTACGCATATTCTTCAATCACAAAGTGAAAAATATATATATAATATTAAAAAAGAAAAAAAAAATCCACGTGACATCTTATTTTTAGACATTTGGGTGAGTTGCACAAAGATAAGTACATCATATAATGTAACTAATAGAGTAAAATAAATAAAGAAATTTAAAAACTAAAACGAAAATAGAAATTGATACCACTCCTAGTTGTAACTCATTTATTTATATTATTGAGTTTTAATTTATTATTGTCTATATGAAATGTTAATATAACATCTCCATAAAATTAATTTTGACTTGATTGATGAGATGTGAAAAAAACTAAAATTAATTTTAACTTAATTGATGAGATGTGTAAAAAACTTACCCATCAACCTATATTAAGGCTATATTTAAGAATGATTTTGAAAAGGTTAAAATCACTTTTATGATGCCTAAAATCACTTTGAAATTGCTCTTAATTGGTCAATTGTCACCCACATACCCATAAAGGATATGTCCCGCCTAAAATCACCTCAAACGCGGTTAATGTTGAGTCATTCCAAATTGTACCAAACTAGAATAATTTGAGTGTCTATCGATTGGTGGATCTATATACTCTAAGGTGAGACAAAATATCGCGTAATCTGTTCAATGCATCAATTTTTTACATATTTTTAATCATTAAAATTGACTATGAAACACAACATACTCAAAAAAAAAAAAAAAAAAAAAAAAAAAAAAAAAAAAAATAATCTATGATTAAGTTTAGAGAGAAATAAAACTATAATGAAGTCAACTCAAAGATGACTTTTAAGTGTTCAAACATTTGTACTTCTCATCTATCATTAAGTTTGAATTCTCATCATTCATTTGTGATGTAATTTTCTCTTTTGAAAAGTAACCAATTAGTTTGATGTATTCAAATATGCAATACCTAACTATTGTATCATGAAACTAATTACATCATAAATGCATATATTTTTCCCCCAGTCAATAGTAGATAGTCTCTAACATTTCACTTTAATAAATGAATTACTTTTCATTCATATAGCTATAAATAATTGAATATGATTTTTTTTTTTTTATATCAAGTTCAACAATTATAAGATGAAGGTTGATATGTCGAACTTTTTTTTTAGAATAAACCATCAATCTTTTAAGATAGTAATTAGAACTGTTATCTACTAGATTATATTTGAATTGGTCACATATTGAGTGAACCATATATCGTAAATAACAATCTAGTCCAAAATAAATTGGGTAATTGTTTTAAATAACAAAATTGCTAGAAATATTTTCAAATATAGCAAAAGAAAAAAACTTTTCAAATTAATAGACAGTGATATACTACTATCATCTATCACTGTCTATCAATGATAGACACTAATAGATGTCTATTGTTGTCACACTGATAAATGTCTATCACTGATAAATAGTAACATTTTATTATATTTATAAATAAGTGGGATCATTTTACTATATTTAAAAATTGTCCAAATAAATTCATTTGGCATAATTTTAAGGGACATTTTTAAAAATAGAAAAATAAGGAAAACTATTTACACAAAAAAACAAAATTTTTAGATAGTTGTGATAGATGCAAGTCTATCAAGGTCCATCAGTGATAGAAATGATAGAAGTTTATCACTGATAGATGCTGATAGAAGTCTATCAGTATTTTTTTTGCTATTTTTTGTAAATAGTTTAACATTTTTTCTATATGTGAAAATTTTCTTAATTTTAAGCCTAATTGAAATAAAAAAGTTTGAAATATCGAGAAAAAAAATTATCAACATATCTCAACCGCATGTATATCCTTCACACACATATAATTGGTATTTATTTTAAACCAAATTGGTAAATTGGTGATATGTATTTGAATATTTTTTTAATTTTTTAAAAAAGTTTTCATTCAACATTTTATCTGTTATTTTTATTTACACATCAAATTGAGATTTCTACATTTTTCATCGTATTAACATTTTAAATAAAATATCTAAAATAAATTCATAATGACTTCACTATTTAGTCAACTTTCCAAAAAATTATCATAAATAACCTTTTTTAAGTTTCAATTTTTAAAATTAGCATACTTTTTACAAACTCGTTAAAATAGTTTTTTCCTTTTAAACGAGATCGATCATTGAATTTTTCAGTAAAATTTTCTTATAATTAAAGGTAAGAAATTATAAGAAAATTCAAACTACAGACTTCATAATTATTAAATACTAATACGTTTATATATCAATTAAGTTACACTCGATTTATATATCAACTTACAGAAATGATTATCGATGAGACAATAAAAATTAAAAGATCACTCTGATCTTTTTGTTAAAAAAAAAAAAAAAAAAAAAAAAAAAAACGACTCTGACTCGGGTATATGTTAATGTGTATAGTAAATGGATGAGAAAAAATGATTTTGTTTTCATTTGAAGTAGAATAATTATTCAGAAATAATTATTTATTTCGTTTTTTTTATGGAAAAAAAAGGGGTAACAGTAGGAAAAAAAAAACAATGAGAAAGCACTTGAATGCTGATTTCACATCTCCCCGTGAGTGGTGGGACCAATCTCAGTTCTCGCTTGGGTGGAAGCACGACAAATTCGGTTTCAGTTACGAGGGCAATTTCTTTTTACTTTACATTTCCAGTCCTTTATTTTCCCTTTATTCCTCAATTGCTCCACAATCTTTTCCAATTACTGTTTCTCTCCCCCCTCCCTCTACTTCACATTCTGAAACGCATATCAACGCTCTGTTTTCTCAATCCACATCCCAATACCTCTTTTTGTTCTACTTTATACATTTTTTTTCCAAATGATTTAAATGTCTTATCTTTTTTTAGTTCAATTCCAATATGATATTATAATTTAAATTTTTTTTTAATTTAATTCTTAAAGTTTGAAGGGACCTTTATTCTTTGGGTTGAGATTGACTCAAAAATTCTTTAGAGCTCCAATTCTTTGAGGACTCAATTCGACATGACCATAGAAGGAGTGCAATCCTTCGGTCTCTCTTTGTTAGTTGCAAGGGCAATTCTATTGTTCACGATCTTGCTTTCCATGCTAGAAAATAAAAGATTGTCTCAAATTTTGATGGAAGATCATCCTCCATGGATGAAGTCATATTTGTTTTATGATTCTCGTGTTCTCTAATTTGTCTTGTTGTTGTTCTCTTGTTTTCCTCATAAGAGGAAAAAAAAAAAGGATGGTTTCAATTTCATGTTCAAAATTTTGAAATTCTCAATTTGGACAAACCTTGCAAATTTGTCTCTAAAAAGTGTTTGTATCAATTTGAAAAAACAATCAATTTTAAAACAAAAAACTTGTCAATTTTGTATAAATTATTGTATAAACTTGTAATTTCATCAAATTGCCCTTCAAACTTAAGTAAGTATTGCAATCTTAACTTTAAAACTTTAGAAAGTGTTACAATATTGACCTTCTAAAAAATTTCGCTTCAAATATCATTAAAATAAGTTTTCTTCAATGCATTTAATGAATTCTAAAACATAAATATAATATGAAATTGATAACATTTAGAGCCAAATGACATTAGAACTACAATTTTATTGAATTTTATAAACTTTAGCAAAATTATTCAATGGTTAATGTTGTGTGCATTGGTCAAACTTATTTTTGTGTAAAACTTTATTTTAGTAAAAGAATGAATTGAGGGTAAAAATTTCAATACTTATTTAAATTTGAAGTCTAATGTGATGGAATTAAAACTTTATGGTCCAAAATGATGCAACTTGATAAATTTGTTACCAAAATTGATTTAGTTACTACAATTAAAAAACATAAACAAAAAGAGATAATATGTGATTCGTGCATAAAATACAACTCTCCTAATAGACATGAAATTCAAAAAGAATAAAAATAAATAAGGAAACGACAGCGGGAATTAAACTACTTGCCTACAATTTACTTACTGTAATTAATAATCATAAACAAAAATGTCAAACAAGGCCTTAGCTTAGATTGGAGAAGTCAACTTCCCTTAATAAAGGACATAGGCTCACCAACATTTTCATTTCCAAATTCGGCTCGCTCCCGATTTTGTGTCTTTTGGACCGAACCATTCACACAAGTAAGATCGAAAATGTTGTAGTTTACATATCCATACAATTGAGTCTTTAGGTTTTTAAAATAGAGTGATGTTGCAAAATATTCAATATAACAACCTAGAAAATGATTTGTTAAAAAATGAATTGAAACTTGTAATCATTGAAAATTATATATATAATTATATAGATTTTATTGAATAAAGTTTTCAGATTGATTAATCATTTTTTATAGGTCTTCTTTACAATGACTAGTAATAACATTATAAAAGTAAGAGTCAACGGCTAAAACGAACATAGCTGAACTGACATATAGTACGTGTTAACGATTAAGAGATATACTAAAAATGGATAAAAAAGACAAAAGTTGATAGGAGGAATTAGTTTCTGTAAAACAAGTAAAAGAAATTGTAAAGTTGGAATTATGCATGTGTGTGTATATATAGCAGTAATTAATGAAATGTTGGAAAATGTTTTTGCAATTGATGTAGCTGTCCATTGAAGTTGAAGTCTTCTGTTCAGTAACTTCAAGAGGCAAAAAAAAAAAAAAAAAAAAAAAAAAAAAAAAAAAAAAAAAAAGGGTGAAAAATGAGACTTAGAAAGGAAGCCAAAACACTCACTCTGTAAAAGAAACCAATAGACTCAGGTCCCCTATACTATAACCGAGGATCAAACATTAAGCTGACACAATCCAACATTTTATGGGTAAATAAATAGAAGAGACAATTGTAAATATAATAATTAGATTCAAAGTATTAGTATACGTAGCAATATTTAAAAAAATTATAAATATAATAAAGTCTATCAGTAATAGATTTTTATGACTAATAGACTTTTATGTTCTAAGTGGTCTATTACTGATAGTCCATAAGAGTTCGACGATAAAAGTATCACAGATAGACTTTGCTATATTTACAATTTTTTAAAAAAGTTACTATACACTTAGTTATTATGTTTAAAACTGAGCTAAACTAAAACTCTAACTCAAATCCAACTAAAACATTTATCTGAATTTATAATTTATTTAACTACACACTCCATTCATCTAGCTTCAGTGTTTCCACTTTAAGAGTTTTAAATTTTTATCAAATAAAATTTTATGTGTTCATGAACTTCCACATCCACATTAAAAAGAAAATTGACATCTTGATGCAATACAATAAAAATATCCATAAAATTTCGCTAATGAAGATTTAATATTAAAAATAAGAATTAAGAATGATTTAAACATTGTGAAATGTTTAATTTATTAATTAAGTATTTTTATGGTTTTTTATATTTATAATTCTTTTAAAATAATATTTATTGACACAAAACATTTCATAATACTTTTATCAATATTTTCATAAAATTGAGACATCACTATTTTATGTCTATGTGGATATATATATATATATATATATCACAAAGGTAATGTATAGCTAAAAAGAAAGAAAGACCTGAAGTCAAAACACAAACAAAACTCTAAAAAACCAAACAACAAAGCAAATATCAGAACCAAAAAGAGAAAGAAAACCACACACAACTCAAGGAAAAAGGTTCCAAGGAAAAAAGTCTACTTGGTTCTCCATAGTAGAAGCCTCCAACCACTTAAAACAACATATAGAAATCTGAGACCGAATATCCAGACTAATCATAAGTGGAGGACACGAAGGGGCACCATAACCACTCATACTACTATAAACTTCTAATACCATCAAATTAAATGTAGACTTAATTAAATATTGTAATTATACACTATATTATAATTTTGCTACTTTATCTACTAATTTTTTTTTAAAAAAAGGTTTGCACTCATTAATTTCATTAATATCAAAATTTGCACCAATTTGCGTTGGTTTAATGCACAAAATAACAAATGGAAGAATTTTGTCAAACTCACAGACGTTAACAAACATTTAGCTAAAATACTAATTTTTTAGAAAAATTATTTTAAATAGCAAAATTGTTAAAAATATTTATAATTATAAATATAGCAAAATGTCATAGTGTATCAGTGATAGACATTCTATCTATCTGTCTCTATCGATGTCTATCTGTGATAGGTGATATGAGTCTATCAGTGTCTATCGAACCGTCATTTTTTACTAAATTTGTTAATACTTTGATTCATTTTGTTGTATTTAAAAATATCTCTAACTTTTATATAAAAAATTTGTATCAATTTTGTAACATACACATGTTATTAACTCATTGAAAGCCCATGAAGTTACTTATTTAACAAAGTTTCAAATGAAGACGGTAAATTTTCAACACTTTTCTAAATTTTAGGTTAAGATTGCACATCTAAACTGCAATTTGATGCAGTTAAAATGATGCAATAATTGATATATACGTGTGTATTTTTGTTAAATTAAAATTTGATATAAACCCTTAAAGAAGATGAATTCTAAACTAAAATTTAACTTTTTCGAAACTGCAGGAATAAAAATATTAAATAAACTTTTTAGGAAAACTATCCATTCATAACCCCAAATTTTAGAGTTTTTATCAATTTTAACACTAAACTAACAATTGTATCAATTTAAACCTTTAATTTTTATAAGTATATCAACATACATCTTCCATTACTTTTATTTGAAAAACAAAACTCAAGTAAAATTTATAATTGTATCCCTGAGTTTTCATTAACGAATTAATTTAGATTTTTAGAAAGAATTTCTACTAACACTCATTCATGCTTTTACTTTAATAGTCTATTTTATAAAACTAATATTTAAAGAAATCTACACATATTTAATAATGGATGTATGAATTATTTTGAAATGTAATTCTAATAAAAAGTCTAAATTAATTAGCTTTAAGTTAAAATTTTAAATTAATATAATTATAAAATTTATCTAATATTTTTTTATTTTATAGTTGGGTTTTAATGTTACAGTGTGGTGGGGCTATGTCTGAATTGGGCAGCGAAAGAGACAACAACAGCACGCAAACACAGTAAGTAAAACTGTAAAAGGCAAACTCTAATAAATGCAAATAAGAGAGAGGTAAAAACAATTATATTTTTATTTTTTATTTATTATATCGGGAAAAACAAAACAAATAAACAAATAAATAAATAATAAAGACGTGAATTCTTAGGGTCATCATTACTTTCTCCCTATTGTCTGCAAGTCTTCTGTGCATTTTTTTTTTTTTTTCTCTTTATTCTCAATTCCCATTTCTCAATAAACCCTTTCTCCATTCTCTATTTGCTTCTTCCTCAAGTTTATGACATTCTAAATTCTCTCTCTCTCTCATTATAAATATTTTATACCTCAGTTCTAGTTGGTTAATTATTTAGCTCTACTTTAATAATTATTTTATTTTTTATTTTTTATTTATAAAAATTAAGTTTATAACTACGTTGTTTTTTTAACAGTTTTTAAATATAAAAAAAATGAGTCTAACTATTTACAAATATAAAAAAATTTTAGTGTTCAATTCTATCACGGTTTATCACTGATAGACAATTAAATTTTTCAATATTTGTAAATAATTTGATATTTTTTCTTTTTACAGTAATTTTTTTTATTGATTTTTTTGTTTTGTTATCTCATTTTTAGAAGTGTTTGTAAAAATATTAAAGTAAAATTTAAAAAACTAAAAGAAAATAAAATAAAATATTTGGTTAATACTTCAAGTGTTTAGTAAGAAAAGTTGAAAACCAAGAGTTGTAAGAAAACAATAATACCTTTTAAAAATCAAAAACCAAAAATCAAATAGTGTTATCGACTTTATAAATTTGTAATTTTTTTAAATTTATATTTGTTTCTTTTCAATTTGTTAATTGTGTTTTTTACTTTGGTAAAAGAAACACTTGAATTTCTAGTCAAATTTTTGAAACAAAAACAAGTTTTTGAAAGCTATTGATCCTATTTGATAACAATTTTGTTTTTGGTTTCATGTTTTTTAAACTTATGTTTGTTTTCTACCCAAATTTTCAATTATAATTTTCATATTTATTAAAGAAACATTTGAATTCCTAGTTAAATTCTAAAAATAAAAACAACTTTCTGAAAACTATTTTTTTTAGTTTTCAAGCGTTGATTTGCTTTTTGAAAACATTAACATAAAGCGATTATAAAATATAAAAACTTATGTTTTATGAGTGAACATAGCGTTTGTAAGCTTATTTTCAAAAACTAAATGATTATCAACGGGAGCTACATTTTTTAGTTTTCAAAACTTGGCTTGATTTTTTAAAATATTAATACAAAGTGAATAACAAAACATAGAAACTTATAGATAAAAGTAGTGTTTATAAACTAATTAATTTTCAAAAATAAAAAACTAAAAACTAAATCGTTATAATTAAAATTGGATAAACTTTAAAGTTTGAATCTAATGACTTCTTTAAAAAGTATTATATTTATTGGTCTAATTTTGGCAGTTGAATTTTTAAGAGTATTTTATATCTTTATAAACTTTTAATTTTGTGTTTAATAGGTTACTAAAAAAAATCAATAAAATAGAGTTTTAAGATCCAATAAGACAACACCATCGCCAAAATTTGCCACTTTTTAATGCACTTACTTTGGTAAACTTGGAATTTTTGCTGCATATAAGTATTTTTATTAGAACGTCAAAATTTGAAAATTAAGTAGACACGACATTAAAAAATATTTATTAGGGGGCCCTTAATGTATATCTATTTTTTCTATGGTAATTGTAAGTAATGAGCAGCAATCTTAGGGATAATAACTAAGTGTATAGCAACATTTTTAAAAAATCGTAAATATAGCAAAGTCTATCAGTGATGAACTACCTAGACCATAAAAGTCTAGCAACGATAGAAGTCTATCACGGATAAACTTTGTTATATTTGCAATTTGTTAAAAATATTGTTATATATGTTAATACTTTGAATCTGATTGTTATATTTACTACTGTCATTTCTATTCATAGGACTAATTCAGCCTACTTTTAATTTTAGTATGAAAATTTTGTCATATTATTAATTCAATTCTTATTTTGGGTATGACTTGTTATATATTTGAAGGTGTGGAGGTAAAGAGGAAGATATTAAAGTCTCTTTCTAAAAATAAGGTAGACAGTATAATAAATAGAAGTGAAAGAACATAAAATGAGAGTAAAAACATTGTACTAATGTTAGGTTCACTAATAATAATTATGTAGGAACTCTTATAATTTTGAAAACAATATGTACACTTTTTTAAGTTCAAGAATTGATTAAACAAAATATTAAAAACATAGGAAAAATTTCAAAAAATGTGTGTTTCATTTAAACAATCTTCTCTATTTATTGAATTCATTTTAGGAGAAAAATTTGGTCACATTTTGAATTCAATTTTTATTTGAATTGGAATCTTGAATTATTTATTTACAAATATGATAGACAACCATAAATAGAAGTGAAAGAAGAAGATATAAAGGATAGTAAAAATAGTAGAGATGGTTCTATTTTTAGTCGTTAAAAAAAATTTAACACGAGTCATACCACAATTTTTCATTGCTAACCAAAATATAATATTTGAAAGTGATTTCAAAATTCTTAAAATTACTTTTGTTAGGTTCAAACATTAAACATACATTTCATTTTATCTTTGAATACGGTAGGAGAATTTGAACCTCTAACCTTAAGAAAAGTAATACATGTCGATTATTATGGAGCTATGTTGAGTTTGCCTTAATCAACTATTGATACATTATATTTATAGGCAGTACGTAATTAGATTAATGATGAATTATGTAAATCAAAAATCATATTTGATTACCATTTGTGTTTATATGTATAAAATTATATAAAATTGTTATCTTTTTTTTTAAAATTATATAAAAATATTTCATAGAAGGTAAAATTTCCCTTGAGAGTCCGGAGAGTCTTTTGGGGTGATTGATTCATTTGTTTGGATCAAATGTTTATTAAGAAACAAAAGTTGGATCATTAGGTTCAAATCAGGCTCTATGTAATATTTTGGGCTGACAAGACAAATAGCAAATTTTGAAGTTTCATTTGAAAAAATAGCAAAAAAATTTCAAAATCATAAAAATAGCAAAACAATTTTTAAATTAAAAAATTCTAATTAACAAATGTCCAACTTACCCCACACACTAAAATTGATAAAACCAAGCATCACATACTAAAACAAATTCAGAAAAGCCCAAATACACTACACTATTAGGCAAATACACTGTACTATTGCATTACATTTAAATTGAACATCGTCAAACACCCCTTGCTCGATAGCAGCTAAAATTTCCACCAAAATCCAAAATAATCCTTAATTTATTTGAAGCCAACCATATCACAGAAACACAAAACTTTTACAAAAACCCACAAAACAAGCTTGATACTCACCTAGATACTGTTGGTCAATTCTTATTATGGCCACATGACGACAATAGCGATGATTCTTATTATGGCCACATGACGACAATAGCGATGATATCGGATAAACAGAGGAGGAAGCTTGACATTGCAAAGGAGGAAGCTCGCGAAAAAAGGGAAGCCCAAAGGAGAAAGCTCGCGAAGGAAGGAAAGGGTGGCGGCTTTGTGCGACAATGTAGAAACTTAGGTTTCTCTATTTTTCTTTTTTTAATGTTATTTTAACTTACAAAAACTTAATTATATATATATATATATATATATATATATATATATATATATATATATATATATTTGGTGGTAATGTAGCGCATTGGTAACCTAAAACTTAGGTTTCTTTGTTTTTTTTAATGTTATTTTAACTTACAAAAACTTAATTAAATATATATATATATATATATATATATATGAAAATTTGGTTAAATAAAAACATATCTAATGTGCAACTAATAATTCAAATTCAAAATGGTTAAATAAAAACAAATCTAATATGCAACTAACAATTCAAATTCAAAATGGTTAAATAAAAACAAATCTAATTTGAATGGTAATTTGCAACTAACAATTCAAATTCAAAAGGAGAAAAATATGGCACATTTATCTCCTAGATCGGTTAGGTTGAAATGGTGTAAGCCATGATTCCAAATATACTGTATTTCTTATAAGAATTGATTGTCTCATCGACGATGCCAATTATACTGTATTTCTATTTCCAATTGATACACGATTTTGCACCAGTAATTTGAAACTTGTAATCTAACCACATAAAGGGCAATTAGGAGGTTTAAAAAATATCTGGCATGTGCGCGACATGCTTTTGCCAAAAATCTTATTAATTTCAAATTTTGCCAAAAATCAAGATGACCCATGAAATTTGTCATTCCGTCCAATTTCTCATACACTGTATTTCTTATAAGAATTGATGCACGGCCTCATAATCGATGATGTCAGTTACACTGTATTTCTATTTCCAATTGATACACGGTTTTGCACTTACACAGTAATTTAAAACTTGTAATCTAACCACATAAAGGGCAATTAGGGGATTTCAAAAATATCTGGCATGTGCGCGGCATGCTTTTGCCAAAAATCTTATTAATTTCAAATTTTGCTAAAAATTAAGATGACCTCCTGAAATTTGTCATTCCGTCCAATTTCTCTAATATTTTTTACAATTTGGGCCAACCAAAACCTTTTGTAAAGAGAAATTGAATCCTATAGCACTAATTACACTTTCATTTGGAAAAAATAACAAAGCACGAAATTAAAATGTGTGAATTGCAAGTGAGTTCATTTTCTGTAAATCAACTTCTTTAATTGGATTGTAATTAATCCAACAGCTCAGTTAATTACATCACAATTAATCTATCAAACTCGTTCATATATTTAGTATGACTTAACATCATCTTTCCAGAGGATATTTTGACATAAATCTCAATCTTAATTTAAAAATTATCCAAATTTGTATGAGGAATAATTTAGAGAATTTGTTAAAAATCTATACTATATTAAAAGAGATACGACGGGAGATTTTCTAACTCCCCTTTTTTATCTTAAATTTTTTAATAACATTTTTTTTTTACCTTTGTAGTCACACTTTAAGTTCTCAAATTCAAATAATATAAATAAAACCATGAATATGATACTTTAATTGAAAAATAATTCTATATAGTTACAAAACATGTATATAATCTTTGTAAGGATAAAAATATATATTTCAATTCAATTAATTAAAATAGACAGTACAAAATTTAATCAATTAAAACTTATATGTTCTAGTTTCAAGTATGGAATTCAATCCATGGAAACTTATAGCTTAAAAAAGAGGTAAATAAACAAACTTTCACTTCTAATAATTAAGCAATATGAACAATGATTATCAAAGATAAATGGAATAAAGGTTGACACCAAATTCATAGCTACATCAAGTTCTATATTATCGTTGTTGGTTAAATTAAAATATCACAAAAAAATAGTACAAAACTTTATAACTTCTTCTTCCAAAATTTATTATATGATAAACAATTCTTATTTCTTATTTATTTATTATTTTGTCGATGTTGATAGAAATATTGAAGTTCCAATTTTATAGAAATATCAATAAAAATTTTGGAAAACTTTTATAGAAATTAATGAAAATTGTTATAATTAGTTAATGAAATTTTAATTGTAACCCATAATTAAATAAAATTGATTATTTTTAATCATTATTTTAATAAAATAAGACAACATTTAGATTATGAACATTTGTGTAAATGTCGATGCTTGGGTAGAAATTTGAAAAGAAATGAAAAGTACTGTAAAATGTTTATAATTAGTTACAAAATTAAAGGAATATTTAAAAAAAAACAAAAGAGTAAGAGAGGATATAATTTATCGATCCTCTATCCATTTATACCCCTTTAAATTTTCGAATTTGCCCCCACGCTATAGGTAACAAGCCCGCGCTACCAGACTCGGCAATTGTATTTGTTCCGCTTCCTACCAAAAAATAAGTTTTCCGCCTCCCTTTTTTCGATGTGGGACTACCACATTTCATAAACCAAAAGATGGTGGCGGTGGTGGCCGGTGGTGGACGGTGCAGTGGCAACTCCTGTTGTGTGCATGAAAGAGAGGGTGGAGAGAGAGAGTGAGAGAGAGGGAAAAGCTGAAACTTAGAAGGAGTTTTTTTTTTCCCTTCGTTTTGTGTGGAAATGATAGGGAAAAACATGCAACACTTGCCGCTGGGATTAGTAGGAGATGAAATCCATTTTATTTTATTAATATTATAATTCTTTTCCTAACCCTATTATTTATTTCTTAATTCCTTTTTGCCATTTTTTAAAATAAAAATTGTTTTGCTATTTTTTTAAATAAAAAATTAAAATCTGTTATTTCTCTTGTCAATTACTTTATAAAGGGATAACCACATATACGGGCCAAGTTTGAATCAAATATTATACAAGTATCCAATAGTTTCTAATTTGAAACAAATATGTCTGCTCCCACCTTTGTGTCGAAGGATTTTCCATAGTACTACAATTACACACTTGCCCTTCATGCAATTTAAGCATACATATTAAAAAGAAAAATGTGTTCATCTTTTTACTGAATTGAAACTTCGCACAAAATTTACTAAAATCGACAGTTACAAAAGTGATTTTAACCATTTTTAAATCACTCTCAAACATGCACTAAGATGACTTAATAAGCAAACATACCTAACCAGATAGGAATGATGTCACATTTTTATTCATACATCTATATTAGAATATAGTTTCAAAAAAAAAAATATATATAGTGTAAGATTTACCCTTTTTAGAAACATAATAATTAAATAGCATCATCGCTAAAATTTGTCCTTTTTTAATGCACTTATTCTGATAAACTTGGAATTTTTGCTGCATATAAGTATTTTTGTTAGAACCTCAAAATTCCAAAATTAAGTAGACACGACATTAAAAAATATTTATTAGGCATTTTTTAGTAGCATATTAGACATTAACTTTGAGATTTTTGGGATCAAACTTAATCTAGGGTCCATTTGGATTGACTTTTTAAGTGTTTATAAACACTCTTTACTTTATTGTATATATATTTTTTCTAAGGTAATTGTAATGAGTAGCAATTTTAGGGATAATAACTAAGTGTGTAACAACATTTTTAAAAAAATTGCAAATATAGCAAAGTCTATTAGTGATAGACTCTTATAGTCTATCAGTGATAGACCACCTAGACCATCAAAGTCTATCAACGATAGAAGTCTATCACTGATAGACTTTGTAATATTTGTAATTTTTTAAAAAATGTTGCTGTATATGCTAATAATTTGAATCTGATTGCTATATTTACTACTATTAGTTTTTTTCTATTCATAGGACTAATTCAGCCTATTTTTAATTATGAAAATTTTGTCATGTTATTAATTCAATTCTTATTTTGGGTATGAATTGTTATATATTTGAAGGTGTGGAGGTAAAGAGGAAGATACTAAAGTCTCTTTCTAAAAATAAGGTAGACAGTATAATAAATAGAAGTGAAAGAATAGAAAATGAGAGTAAAAATATTGTACTAATGTTAGGTTCACTAGTAACTCTTATAATTTTAAAAACAATATGTACACTTTTTTAAGTTTAATAATTGATTAAACAAAATATTAAAAACATAGAAAAAAGTTCAAAAAATGTGTATGACAACTCTGAAAGGTTAACAGGGCCAAATTTATCATTTAAACAATCTTCTCTATTTATTTAATTCATTGAATTCATTTTAGGACAAAAAAATTTGATCACAATTTGAATTCAATTTTTATTTGGATTAGAATCTTAAATTATTTATTTACAAATAAGATAGACAACAATAAATAGAAATAAAAGAAGAAGATATAAAGGATAGTTAAAATAGAAGAGATGGTACTAGTTTTAGTCGTTAACAAAAATTTAACATGAGTCATACCACAATTCTTCATTGCTAACGAAAATATAATATTTGAAAGTGATTTCAAAATTTTCAAAATTACTTTCGTTAGGTTCAAACATTAAACACACATTTTATTTTATCATTGTAGGAGAATTTGAATCTCTAACCTTAAGAAAAATAATACATGTCGATAACCATGGAGCTATGTTGAGTTTGCCTTAATAACTATTAATGCATTATATTTATAAGCAGTATGTAATTAGATTAATGATGGATTGTGTAAATCATATTTGATTACCATTTGTGTTTACATGTATAAAATTATATAAAATTGTTATCTTTTTTAAAAAAATTATATAAAAATGTTTTATAGAATGTAAAATTTCCCTCGGGAGTCAGGAACAAACAAAAGCATTTTGGGGTGATTGATTCATTTGTTTGGATCAAATGTTTATTAGGAAACAAAAGTTGGATCTTTAGGCCCAATGTGATGTGTTTTACAACTTGGCCCCACCAAAACACCTTGTAAAGAGAAATTGATTCCTTCAGTACTAGTTACACTTTCCTTTGGAAAAATAACAAAATACGAAATTGTTTTGAATTATAGCAAAATGTCTGAATTGTACGTGATCCCTTTTCTGTTAATCTTAAAATGTCCTTATCAACTTCTTTTTTTGCACTGTAATTGATCAAACAGCTCCCTCAGTTGGGAGCGAATAAAAGCATTTTGGGGCCATTGATTCAGTTGTTTAGATCAAATGTTAATTAGGTAACAAAAGTTGGATCATCAGACCCAAATCAAGCCAAATGTGATATTTTTTACTATTGGGCCAACCAAAGCCCCTTGTAAAGGAAAATTGATTCCTATAGCACTAATTACACTTCCATTTGGGAAAAATAGCAACACGAAATTGATTTGAATTATAGCAAAATGTGTGAATCGCAGGTGGGTTCCTTTTGTGTTAATCATAAAATGTCCTGATCAGCTTCTTTAATTGAATTGTAATTAATCGAACAACTAAGTTAATTGCATCGTAATTAATCCATCAAACTCGTTCAGATATTTAGCGTGACTTAACATCATCTCCAGAGGATATTTTGGCATAAATTTCGATCTTAATTTAAAAATTATCCAAATTTGTATCAAGAATAATTTAGGGAAATTGTTAAAAATCTATACTATATTAAAGAAAGGATGTGAGGGGAGATTTTTTTAACTCTCTTTTTATCCTTAAATCTCTTAATAACCTTTCTTTTATCTTGGTAGTCACACTCTAAGTTCTCAAATTCAAATAATGTAAATAAAACCATGAATATGATACTTTAATTGAAAAACAATTCAATAGTTCAAAACATGTATAGAACCTTTGTAAGGGATAAAAATATATATTTCAATTCAATTAATCAAATTAATCAAATTAGACACTACAAAATTCAATCAACTGGAACTTATATGTTATAGTTTCAACTATAGAATTCAATCAATAGGAACTTATAGCTTAAAAAAGAGGTAAATAAACCAACTTTCACTTCTAATAATTTAGCAATAAGAACAATGATTATCCGATAAAGGGAATAAAGGTTGACACTAAATTCATAGCTACATCAAGTTCTATATTATCGTTGTTGGTTAAATTAAAATATCACAAAAAAAAAGTATAAAACGTTATAACTTCTTCCTCCAAAATTTATTATGTGATAAACATTTCTTGCTTCTTATTTATTTATTATTTTATCGATGTTGATAGAAATATTGAGGTTCCAATTTTATAGAAATATCAATAAAAATTTTGAAAATTTTTATAAAAATTGATAGAAATTATTATAGTTAGTTAATAAAATTCATTATTTTAATAAAGTAAGGCAACGTTTGGATTCATATTATAAACATTTGTGTAAGTAGAAATTTTAAAAGAAATGAAAAAATAATATAAAATGTTTATAATTAGTTACAAAATTAAAGGAATATTAAAAAAAAAGAAATAATATAAAATGTTTATAATTAGTTACGAAATTAAAGGAATATTAAAAAAAAAGAAATAATATAAAATGTTTATAATTAGTTACAAAATTAAAGGAATATTTAAAAAAAAAAAAAGAGATTGGAGATTATAATTTATCGATCCTCTCCATTTATACCCCTTTCAATTTTCAATTTGCCCCCTCGCTATGGGTAACGAGCCCGCGCTACCAGGCTCGACGAAAGTTTAAGTTCCGCTTCCTATTAAAAACTAAAATTTCCCCCTCCCTTTTTTCCATCGGGTAGCATTAATTACACTTCTATTTGTAAAAGTGACAAAATCCAAAATTGTTTTCCAAAATTGTTTTCCATTATAGGGAAATGCGTGAATCACACGTGAGTCTCTGTTCTGTAAATCTTAAAATGCTTCCATTAACTTTTTTTAATTGTGTTATAACTAATCCAACAGTTATGTTAATTGCATTGTAATTAATCCATCAAACTCATTCACATATTCAACATAATTTGACATTACCTTTTTCTATGAAGATATTTTGACAAAAAGCTCAGTTTTAGTTTGAAAATTCTTCAAATTTATATTAAGAATATTCAATCTTCGACTTTTTATATTTATATTCTATTTTATGTTAATCCTAACTAAATCATACGTTTTTAAAATTGCTTTTATCATTATCTTTATTATAATTTCGTTTCAAACATGAATTATAAGAATACATCTCGTTTTTTCTTTCTTTCACCAATATTTCTTATTTTTAAATTTGAAATATCATTATCTTTATTTTAATTTTGTTGTAAACATGAAATATAAGATTTAGTTCATAATTCTTTGTTTTTATCAACGAATTTATTGGCCTCAAAAGAATCATTAGAGCACCACTTTGTAGATTTTAGGAACTTCGATTTGTCTTCGAATCCCTGATGCATGTGTTTCAGTGTTTGAAAAGATTGTATATTGAAGCTTTTTTTCAAAAGAATGATCGGAGCACCACTAATCGATGATCTCACTCTCATATTTTGGATTTTTCTTCTGAAGTTTCTAAATATCGATGGAGTGGCTTGATAATCAAAAGATGGAGTGCTTTTGAATATGTTTTATAGTTCTCGTGAGTTAGCGAAGATGGTTTGGTTCTATTTTAGGATTATCATGGGTAGTGGAGAGTGTTTGGTTATTCTTTCAAAGTCGGAAATGATTGATGCGAAAATGACTTTTGATTTTGAGGAAGATGAATCGGTTGCTAGGGTTCTAAATTTAAAAATTTGTTGACACGTGTTCCAACTCATTAAAGGTAAGTTGATAATTTTAGTTAGTTTTAATTATAATGTATTTAATTGAATGATTGTCGTATTATTTTATTTGCATGGTATCTCATTTGCATGATTGGAGTAATTTAGATTTTTACAAATTTGCAATTATTTATTTCTTAATTCGTTTTGTCATTTTTAGAAAAAAAAAAATTGTTTTGCTATTTTTCTGAATGAAAAATTAAAATCTGCTATTTCTCTTGTCAATCAAATCTCATTTTGTATTATTCACCGTCTGGTTTAAAAATCTCATTTCTTATTCTTAAACACATATCAACATTTCAATTTAGAAAACCTTTGATGACACGATTTTTCTTAATTTTAATTCTTCAGTGCAAGTACTTAAATGATAAACCGAATGGAATGAATTTCAATTAGAACAAATAAGATAAAAAATTAAAACTTCAGATTTATTTAAAATTTAATAAAAAAATCGGCCGTACTATTTATCATACATTAATTGCATAACAATTCTATTTAACAATTGTTAAGGAAATAATAAATTTTGAATGCATCAATAAAAAATTCCAACAAAAATATATATATAAATACCAGCGTTCTTTATTTGATAATTCTGCCAAGATACCATGAGAAAAAAAAAAAAAGGAAAATGTTGACAGATATACTATCAATAAGTTAGAATGATAAATAAACAAATATATCCATTCTCAAATACATCTCGTTTTTTTTTTTTTTACCAATTTTTCTTATTTTTAAATTTGAAATATCATTATCTTTATTTTAATTTCGTTGTAAACATGAAATATAGGATTTAGTTCATAAGTCCTTGTCTTTATCAATGAAATTGACCTAAAAAAGAACCATGAGAGCACCACTTTATAAATTTTAGGAACTTCGATTTGTCTTCGAATCTTTGATGCATGTGTTTCGGTGTTTGAAATGTTGTACATTGAAGCTTTTCTTCAAAAGAACGATCGAAACACCACTAATCGATAATCTCACTCTCATATTTGGATTTTTCTTCTAAAGTTTTTAAATATCGATGGAGTAGCTTGATAATGAAAAGATGGAGAGCTGTTGAATATGTTTTATAATTCTCATGGATTAGCGAATATGGTGTGGTTCTATTTTGGGATTATCATAGATAGCGGAGAGTGTTTGGTTATTCCTTCAAGGTTGGAAGTGATTAATGCGAAAAAGGCTTTTTGATTTTGAGGAAGATGAACTAGTTGCTAGGGTTTCAAATTTAAAATTTTGTTGATAGGCGTTCCAACCCATTAAAGGTAAGTTGATAATATTTTAGTTGGTTTTAATTATAGTGTATTTAATTAAATGATTGTCCTGTTATTTTATTTGGATGGTATTTCATTTGCATGGTTGAGATAACTTAGACTTTTACAAATTCACAATTATTTATTTCTTAATTCGTTTTGTCATTTTTTAAAAAAAAAATTTGTTTTGCTATTTTTTCGAATGAAAAATTAAAATATGTTATTTCTGTTGCCAGGCAAATTATAAAGGGATAACCACATATACGGGCCAAGTTTGAATCAAATATTACACAATAGTTTCTAATTTGAAACAAATATGTCTGCTCCCGCCTTAATGTTGAAGGATTTTCCATAGTACTACAATTACACACTTGCCCTTCATGCAATTTGAATATTTACATAAAAAAATCATATATATTAAAAAAGAAAATATATTCATCTTTTCACTTATTTGAAACTTTGCACGAAATTTACTTAAATTATTGGTTACAAAAGTGATTTTAACCATTTCAAAAATACTAGGATGACTTAATTAACAAACATTTTCTTGAGAGCTCCTAGTTCTTTTAGATTAAATTTGACTTAATATTTTATTTGAAATCAATATTAAACCTGAACTAATTTCGATAAAAATTAACTTTTGAAATATAAAATATAATATTTATTAAAATTATGAAAGACCTAATCAAAATGAGCATAGCTCAACTTGCATAGTGTTTGTATAATATATATGAACTTCACGTGTCATAAAAAAGACGAAGATATTTTAACTAACATACCATCAATAAGTTAGAAAGATAAATAAACAAATATATCCATTGTCAAAGATTAATTTTACACTACAAAAAAATTGGTAATCCAATTGTTTGGAATTAATGAATAGGGTAGCACAAGAAAGGGAAAAAATCATACCTAACCAGATAGGAATGATGTCACATTTTTATTCATACATCATATCAATTAAATATATTAGAATATAGTTTCAAAAAAATTATTAGAATATAGTTTAAGATCTACTCTTTTTAGAAACAAATTAATTAAACGCACCCACGTGGCTTTCATTTGGTTTAGCTGTTCTTTGAGTGAAAAAAAAGCCAAAAAAGCCAAAAAAAAAGAGAAAGTTCTAAAATTATAAAAACTTCATAATATTTAGTTAGTTGTATTATTTCCGTCTATAAATAACATAGCCTACTAGTATAAAATTTGTATTATCAATCTTACATTTAGAATTAGATTTCCAGCGTACTTGTTATAAAAAATGTTATATTCTCTTTGCTTAAAACAATGTAAAATTTATAGAATAAAAACATATTTGAAGTCCTATTGTTACATTTATAATTAAGTTACTAATTATCATTCTCATAATCTATTTTTATTTTGCGATGATTGAATTCAATATATATTTTATAGTATGAAAAAAAAAATCCTCCAACTTAAAGTATTTTTAAAAATATTTTTTAAGAAAATCTAATTAATTTTTTTATAAACGTCATTTTTATAAGTACGATGACATGTCTATTTTGATCGAGAATATATGTTTTAATTGACTGAAATATGTTTAAATTAACACTCCAGTGAACATGTGTTTATCTCCATAGATAAGTCTCTTAAAAATAATTTATTGTTGTATTAGGTAAAAAAAAAAAAAAAAAATCTCTTTTATAAAATTGAATACTAAAACTCTTGAAATGATAACATTAAAAATAACAAAAATTCCTCAATGTAACACCTGGGTAGTGGAATATACAAGATCATAATTTATTTAGAAGAGATTCATTACATATTGATATTGTTTTAATAAATAAACAGTAACACAAATAAATAAATGAATAACAAATCAATTAAAAACAAAAGCTATAAAAGCCAAACGGAGAATTATTTCTTAACTTGAGTTAGGATTAAAGACTTTTTAATTAGACCTGCTAAATTTAATAATGTGAATCTGAAACTTCTTCATTCCAAAACAATTTTCTAGTTAGCTAAATTGCTTTTTTCTATAAACATTTTGAAAACAAAATTAATTTAGAGTGTGTTAATATATAACTTATTTCGTTTGATAATTATTTGATTTTTAAAATTAAACTTATAAACACACTATTTTTATTTATTTATTAATTTTTAATGTTTTGTTATTCATTTTTTATTCATATTTTTAAAATTAAGTTACGTTTTGAAAACTAATTTTTTTTATTTTTTTATTTCTAGAATTGCTTAGAAATTCAAGTATTTTTTTAAGATAGATATAGAAAATCATAATAGAGAAATGAGAGGAAACAAACATATATTTCAAAGATAGATAATAAAACATAAAATCATTATCAAACCGGATTGGATAGATTTTAATTATCAAAATTGATGTTTTTTTTTTTAAAAAAAAGAAAAAGTAGTTCAAAAGTTAAATTAATTTTAAAATATATTCTTGAAGTAACAATTGAGAGATTTTAATTATCCAAAAATGATTTAAAAGTGATTAGCCGAAAATTATCAAAATATGCGGTAAGAAATAAATACATATCCATAATTGGAAGAATCGCACCTTTTTTTAATTTTTTTTAAAAAGAGATTATAAAATCTCACTTTAAAATGTAGAGCAATCAAACAAATCTTTTAAAATAATTTTAAAAAAGGGTTAGTTTTCAAATGTAAAAAAATGAGACAAACTATTTACAAATATAGAAAAATTTTAGAGTCTATCAATGATAGAACGCGATAGAATTATATCGCTTTCTATCGCTATAGAATTTATTTACTTGAGCGATAGAAAGCAATAGAATTCTATTATGGTCTATCACTAATAGACAGTGAAATTTTTATATATTTGTAAATAGTTTGATATTTTTTTTGTTTATAGTAATTTCCCTTAAAAAAAAGGATGTTTTCAAATATAGAAAAATGAGCCAAACTATTTATAAATATAGAAATTTTTTAGTGTTTATTAGCAATAGACCGCGATAGACAGTAATAGAAGTCTATCGCTAATAGACAGAAATATTTTTCTATATTATAAACAGTTTGATATTTCTAGTAATTTTTCTAAAAAAAATGTAAGATATAATAATATTTTATTGAAATTATTCTATTAATGGTAAAAACATTTTATCAACTAAGAAGTTTGAGTTTTGAATTTCTCACTTTCGACAAAAAAAAAAAAAAAAAAAACCCCATAAAATGAGGTCAAAGCCAAAAGAAGGCAACTAGAATTTATATTACATATAAACAAAAACATGTTGAATTAAGAGGGCAATAAAAAGTACAAATTAAACTATATCACAATCTAAACATTTCCCTTAATCACTACCACACCACCTTCCTCTTCAACAAAAGATACAAATAAAAATATCCCATATCTATATTTTGCTACATAATAGAACATGCATTGGGATTTTCATCACTAAACATCATTGTCAACCTTTGGTCGGGTGCATCGGCGACAGGGAAGGCTTGAGCGGCATTCTTGACGTAGCCGGGGGGCGCCTTTTTGTCGTAGGCCTGAGCAACATAAGGATAAGCCACAAAGTTGTAGGGAACATAAGGCCAAAGCTCAGCCTTCTTTCCTGTGCTTTCAACCTTTTTTAAGACCTTGGTTGGCTCAGCATATCCATTCACTGTTACCTTGCTTTGCTTCCTATCCACCTTCACTGACTTCACTCCTTCTCAAGTTGGTAATCCATGAAAATTAAATAAAAAAAGTGTCAATATATTATGTATTGTAATTAATTGTCTTAATTGTTTTGTTGTTTTTGTTTTAATTTAAAATGGTGTGGGATAAAAGTAATTATCATTACAAATCTAGCAATTAAAAAAAAATTGTTATGACCACATTTGATTATATATATATAATTTTTAAAACATAAAGATAGATAGTTATCACTAACCGAAAACAATAATACATCATCAAATTTTGTTTAAAAAAATATTTGTCCCATGATAAATTTTAATTAGGTAACTCGCGGTTGCACAAAGATAGGTGAAACTCAACTAGCACTTAAATATTTTTCTTTCTTATATTTATATATATTTTATTTTTTAGTTTTCATTTTGTTGTTTCTTACTTTCATCCAATTAAAGGGAGGGAGAGAGATTCACTCTTTGAATTTGGTTGTTTTCTTCAACAAAATCTCTTTTAAACATAGGGCTAATTTAGCTAGAAAGTTAGGCAGTACTCCAATTACGTTATACCTTTACCTAAAAATGATTATGACAGTCACTCTAGAACAAATTTAGAATTCAAACACCACTATACCATTTCAAATCGACCAAATCGAGCAATACCATAGTTTTCTTCTTCTACACACAACAAAATAATTTTTAAAAAATAATAAATTACTGCACGTGACAATTTTTAATTGGATATAGCAGAGGCTGTACAATAGAGGGTTGCACCCAAGTATTTACTTTTCAAATCATTATCACATTCGTACTATAGGTCCCAATGTGTAATATCATTTTTTTTTTTGAAAGAATATGAGGATTGATGGAAAGAAGTAGAAAGTGGGAGACCTTTAATGGAAGAAACAGCATTTTTAATTTTCCTCTCACACCCATCACAGTCCATCTTCACCTTGATTTCTACTGTCTATAAATCACAAAAAGGAAACAAATAATAATAATATATCACAAAACACAAAGAGATATATTATCATACATAATGAAAAAAAAAAAAACATAAATATATATACACACACACACACATGCCTGGTTTGGCTTTCTCTTCTTCTTTTTCCTTGAACCAAAATTTTCTGTTAAATAATCTGAAACAAAATCAATAATACCCATTTTTTATTTTTTCCTTGTTTTAATACAGAACACAGAGTTTGGAGCTCTGGAATTTGTGATCTATGTAGCCATATATATATATAAGTAAAGTAGTAAACATACTAAAAAAAAAAAAAAAAAAAAAAAAAAAAAACTTAAGCTTTGAGTGCAAGTAGTGAACTCTTTCTTACAAAACTTTTTTAACAAAAAAAAAAAAACTTTTTTGACTTTTTGTATCCAATTACTGAAAGACATCTCTTAAAAAAATTTGAAATTGTGTTTTCGGGATTTTATCCAAAATTAAATAAATTATCTTTTATATAATTCACCTAATTAAACCACTGTTGTTTGGCTGAGTGTCTTGGTTTTATAGCTTTTGATTTCTTAATTCATTTAATTATCAAATTAATTAAGTTTAATTTGTTTTCTTCCTCTCGTAATCAATGTTGAATAAAGCCTCGTCACTACTCAATCCAATTTGTGTCGGCTACCTTCAATATTTTTATTTCTTTTCCTTCCAATTTCATCAAATATATAAAATTTAACCAGCTACAACCACGTTA